>OZ020567.1:48194647-48794647 GCA_963971475.1 Chrysops caecutiens | reverse complement strand
AACTAGGTTTCTTAAAAAGAGAGCAAAAGTTAACCAAAATGACCCAAATTACATTAGCGCTTCCGAAAAATTGAAGAAAGTAATTACAGAACATCCAATCTTGAAATATCCAGACTTCAATAAAAAGTTTAAGCAAGTAACCGATGCTAGCAATTTTGCTCTTGGAGCAGTATTAACACAATAGGACATCCAATTTGCTATGCATTTAGAAGTCTAAATGACCATGAGAAAAACTACTCAACCATAGCGAAAGAACTGTTAGCCATAGTCTGGGGAACAAAGTACTTCAGACCATGCCTTTACGGGAAAGATTTCGATCTGGAAACAGATCATCAACCACTTAAGTGGCTCCAAACAAAATATTCAGGTAAGGGCATTAATCCTAAACTACAGAGATGGCTAACTTCTTTGGGAGAATATGACGTAAAAATTTAATATATTAAAGGCAAGTATAACAAAATTTCCGACTTTTTAAGCAGGATAAACGTAGAAACGAATGAAATAAATCAAATAGAAACAATGGAGATATCTTAGAAACTGAGAATTTGAGTTTCAACTTAAGTGACGAAGATCAAATAAATAATTTAGACGATGAGTCAATGGATGTTGAAACCATTCACTCACAAGAAGAAAACTTTAATGACCATATATATCCCTATTTTAGAAATCAAAGTAAATCGATTTAAAATACAAATAATTTCACAAAATACCAAAGAAAGAGAGTTTGAACACATTTTTAAAAACAGACGAATTTTTATTGACGGTCAAGATTTAGAAAATGGAAATAGTAATGATATGTTAAGAAGGTATATAACAAAAGGGAAGGTAGGAATATATTCAGAACTATACGATCACGAATATAACAAATTTCAGCAAGTGATAATTAATCTTTTCCCAAGGAATAATGATATCAAATTTGTTAAATGCACCCATATGGCTTTAGACGAAGAAAACGAACAGCAACTCAATAAGCAAATATCTTTTTTTCATAAAAACGAGTCAGGGCATTCAGGAATCTTAGCAACTTATGAGGGTATAAAATCTAAAGTCTACATTCCACAATTGAAGCTGGATGTTCATAGAATTACAAACAATTGCGATATTTGCGCAGCTGGAAAATACGACAGAAACCCAATCAAAAGAAAGTTCTGTATTACGGAAACCCCGTCAACTATGAACAAAATTATTCATGTCGATACTTATGTTAGCAGCAAACACTCATTTATTAATTTTATAGATACATTTTCTAAACATGCAATTAGTCTCTATCTAGAAGATCGTAGTACACAAACCATTGTAGAAAAACTTAGACAATTCACGTCCATAAAAGGGAAAATAAAGAAATTTGTATTTGATAATGAGTTTAACGCAAAAAACGTTAGGGAATTTTGCCATGCAGAAAACATAGAATATCATGTCACAAAACCTAATAGTCACACTGGTAACTCAGATATGGAACGTTTCAAAAATACCATCACTGAACAAATTAGAATCCTTAACCTTAAAGAAAAACTTCCAATTAAAATTCTGTTGGAAATATTTATTAAAACAAAAACACTTTTTCAAATTCAATTAATTTTCTTTATTAAGTGACGCGCACATCAAGAAGACAAGAACAACTGAAAAAAGATAAAAAAGATGACGCTCGCGTGATGCTTGCGTGGGTAGATGACCGACGCTATTACACCTAATTATTCCCCTACGCTACGCACTGAACTGATGTGTGGAACGCGTATGCATATTAGTGGTGCTGCCATAAATATGTTGTTAAATTTATAATAACACCTACCATTCTACAATCAAGCCAACTCCTATAGATGTACACTGCATAGGAACACAAACTAGATCACAAACTGATACACGAAAGGTTAGAAACTAGCAAAAACAGAACCATTAACAATAGGAATAAGGCAATGGAAGATTATGTTGAAGAAAGACAAGAAGGGTACATTAAAAGCTACAAATCTTTAAGACACAAAGAAGAATCCAAATTTAGAAAAAACAAACTCAAAGATGTCCATGGATCCAATACAAAGAGACCTTTCCAATTTTCAGACAATGATAATCATGGGAATTCGCAACAAACGTTCATGATCGAAAAAATTAATTCAGAGTTAGGATATGTAAAAATAAAAATAGATGAGGTGGAATTAGTCAAAAATTTCGACATAGTCTTACATATAATAAACCCAAAAGTAATTGTAGAAATTATTAACAAAATAGAATCAGTTATCAATACATACGACCCCGGTGTAAGAAAAGACATGACAATCCACCAAATAGAGAGTACAAGAAACCAAGTAGGAACCTTGATTCCGCATAGACATGAGAGAGGACTAGTAAGCCTAGGAGCGAAAATCCAGAACTGGACTTTTGGAACAATGGACGATAGCGACAGACAAAACATTGAAAAACATCTGAATTTAGTTGACCAAAACAACCACCAACTTATCCAGACAACGAACCAACAAATCAAAATAAACGACAGCTTCAATAAGACATTTACCTTAATTAAAAACGCCATAGAAGCAGATAGAATGAAAATAGTCAACAAAATAAAATCAATAGAAAAAAGGTCATTTACGGAAGGAATATTTTTAGACCAAATGGTGAAAATAAATTTCTTTAAACGGTAAGTAGAAAACATACAAGATAATTTTGCTTCTACCAGGTTAGGCATCTAACATCCTAGTATCTTAACAAGCAAAGAAATTAAAGCCTATGACATCGACTCGATAAAACTCTTGCAAATAAGGATGGAATTAGCTAAACATTATAATGGATCAATTGTATTCGCCATTAAAATACCTAAAATCATTGAAAAATTTGATAAGAAAATTTTAGTTCCCATAAGCAACGTAAATAATAAGAACATTGATCATGATGTCGAATACATAATTAAAGATAATAATGTTACATTGACAAATGAAGAAAATAAAATATTTAGGGAACTCAAGCCAAGTAAGAATTGTATTTTCAAAAACAATTGTAAGTTTATATTTAGCAATGAAGAATACATAGAAGTCGGTGACGACATTCTAATTTTAAACAATGTAAAAGACAAAATGTTAAAAACTTCTTGCGACGAAAGAAAACTCAAACTTAATGGAAACTATTTTATACATTTTCGAAATTGTACTATTAAAATTGATAGCAAAAGCTATAGTAATAAAATAAATAAATTTGTAAGTAAATATATAATTCCGAATAACGGAACAATTATAACAGAAGTTTTTTACTTTCAAGTTTGAATTGTCACATGTAAACTGAAGTTTTTAATTTCAATTGCACTTATCGTAAAATGATTTTAGGGAGTGGGAGGTTTTGAACTGAGTTATCGATTAACCCTTTCTGTCCCACTGATGCCATGTGGCATCAGATTTTTAAAAATTTCTAGTTTCTAATTATGATGCAATATTGAATTTTTTTTGTTGTCAGTCATTAAACCAACGCTTGGTTTTCCATAAAAATTATTTTCATCAATTTCGGGTAATTTGTCTGGCTTAATTACACGTTTAATGAGCAGATGTTCCATGTTTCTGCGAAAATTTTTTCTCAAAATGTTCAGGTAGTTAAATTCCCATCAAGATAATCCTTTTCTGGGAAATAGATGTTATTTTCAGGTACATTTGTTCTTCTTTTACAATGTTATGAGGTAATTTTCACTAAAACGTAATTAGTTTTATCGTATTCGTGGAAATAGTTTTGATGCCATATGGCATCAGTGGGAAGATGGGGTCATAAAATTTTTCGTATAAAAGGAAATATATTTGAGTACTTTCTTCACAACTTCTTTAGAGTTCTAAGTGCTTATATTGATTTTGTTTTGTTTTTGATTTATATTTAAAAATTTTTAAATTTTGAGTTTTTTGAATATGTATTGTCGACGTGGATTAACAGATGAGGAGATTCTCATTGAAATGGAGGGAGATGTGTCCTATGGTGGCTTCAGCTATGGTGGTGACGACGACTGCGACGAGTACGATGCAGTTGCAAACGCCATTAAGTCACAAATCGAGGGATTTTTATCGGAAGAAGACCCAGCTATATTCCAAAGTTTTCCAGACGAGGAACAGGCAGCATTAATGGAGTTAGCCCTACCGCAGGAAGAAGAGGATCGCCATTTAGAATAAAAAAATAAAATAAATACCATATAATTGTTGTTTCAAAACTTTTTCCCAAATTGATATCAAAAAAAATTTTTTTCGCTTTTTACACCCCTACTTCCCAATGATGCCATATGGCATCAATCCTAGAACTCAGGTCCTGGGTAAAATTGGGGAATATCAAGTTCATTCTTGTAAATAGGAACGTATTTCGATAAAATAGACACCAAAATAAACTTGATTTGTCGAAATTTTGATGTCTTGGGACAGAAAGGGTTAAGAACACCAAGAGTTAACATAAAACAATTTTATTAAATTCTTTATCCCAATTTATTAAATTCCTTATCCCAATTCCGCACACTGACTTGACTCCAAGATGATCCACACAAAAGTTGGTCGATCCGCTCTCAGAACACTACCAAACTCCGCGCATGGTCGAGGGTTAGCTCACAAAAACGATTGCCATGTGTAACAATAGTTTGTTGAACAAAGTTTGAACATTCTCCCCACCATTAGCAAGCTTTTGTAGTTCTGGAGCCGGTGGTAATATGGGCTGCTTAGCAAGTGTCCTGATAAGATCTGCAGTTGATGTTTTAATTGTTACCACCCTCGTATGTCCGTCACGTCCTGGTAAAAGTTGAGTAACTCTGGCGGGAGGCCACTTTGTAGGAGGGAACCTTTCATCAGTGAGCAAGACCACTGAGCCCACTTTAATGTCATGTGATGGGTACCAGGTTCACATTGTCGGAACCAGGTTGACCAAAAAAACTGGAGTCTTTGCTGAATTAGCTGCCACCTAGACAACCTCGTATGAACATTTTCCAGTGATGGTTCTGGTAACGTTACAAGAGAGTCTCCAACTAGAAAATGTGCTGGAGTAAGCACAGAGAGGTCTGCAGGGTCTTCTGTAAGCGGTTCAACTGGACGAGAGTTGAGTATTGCTTCAACTTGGATGAGTAAGGTCGTGAGCTCTTCATAAGTAAATATTGTGTCACCCGTAGTTCGTGTTGAATGATGTTTTACTGATTTCACCGCAGCCTCCCACTTCCCTCCCATGTGTGGTGAAGCTAGGGGGATGTATTTCCAATCTGTTCCATCATTAGCTATAGTCGCTGCTATTGTTCTGAACTCTTGAGTTCCTTGTATGAAGAGTTGTCTAATAAGAGTATCTGCTCCTTTGAATGTAGTGCCGCAGTCCCTGTGAAGAGTTTTGCAAATACCTTGACGTCCAGTGAACCGTCTGAATGCAGCAATAAGAGAGTCAGCTGAGTAGACACTCACAACTTCGATGTGAACTGCTGACGTGACAAAACAAACGAAAATGCATATCCATCCTTTCGTAACTTTGGCACCTCTGCCTTTCCAAGTCTGAGAGCGGACCAGCGTAATCCACCCCACTAGTAGAAAATGGACGAGATGGAGTAACTCGTGACGTCGCAATTGACCCATTAATTGTTGTGCTCGTTCGCCACGTTGACGAGCACAATTCATGCAATGAAAGATGGAATTCGTCCACCAATAATCCAGTATGATGACCGTATAAGATTCAGAGTAGCCTGAGTTCCGCCGTGCATTGTTCTTTCGTGAGCATCCGCAATGATGAGTTGAGACAAGTGAGCTTTTTGAGGTGAAATTGCTGGATGCTTTGCGTCTTGATCAAGAGATGAGTTAGCCAATCGTCCTCCAACACGAAGAATCCCTTGAGTGTCAAAGTAGGCGGTCAATCCTGAAAAAGGGTGTTAACTTGGTAATCTACTCGAGTTAATCATTTTTAATTCTGTTGAGAAGTATGATTCTTGAGTTGACTTGACCCAGAAAATTCTTGCTTTGTCAATTTCTTGTGGCGCGAGAGGGTAATGTAACGTTGACTGTGGCACTCGTCTGATGATTTTGCCGATTCTAAAACGAATTGCTGTGATTCTGAGCAATTTGGTCAGACGAGAATACCAGTAGATCATTTCCCAATGATATTCAGGTTGAGTTGTACGTACATTGAGTAATACTCCTGGTCGCTCTTCTTGTTGAGCAGTTGAATCATACACTTGAGTTTGTTGTGGCCATGTTGAGGTGTCTGAGTTTAACCATGATGTACCTGTCCACCACAGAGGATGATTTTGTAGCTGGTATATTGTAAGTCCACGAGAAGCGCAATCTGCTGGATTTTGTTTGCCTGGTACATATCTCCAAACACTAATTGGAGTTAAGTTGTGAATAGCTGACACTCTGTTTTTCACAAACTCTTTCCAGCGAGATGAATGTGATTGGATCCGGGTTAAAGTAACTGTGGAGTCGGTCCAACAATTGGTGAGAGTTGGTTGAATATCCAAGACATCCTTTACGTATTTCATCAGTTTGGCAAGTAAGTGTGCTGCACCGAGCTCAAGTCGAGGAATTGTAATCTTCTTTAATGGAGCCACTTTACTGTGGCTATACTGAGATCTCTGAGACTTGATGTAAATCTGTCTTGATAGCAGACCACTTAGTTGCTATATGAGATGGTACTGGTTCATCCCAAGAGAGTTGATCTAGCCACAGTCCTTGGAGCAACACTTTTGCTCTGATGATGAATGGTGTAAGGAATCCTAGAGGATCAAAGAGTTGCGCCGTTTCTGATAATATTTTCCGCTTGGTGACTTTTGTTCTAAGACCAGAAGATTTAGAGCTGAACTTGAACACATCAGTCTAAGGGATCCAAGAGAGACCAAGCATTTTTGTACTGCTGTTTTCAAATGAGTGGATCTGGCCGTGAGATGAACCATTTGGGAGAGATTTCATAAACTCGAATGAATTACTATGCCATTTTGCTAATGAGAAACCTCCAGCTGCACAGAGTTGATTCACTTAATCAGAAATTGTTATAAGTTGCATTGTTGAGTCTACACCTACAAATATATCATCTACATATCGTCCTTTCATTAATGGATTCACAGCAAGAGGGAATCTGTAACCTTCATCTTTTACTAGCTGAATTATTGTTCTCATGGCCAAGAATGGAGCTGATCTGGTTCCATATGTCACAGTGGTGAGTTGATAGGGTATGTAATTGAATCTTCATCGATCCAGAGGATTCTCTGTAAATCCCAATCATCTTCATGGACTTTAATTTGTCTATACATGTTGGTTATGTCAGTGGTGAAGATGTACTTAAATTGTCTAATCCACAAAAGCACATCTGAGGTATCTCGTTGCACCTTTGCACCCACGTGTTGAATGTCATTGACAGAGAAACCAGTTGAAGATGGGCTAGATCCATTGAACACGACTCGTAATTTTGTAGTCGTACTACCTCCATGAATACCATGATGTGGCAGATAGTATACTAGAGAATTGACTGTAGTGGTTAATGCTTGAGTTATATGTTGTAGGTCTTCATATTCACGCATGAGGGAGAGATACAGATCAGAATATGAGTTGTCCTTGGCGGGTCGGCGAAGCATAGACTTTAAACAGTATTGGGCTCTGTCTATTCATTTGCCTAAGAGAGTTGATAACGCTTTAAGCGGTATTCTCACAGTGTATCTTCCGTCAGAATCTCTTGAATGAGTTGCCATGTAATGATCTTCACATAACTGATCATCTTGTGAGAGTTGATCGGCTGATACTTCTGGTACTTCTTCTTGCATCCAGAATTTCAACAAGAGATCTTTTATTTCCTGGTATGAGTTGTCAATGGCCACATGAAATGTTTGGTGAGGTTTCAAGGTGTCATTAAGTGTTGGACCTACCAATATCCATCCAAAAATTGAATTCTGTGCTATTAAGGCTGATTGAGGTGACTGGCGGATTTGAGGCTTTATAATAAGATCATATGTATCAGCTCCAATAAGAATATCTTTTGGTCGTTGCATCGGATAGTCTGGATCGGCTAGTTGGAGAGCTTGTAGAGCTGGCCAATCGATTTTTTTCATTGGTTTTGCAGGAACTATACCCGTCACACTCTGAAGAATGTGAGCATCGACTATCACTTTCTCTGAAGAAAAGGTTGACTTGAGTTTGACAGTTGTCACACCTTTTGTTTGGATAGCAGGAGTATTTCCTATTCCTAGGATTGAAGCAGTTGATGAACGACGTGTGAGATGACAAGTCTTTACCAGCATATTTGCAATAAACGTTAGTTCAGAGCCTGAACCAATGAGGAGTCGCACTGGTAAACTTGAGTAGTCTGTGATCAGTAGAGCATTGACAGTGGCTAGCAAAACTGTCGTCCTTGACAATTTAGTGACTGATGAGCTGTTCACACAAGCTGTCATTCATGAGTTCTCTGTAGTAACTGAATATGAGTTGACTGATGAGTTGTTCAATGAAGTTCTACCAGGTGATGCTGTTGGTCGTCATTGCCATTGATTTGTTACCTGAGAGGCCTCAGCTTGAGAAGAAGTCGATGGTTGCTGCCCTGGTCCAACACCCTTTTTCTGTAGTGAGGCTATACGAGCCTCATGAATCATCGTCTGGTGTCGTTGATTGTGGCTATACTGTGGAATGAGTTGGCCATTGAGGATGCTGATTCGCAGCAGCTTGTGCTGATTCAAGGGCACGTGCTCCCATTGAGATGAATTTTATTAAATTATCAAGAGTTGTCTCTGTATCAGGGCTGCTCCTCTTGATTTCCCATGCCTCACGTAGAGAAGTATCTAGCTTATTAAAAATCAGGTAGACTAAAAAATAGTCTGACTCCTTAACTGGCACTCCCAATGCCGATTAAGCGTCTAGATTTTGACGAACCGTGCCTACCAGATCATCGAGTTGTGCTGGTGACTTAGCTGAGGCAGAGGGTGCACTGAAGACGTTGTGAATATGCGCAAAAATCAACTCTTCCGGATCATCGTATCGTTCTTTGAGTTCCTTCCAAGCTGGTCTATAAGCCATGTCAGTCATTTGGACATTCAGCAGGAGTTGTGCTGGAGGGCCTGTCAAATTATTCTTCAAATAATAAAGTTTTGAGGCTGGCTTCAAATCAACACGAGAATCAACAAGCGAGATGGATAAGTCACGAAAAGCTGGCCAGTTGAAGAGTCTCCTGAGAATGTTGAAAGCTTTATCTCTGGAAGAGTTGCCTGTTGGAATGACGGTGCCAATGAATCATTCGTAGCCCTTTGAGCTGCCAATTCCTGCACTTGTGATTTCAACTCGTACAGAAAGGAGATGGCCTCATAATGAATTTTCATTGCATGTTCATAAATTTTATTCGTCATATACTCATGCTTAAATAAAGTTGTCCGGCAGCCAACACTCAATGACTCATGCTCTACCGTAAATTTAGCCCACAGTTCATTTAAAAGAGCCATCTTACCTTCTATCACTCCTTATGTTTTAGAGTTTCCATGCAACTCTTCGAGCTCCTTACTGATTCGGCAGAGTTGTTCATACCTCAACATCTGAGTTGCAATCTTAAATAACGTTGTGTTCGGAAGTGCAATGGAAGGGCCAGTTTTCCCCGTTTTACTTGATTGACTTTCAGCTACAGCTGTGTCAGTCTCAACTTCGTCGAGATTTTCGACAGTATCGTCGAAAATGTCGCCGTCTGATAACCCAGAGGTACCCTCTTTATCTTTATCCTCCATCATTATTAATATTATTTCTTGTTTTTTTTTTTAAATAAAGAAGAGCTTAAGAAACTTTAATCAGGATTTATTCAAAATGATAACGGCAAAACCAGAAAAGAGAAAATGTCAACATTCACTTTTTACTTGTAGTGTACCACAAGAATATTCAAAAGTTCATCGATCGCGACCAATACGCTCAAAAGGTAAATACGCACTAAAAAAAACCGCATGTACACAATTGCACATCCAAATTATTATTTTTTCGTCGTCAACGTCTGACCGCTAACATACAGTCCCTGGCCACATTATTAGGCGCACCTGAATTTTTTGAAGTTACCAATTTTTAAGCTTCATTAACACTTGATCATTGGTTCTCCTTTTACTATTTTGGGTAAATAATAATCAACAGTCATGAATGTAAGAAATGTAATTACTTGGGAAAAAATTATATTATATACAAGTATATGCACTTTTTCGATCGTTGCTTGTATTCGCGTTGAGACTGGCCTTCCTTCACTATTATCATCTACTAACCCCTCTGTGCCCTCCAAAAAAAAACTTATGTCATAAAAAAAATTCGCTTTACTCAAACAATCATCGTAGCAAACTTGCTGCATCAACTGTTATGTCTCCGACTCATTTTTATCAAGTTTTGCGTGAAATTTACTAATAGCGATATTAGTATTCCAACATCAGCAAAATGGTTGTGTTCGGAAAACTGTCATAACTTTTCTACTTCTCAATCGATTGAGGCAAAATTGGTATGACTGGAAGGTGAAATATTATAGTTTTCAAACGACGGTCTGAATACAGAGATGGCGCTACTATTTAATTTGATATAGCTTATGTTTCGGAACTTATTTGTAGCACTGTGCATGTACATAACGGCGAAGAAAAAATCAATGTCTTTTAGGCGACACGCAGAGCCTTGCTTCGATGGTGATGCAAATAATGCAGGCCTGCACGGTACCGTGTAAGCGTTTGAGATGGGTCTACGCCTCAATAATTGTTTCAGTCAGGCGAATTTCGTAGTTACTATTTCTTTTGCAATCTACCTCTTAAGCTTAAAAACATCCTTGCACACAAGGATACGGTAGGATGTGGAACACTCTCTTATTACCGTCAATCCGACAATGTATTGTGTAAGTAACTGCGAGTGAAAAAAATCGACAGTTATTAGCCTTTAGGCCGTAATTTCAATCTGTAAGCCGCAGTTTTCTTAACACTCGACGGTGCGCCTAATAATTTGGCCAGGGACTGTACATATACCTACAAGTCAAAAACCACGAATCTTATGCTCTGGCATCAGACGCCATTTTGATTTTGATCAATGTAATTTAATTTTTTGATTTTTAATTTAAGTAACTCAGTAATTCACTCCCGAGTTATCGATCTGTACACCCTAGCGGATTCAATATCCGGCCCGAAGGACCAATTAATGTAAAAATGAAGTTTTTTACTTTCAATTTTGAATTGTCACATGGAAAATGAAGTTTTCACTTTCAATTGCACTTATCGCAAAATGATTTTAGGGTGTAGGAGGTTTTGAACTGAGTTATCGATTAAGAACACCAAGAGTTAACATAAAACAATTTTTTTAAATTCTTTATCCCAATTTATTAAATTCTTTATCCCAATTCCCCACACTGACTTGACTCCAAGATGATCCACACAAGAGTTGGTCGATCCGCTCTCAGAACACTACCAAACTCCGCGCATGGTCGAGGGTTATCTCACAAAAAGGATTGTCATGTGTAACAATAGTTTGTTCAACAAGGTTTGAACAGAAAGAAATCAAAGAATTACACTACCAAAAGTATATTAACATTGGACTAGGTACATTTTCAATATTCTTAATACTCAGTTTTATACCCTTCATCATAGGAAACAGAAATCTAAAAGTTAAACTAATTAACAGGATTCAGGAGCATCCAAACTCTAGCGGGGGAAGAGTCACGTTATGCAACATAACGCAACCACAAAAATTGCAAGAAGTTTCTGCAACAAATGAAGCCTCAAACATGAAATTAAACCTTTTGCATAAACTTCCCATAAAGGTTGCCAGCAACTCACAGTCACGTTGATTTCTATCACCGTGATCAGAAATCATGGACCCTAAAACCATGACCCTAAATAAACTCACCATTTCCGATGTCCGACTTAATGTCCCCAACATGCTTTGCTGTTTCCTGTTTTTCGATCAAACAAAATTAAAATCAATATTAACCTCAGCAAATTCTCACCTTATCGAACTCCGATGAACTTTTATTTTGATTGATCAACGAATTCCAATTTCAATAAGTTTTGATGACCAAATAAATTAAAAAATATATTTAAGCTAGTAAATTTCGATGATTAGTTAGTCTTAAGACCACACTCAGTGTAACAGCTCCGAGGAGTTGATTATTGTAAAAGACAGTTCTTAACAACGTCTTACTTATTGTCACATATAAAAAAATAAGTTTTTGTTAAATGTGAGAAAGTGTATTATTTTTTTATCCGAAGATAAAACGTAATTTTTAATTCGCGTGGCAGAACGCGATTCTCCGAATCTGCCTACAAAAAATTTTACTATCGCAGATCCAGTTCTGCCAGCCCCATTGATTCCCTGTGAACGAACAACCATCTTTTGTTCCCAGGGATATCCGCCCACATAATGCACAAACGATTAATTCAATGAGAATTGATCTTTTGTGAATTTTGTTCAGTGATGGATTGGGCCCCTTGTAATTTTGACTTTAAATATGGATGCCCCAGTGTAAGGTAGTCAGTAAAAATAGAGAGTCAGGACCAAGAGTTTGTACTGCCGAGTTGGCAGCCGACAGGCAGAGATTGTTGAAAGTGAAGAATAAAAAATGAATTAGTAATGTAAATCGAAGGTATTTAAAATAAAAATTAAAACTAAGAGAAATTGTCAAAATGTAAGTTGAATTAAAGTGTAAAATAAAAAGGAGGTAAGTATAATGTAAATAGAAGGAATTAAGACTCACGGGTGATCAAGATTTTTTCTTTTGGAAAATTTTACTACTTCTGAGGGGACGAATGACCTTAACCCATAAGCGCTCCTCGTTCCTTTGTTACGAAACATAATATTTTCGCAACATAAACTTTGGTGGCAGCGGTGGGATGCCACAACTGATGGTATCTGGTGTATCCAGTGTATCCTGTGTATCCAGAGATCGAGTAACCAGAGTATCCAGTGTATCCGGTGTATCCAGTCTCAGCCATATCCAGCTTCAACCAGAGTCAATTTGTCGACCAGAGTAATTATTTCTGTTAAACATTTTATTTTTATTGCTTAGCTTATTATACTAAAAATACGCTGAATAGATGTGTGATCTTTTGCCTACTTTTTTAGTAAATTTAGGTAATGGAAGATTTTTATTTCTAGTGATACTATTACTATTGACATACTCGTGTTGTAATTTAAAATAATATCTTTTTATGCATTCAAGTATATATTTTTTTCTAAAATCTAGAGGTAAATTCAGTTTTGAGTTGTTAGCACCTGTGAATAGTTTCAAAATTTTTTTATGTATTGTTTTCAAGTTATTCAAAGACGATTTAGCAGCAGAACCCCCAGCAATTATACCATAAGACGCTGTACTATAGTATAAGCCATACATTACAGTCAATAAGTTTCTCATTGACAATATTTTTTTTAATTTGGCTAATACAAATTAATTTTTTGGCTCTATTTTGTAATTCAACATCTCATCTAAGATGCTGAGCAATGATTACTCCAAGATATTTAGTACTTACTGTTCTTTGGATTAGTCAGATTCAAGCTTTAGTGGAAATGCTACTGGTAAACTATCAATATAATTTGCAAACGTTAAACATTACGTTTTAGCTATATTTAATGACAAGATATTCGCTTCTAACCATATTTTAACTTTAATCATTAGCGCTTGTAGTTTATTCAACACAATAGACCATGTATTGCCCACACTTATAAGAACTGTATCATCAGCATATGCAATAGCTTTGTTATCACTGTCAATTAGTTCCCAAATATCATTTATGTAGATCGTGAACAATAAAGGTCCTAAAACTGTTCCTTGAGGTACACCAATATTAACTGATTTGAATTCACTTCTATTGTTATTAATTTTAACACATTGTTTTCGGTCTTTAAGATAGTCCTTTATGATATTCAACATAACACCTTTAATTCCCAGTGATAATAATTTACTAATGAGCAATTCATGGTCTACAGCGTCAAATGCTTTGGCTAAGTCTAAGAATACTGCTGCAATTGGCTGACTTTTGTCTACTTTCTTATATACAATTTCTGTAAAAGTTGCTGTAGGGACCTTAAGTATATACTTTGATTTACTTTGATCAAAGTAAATAATTTGATTTGCTTTGATCAACGTAACGTTTTTCCACCGGAAAAATAACAATAGTTTACTTTGAAAAGCAAAGTCAGAGGATTAAAAAATATAAATGTTAGTGATAAGAGAATTTTTAATAATAAATTGTAGTTCAATTTACATATAAATGTATAAAATTAAAAGAATTGTTTTAAATTAAAATGAATGTTTAAATTAGTAAAAGACTACAGTTGCTTAAGCATCTTTTGTTCCCATATGTTTTCTAAATCCATATTGGTTACTTTTAATTAAATTACTATTATTAAATTTATCCAGGAAACAAGTGATTCTACCATGCAACAGTTTTTCAAAAACTTTTGCAAGGTTGGAAATTAGAGAAATTGGTCTGTAGTTTCCTGCAAAATCAAATTTACCGGCTTTGTGGACAGGAATTACTTCCGCCAATTTAAAGTGATTAGGTCATCTTCCATTCGAAAACATGAGTTTATTAGTAAGACAATTGCATTGACAAAAGCTTCATTTTTTACAAGTGTTTTAAGTACATTCGAGTGGATATTATCTATTCCTCCATTTTTGTTTTTAAGAGCTATATAGTATGTTTAATTCATGATTAGTTACTGAGTTAAGAAAAATTGTATTTGAGACAGTATTTCTCATGTTAAACAGACGATTTCCTCTAACACTCCGTTTGCATTTTCGTGCTAACTTTGTTCCAACTTCACAAAAATATTTGTTCATATAATGTAATATTTCGCTATTTTTATTAATTTTTGAAATGGTATCATGATCTGTAATTTTTTCGATGTTACATTCTTTCCTTATCTTTAGCTTTATTTTTTTGTTAACAAAATTCCAAATTCTTTTTTGATTAGTTTTGAATTCTTCCAACAAAGTTTTTTCATAATTTTCCTTGCTACCATTTATTTTTAATTCAACTTCTTTATTTATTTCGAGATATATTTTTTCAGATTTGAATTATTTTTATTATTTTTATATCTGCGTTATTTTTATATCATATGAACCATTTTTATTATATGAGAGGTAATACAACGTTTCATTGCTTTACTTTTATTTTTACAGCTATTAACATCCTTTGATTTATTTAATATATCTGTTATATTTGACACAATAAACTCAGTTGCAAGATAAACGTTGTTACAGATCTCTAAATTTTCCCATTTAATTTTGTAGCTGATGTCTAATAATTTCTTATAATTAATTTTATTATTGACATATGGGCTTTCAGAGCATAGTACTGAATCTACAATTTTTAGGGAAAAACAGTAATGATCAGAAATTCTTAAATTTATCCTGTATGACTCAATATTCAATTGACTTTTTATGTACGCATTATCAATACATGACTTCTTTTGACCTACTTCAGATCTAGTTTCATGTTTGAAGTAAGGTTCAAACCCATAAGGGAAATAATTACTTAAGAGGTTAATTGATTCAGGAGAATCTTCCAATATATCAATATTATAGTCACCCAAAATTATATGATTTTTGATTTTTTTACTTTTGTTTAAGTATATATCTAAATCATCTATAAAATCTTTAACCATATAATTATGATATCTATAAACAGAATTTATAACAATATCTTTATTAATACTATTTTTATATTTTCAATTTTATGTGTTATTTTTTCATATACATACACTATAATACCATCTGCTCTCTTCAAACTTGAACTACTACAGTAATGTGTATATTCATTAAAATTTACAAAGAAATTTTCATTCTTCAACCATGCTTCCGTACACACAATTATCATAGGCTTGCAATTTAACACTTATAATAAGGCTTCAAGTTTATTTATGCTTTTACTTATACTCCTTGTGTTTAAAAATAAAACTGAAAACTGAATTTAACTTATATTAATCTTCAATGATGGTTTCTTGTAGATAGTTATAATTCTCTTCAGCTGAGCTATCTTCGAAATTTTCTCCTTCCACCGTATTGTCCACAAAAATATTGTTAACTCCATCCCAGGCCATTAGGAATGTCGTTTAGATGGTTCTCCAGGTCTCCACGGGTAGTCCGTACAATTCATACATTTTTCCCATCTGTGTTTGTATGACTCACAGTTTTGGGTATCATCAGCTGAGTGATTGACATCCCTCTTTTTTTCCAGATATTTATTAGCAGAAATACAGTTTATACACTTTTTCACTTCAGATTGACATGACAAAGTATCATGATCACCATTTAGCACATGCCTTATTCCTTTTGCAGGTTAATATTTTTTGACCATTTTCACATTTTTTGTGTGCCTTATGTCCATAGCCATTGCAATGATTGCATCTATTATCATTAAATACATTGTAAGCTCTACAATTTTGATATCCAATAAACACTGTTTTGAAGGTTGTCATAATATTATTATACACTTTCGATGTCACTTGTGCAATTAACGCTTGATTATTATTTTTTTGATTATGCAGATGTACTATTTTAAAGCTTTTTTCAGGAAAATGCTTGATTATTTTTTTTTTTTTGTGTTTATACAGATGTACTATTTTAAAGCTATTTTCAGGAAAATCTTGTTGTAATATCTTTTTCAAGCTCCATTTTATTATAATTACCATTTATACCAAAAACTCTGATTTCAGGATTTTTTTTTCATACATTGTACTGTTAATTTATCTCCACTAGTGGAATTCAAGCTATTTTTACAATTTTTTCCGAGTCATGTTTATTTTTACATTTTAAAATTACTTTTTTATTCCTAACCTGCTTAATATTGATAATTTTTGCATTGGGTTGATTGGCCACATTTGTTTGAACAAGATTCATAATATCTTCCTTAAAATCAGGTTTTGGCTCAATTATCACTTGCGTATTTTCAAAATTTTTTGATTTTTCTGAGACAATGCTTGCAAAAGAGTCATTATCAGTTGATGTAATTTCCTTATTTTGTACCAAAGATCTTGATTATTTTCTTTTAATTCATCATTATACCTCGTCAATTCACTGGTTCTTTCTCTAAGATGCTTTAAGTCAATGAAATAAGATTCACACTCGATGCAAGATATTTCCCCCTCGAAAATATCATAAACTCTTCTTTTCTTTGAGCAAACTGAGCCAGTATCCACATCTGATTGAACGTCAGTATCCATTACAGCAATTTCATTTATTTGAGTATCATCAAGACGTTTTTTAATGTTTTCACAGTATAATTTTTATTTGTAACATGTTTATTTCATCAGTGTCACTTGTGTCAATACTCTTCATATGCTCATAGGTAATGGTAGCATGTGCTGGACAAATAATGGTATTGTCAGTAATAAAAAAACCATTTCCATTTTCAACTCGTCTTACAAAATCCGACTTGCACCAGACACCATCACATAACATGCAAATAATTGTTTTACTCTCTTTTTTACGGATGACATTTGTATTTAAGCGCAGGAGGAATATCGCGTGCGTCCCAACTACCCCACGTTTTTTTTTTTTTTTTTTTTGTTATGTTTAATAATACTTTAATTTAATAATTAATTTCATCATTTCATTCGACTAAAATTTGTATTCTTTGAATAATTTTGAAAAATTTATCACGTACTTACAAGAAAATTCTTAAAAGCAAAACACGTTGCACAAGTACACAGTGCTGTTTTCTAGAAACAGTTTTTGATCTATTCAAAGCAAATTCACTCAGGCACGTCTGCACTTGTCAACGGTGAAATGAATACTATTTAATTATACATTATAAAAATATAAAATAATTTATATTACAATATTTGTCAAACCATAAACAAAGCATAACTTTGTCAAACCATTAACAACCCTAAAACATGGTCATAGTCGTGAATGACACTAACTTCATTTCTGAAACGTCAAAAAGGCTTCATAAAGTCGTGGCAAAACTACCCCTCGAGGACCAACGAAAGGTAACCAATAAACGGCCCCAATGAGATATAATTTTTAATGTTTTTCCCTTCAATAAAAAAAAACAAACGCGAACGGATGCACCTAAACCTTAACAATAATAAAAAAATATATGCAGGAATATAATAAATACAAGACTACCACTCCAAATCGAAGTTCTAAATCTTAATCCAAATCTGAGTCTAATCTAAATTTATATATAAAATTTATTTAAATCCGTATTCTAAATCTAAAATCAAAACCCAAATTTAAAATTCCAATCCTTATTGAAACCTAAGCTCCAAATACAGATATCCAACATTTGCTCAGAATCCAAATCGTAATCCAGCATCTGATCGTACCACAAAATCCAGACAAAAATTCTAATCCGAAAGCAAGTTCTAATCTAAACCCAAACCGAATCTAAATCTAAACAATTGTAAAACAAAATATAACTCTGAAATTGAAACTAAAAGGATTCAAAAAACCACAAATCTAAATCTAAGTCTAAGTCCGATATATAATCCTAAGTCCAATCATAATTTGAAACCAAAAATCGTCAACCAATCCTAATAAATATGACCCTAACCAAAACTCAGACACAAAATCATTAAAAGACTAATTACGTGCAGCAAGGAAAAGTCATCAAAACTGGGGAAAGGCCTTGGTAGCTCCCAGCAATGAGGCTTCCTTACTTAACATGAACTACCACATTCCTTAAGATAATAATATCAAGGAATCTACCGCTACCCAAACTTTACCATCTGGAAAGGAGATGGAAAAGCCAAGACCCTTTACCTGTTTGTTGGGCAGATATTCTGACTATTTCAAGACCCAGGTCGAGACTGACATCAGCTATAACCTGGCCAGAGTTGAAATACTCGATAATACAGACAACCAACCAGGCGTCATATTGGGCAATAAGATTGCCATAGCAATTACTGACTACATTGTTTGTTGTTGTTCTTAACAACAGGGTAATACGGCTAATCTACGTCAAAAGGAGATATTCATGTAGATCATCGAAATCTAGAATACTCCGAAGTTGCCATTCCCAAACTACGTAGGGGATCCAATAAGAGGAAGAACAAGAAACTACATAAGCTCTTTTAATTGGATCTTCGTCATTCCTAAGAGCCTGAACCAATAGTTCCACTCAACAAATAGTCTAACAATGTAATACTCTCCTTTATAATTATAGAGATCAGGATCTTCTGGTCAGCCTTCTGGTTGGCCATAATTATTGAAGTGAAAGTTCCATTTGGGTTAACAAACTTATCAGAAAATTAAACCTATCCCCTCCATGAACTCTATTCAAATCGTATAACCAAATCTACAATCCTTACAATTTTCCTGAAATTCCATCGACTTCTAAATTTTTACTCACTTTCGGTTTTCTCAATTTTCGGTTTGGAAACATTAGTGAATTCGTTTGGGCTGTTCTCCCCTTCTTTTGCACAACCTTCGACAGTTGACTCGGTTAACAAAGTTCGCGTTTTCTCACTATATATTTTTCTTCCTTTCAAATTGACCCCCTTATTTACAAATACAAATATTTGTATTTATCAAAACTTCGGGAATTGTGCGTTTTTTCTTTATTAGAAGTCAACATTCCTATTAATGTCTAATTTTTTTGGAAATAAGTTTCGTTCCCCCGTTTTAAACGTATTTTTTACGAGTATTTATCAAGTTTTTTTTTTTTTTTTTAAAGAACCATAACGTTACATT
The DNA here is from genome assembly GCA_963971475.1 of Chrysops caecutiens. Taxonomy (NCBI): domain Eukaryota; kingdom Metazoa; phylum Arthropoda; class Insecta; order Diptera; family Tabanidae; genus Chrysops; species Chrysops caecutiens. The sequence continues at coordinate 48,775,063 of OZ020567.1, read as the reverse complement.
GGGTTGATTTTCTCAGTAAGACATGGCTAGCTATATTTGCTTCAAATACAACAAATTTTATGTACATCAAATCTCGAATTCTCCAATGGTCTCTAATTCAAATTCTGCCAGTTCACAATAAGCCTGAAACCAAATAGCCATATACCCTAAAACATTAAAAAAAATATACATATATCCCAAAACCCTTCTTTAACATAGACTATCCGTAGTGGTCACATCAATTACACCAAAACCCAATTAATAGAATTATATATTACACAGAAAGAGAAAAAATCATTTAGCGAAAAAGAAGAATAGGATCCCACCTACCAACACAAATGTGTACATATGCATAGATAGTAAATAGCTAGACATAGATGAACATAGATATAAGAACAAATGAATATTGTTAAATACATTGTACGACTTACCCCAAACAAAATTTTTCTTTTTTCTTCACAAAAATAAAAATTTTGTTTCCACTAGGGGGATGGAGTATTATGAAAATAAATTATCAAACACGGAAACAAATTTAGATTTAAAAATCAAAACTAAAATTAAAATTACATTGTCACCCTGTAACACGCGCGCGTGGCAAAAAAGGGATCCTACGAATCCACCTACAAAAAATTGTATTATCGTTGCCAGCCCTATTGATTCCCTGGGCACGAGAAACCATCTGTTGTTCCCAGGGATATCCGCCCACAAAATGCACAATTTATTTTTCGTGAATTTTGTTTTTTGGTCGATTGGGGCCCGTTGTAATTTGGACTTTACATACGGACGCTCCAGTGTAAGGTCGTCAGTAAAAAAAGAGAGTCAGGACCAAAAGGTCGTGCTGCCGAGGTGGCAGCCAACCGGCAGGGAGTATTGCGGAGGACGTTGTCCTGCCAAATCAGACGTGCAGTTCAGTAAAATTAAATCTATGTGAAATTATCAAAATTGTCAGAATGTAAGTTGAATGAAAGTGTAAAATAAGAACAATCTAAATATCTCAATAGAATTATCCAAATGTAAAAGTCGAATTTAAGTGAAGAATATAAAATTAAGCAGTGAAAATTAAAACTAAGAGAAATTGTCGAAATGTAAGTTGAATTAAAGTGAAGAATAAAACATGAACCAATAATGTAAACCGAAGGTATTTAAAATAAAAATTAAAACTAAGAGAAATTGTCAAAATGTAAGTTGAATTAATGTGTAAAATAAAAACGAGCTAAGTATAATGTAAACAGGAGGAATCAAGACTCACGGGTGATCAAGAGTTTTTTTTGGAAAATTTTACTACTTCTAAGGGAACGAGTTGCTTTAACCCATAAGCACTCCTCGTTACATTGTTACGAAACATAATATTTTCGCAACAAACGGAGGGGATCAGGGAAAACATTAGGAGAAGAGCGTGACACCGGTCTTTACGAAAAAGATTGTAACCGATGTTGAAGATGTCAACGTCACTGATATTAGTGCGCAGCCAGGTTTCCGTCAGGCAGATAACGTCATGGGATAAAGTAAGACCGATTCCGCGTCATGCGTCTTTGTCCTAAGCCTCCACACGTTTTGGTAATAGATGGAGAGTGCAGGAAGTTTTTTCTTGGCGCGGATAAGGGCTTCCAAGAAACAAAAAAGACTTAACAAAATCCGGAACGTTGAAGTTGAAAGAAGGTAGAAAGGCTGCACAATGCATATGTGGCAAAACCGTCTTCGTTAGATTAGCGATCCTCCAGGCATAAGCAGAAACTAATTCCAAGACAAATTCATTATTGCCAAAAAGTATCACCCACACAACAACACGTCAATCATTATTTCAACTAGCTCCGTAGAATAAAAATTTTCATCAAGTAGAAATAATAATAAATATACATACATAAATGCTTTAGATATTTTTCATACCCTCCATAACCTTCACATATATTTTTCGATTTAAACGTTTTATTGCCTGTCTTTTGTCATTAAAGTTGCGTTTCCAATGCCAGCTCTGGCACTCGCTTCCAATGCCAGAGTGGATTTATTCGGAATGTCGAAATTGATTGGCATATGATTATTTAATAAATGCGGTTTTAAAATGACTAGTGATGATTGTAGCAATGTTATAAGTATTTTTTAGGAACTAATAGTAACAAAAATTAATTGTTAATAATTCGTATAACTGAATAATAGGTTATTTTGATTTCGAATTTGCGAAACAATCACGTACATCTGTCGAGCATAATTTCAGCCCTTCTAGATCACCGAAATTACAATATTTCTTGCTTATAAAATAACCATATTTGAATTATTGTACCTTTAATAAATTAGGTCTGAATAATTTTTTTCTATTTGTACCTGATTTGACAAAAATATATACAAAAATTCGTCGCATATTTCGAATGTTCTTGTCACGCCCACCTCGCTCCGAAAAAACTTTTCGAAACTCTATTTGCCACTCCAGAGTGGGAGTAGAAATAGATCCTATCGTGCACAAATTGCACAAGAAGCACATATGGCGTGGTTGCGAAACGAGCGGAACATGTAAGGCAAGCTGGTATTGGAAACGCACCTTTATTGTTGCATTTAATTCGTTTTATATATTTTGTATGCTCCATATTCTTTCAAAAACCTCTATATTATCAAATTTGGCTCCATAAAATATAGAAAATGGTGCATAATTTCCAAAATGTTTCCAAATGGCTCATTTTGCATTAATACTTATTTTTCTCACTCCTTCGTCGAAAATTACGTTTTGCGGCTAGTTATCGAGTGTTATTGTGTTATTTCGGGTGGGTAAGAGAAATAGTACATATATTCACCTCGGGAGAGAAAATAGAACAAGTCCATGGAATGATGTACACAATGCTGTGAAAAGTTGTTGGAGGAAGGCACTTGCGTCGTCTTATGACAAGGAATTCTTTTATAATATCCCAGCAAACAATAAAATTTTAGCTATTACTTGCTGTACGCCGTGACGACGCACGACGCAGGCGGGCAAATAATCCATCGGTAAAGCGGCCGATTGGTCATGATGGCGAAGCATGACCATTGAAAATTACTAGGATGGATGGTCACTTTACCGTTCCAGTTGAAGGAGATGAATGGCAGTTTGTGACTACATCCACATCCAGAGATGCAGAGAAGCGAACGCAGTGTGGTGCGCCTAGTTCATCTGTTTCTGTTTTCAATAGCGGAAAGCAGGCAGAGGAAGACACAACAGTTATATTAGCAACAGCTCGCCTGAGGCTACAAACAGGAATTCAATTGCATGAACCATGTAGAGCTTTATGCGATCCAGGCGCACAGATAAGTCTAATTTCGGCAGATTGTGCCAAGCGTTTAAGGTTGCCGGTGTATAAGTGCTATACACTCATTAATGGTATTGGCAGAGCATCACCCATTACGAGGCGTACAAAGGCGTACATTCGTCCATGGTTTGAAAGCGAAATCGCTATTAGGGCTGACGTATACATCATTGACGAATTTCCTGGGGTATATCCGTCCATGTTGATTGAAGCAGATATCCCAAGCGATCTGATTTTGGCTGATCCGGACTTCCCGACACCTGCACCAATTGAGATGCTGATTGGAGCTGATGTCTGGCCTCGAGCTGTGGGCACGAAGTTATATCGTCATCACCAGGGTGCAGTGATTCAGGATTCGGAGTTTGGTTATTGTGTTCTGGGTCGATTTGTCCTAGCAAGCGGTTCAACCATGTACCAATCGATTTTTGCAGCGGTTGAGGAACCTGTTCAAAATGAGGAGGAGCTCGATAAATTGCTTAGGAGTTTCTGGGAAGTGGAAGCACAGGTCGACGCGGTTAAGGCAATTCGCAGTCCGCAGGAGGAAATGGCTGAGAAGATATTCATGGAATCGCACTATCGTGAGAGAGATGGCAGATACGTCGTTGAAATTCCATTGAAGGAAGATGCGTTTCCTTTGCCTGATTCACGTGGCATTGCGCTACGAAGATTTTATCAATTGGAGCGCAGATTATTAAAAGACCCTGAATTGCGGGCAAAATATGTAGAATTCATGCGCGAATTCCAGCATTTGGGTCATATGCAAGAGGCTGTTGGAGAACCAAAACCAGGCAGATTTAATTATATACCACATCATTGCGTGGTTGGAAAATTCCGGGTTGTGCTTGATGGCTCAGTACATGAAAAGTGTGGTAGATCATTCAACGATGTGCAACTTGTTGGCGAAAAATTGCAATATGACATTCTCGATCAAATCATGCGTGTCCGGCGTCACAAGATAGCGTTTGTGGCCGATATCGAGAAGATGTTTCGACAAGTTATCGTTGATCCATCACAATGGGACTTGCAACGTCTCTATTGGCGTGAGGATCCAGGCATGCCTTTAAAAAAGTATTGAATTTCGAGGGTGATATATGGCATGGCTTCATCGTTGCATTGTGCAGTGCGCGCTATGTTCCAGTGTGCTCGGGACTATGCGGACAAATTCCCAGTAGCAGCAAAATCAATTGAAGCAGACACATATGTGGATGACTTGAGTTCTGGTGCGGACTCAGTAGCTGAGGCTGGATTGCTTGCAAGAGAAATCGACTTCGTGTTGCGTCAAGGTGGCTTTGTATTGCGTCAATGGTCATCGAACGCGAAGGAGATAACTGAGATGATGTCTGCTATTGGCAAACAGACTGTTGAGCTGCATGAGGCAGATAATACTAAAATTCTCGGGTTAATATGGCTGACGAAAACCGATGAATTTGCCATATGTGTGCGTGTTGATGACATAGAGAATGCGGTGACCAAGCGACAAATTCTAAGTTGCATTTCGAAGCTTTATGATCCAAACGGATACATTGGTCCAGTCGTATTGCGTGCCAAAATCTTTATGCAAGATTTGTGGAGATTGGATCAATCATCTTGGGACAAGAGGGTGCCAGATGACATGCTCAGGAAGTGGATTGAGTTCTGTGATGGGATGAGGCTCCTGGTGAACTTTCGGCTGCCGAGATGGTTAGGCACAAGTGTTGTCAATAAAGTCCAATTGCATGGATTTTGCGATGCTTCTTCACTGGCATATGGTGCGTGCGTTTATGTTAGAGTTACGAATGAGGCAGGAGTGAATATCAGCACATTACTTATAGCAAAGTCTAGAGTTGCCCCAATCAAAATGATGACAATTCCTCGTTTGGAGCTACGTGCAGCGGAATTGTTGGCTCGATTGATGCATAGAGTGAAGCTTGTTTGTGAGTTCGATAAGGCAGAACAATTTATGTGGTCGGATTCAACCATTGTATTGCACTGGTTGAGGAAATCGACGTATGATTTGAAGACATTCGTAGCGAATCGTGTGCAGGTAATTCAGGACTATTCTAAGGGAGTACATTGGGCTCATGTGGATACGAAGGACAATCCAGCTGACCTCATTAGCAGAGGGATGGACATGGCTGACTTCCTAAATTCCCGTAAATGGATGCACGGTCCGGAATGGTTATTGCAGCCAATTGATACCTGGCCGAAACCGAAGCTGACGGTCACGAAGACAGACAAAGTTGAGATTCTCAAGGAGTTTAAGAGAGCAGTTGCAAATGTGAGCCTAGTGCAAGTCGCAATGGAGTGCAGAGACAAATTGTTGATTGGCTATGGCAGCACCACGATTGTCAGCTAATGATTTATTTGATGCAGCGATTTATTGGGTGAAATATATGCAAAAAATCACGTATGGTGCAGAGATTCTGTCATTGCAGACAGGTTCAAAAGACTTCCCACCACGAAGTAAAATTGCAGCGCTTCGACCAAAATTAGTGGATGGCGTACTACGTGTTGGTGGACGCATAAGCAAATCTTTGTTGGAGTATGAAGAGCGTTACCCAATTATTGTTCCACCAAAAAGTCGTCTGTGTTACCTGATAATGGATCAAGCACACAGAGACAACATGCATGGCGGCATTCAACTTATGATGCAGCATATAAGACAACAATTTTGGATTCCACAGTTGAGGCAGCAATTGCGATGTTTTGTCTCAAGATGCATGAGATGCGTACGTGAGTCGAAAAAGACAGCTGACCAAATAATGGCAGATTTGCCAGCTGAACGTGTTCGACCTGCCCGACCATTCACACGAGTGGGCATTGATATGGCAGGTCCGATCAAAATAAGGGAAAGTGAGGCATCAGAGATCATTACTAAAGGATACGTTGCAGTATTCGTTTGTCAGGTGACGCGGGCAGTGCATTTGGAAGCAGTTACCTCTATGTCAGCAAAATCTTTTTTGGATGCGTTTTACAGGTTTTGTGCCAGACGCGGTACACCTGTGTACATCTATTCAGATAATGGAACGAATTTCGTTGGCGCTGAGAAGGAATTGCAAGAAGCGGTTAAAAGCTGGCATGGCAACAGCGTGAAAGACCTTATGAATGAAAAGGGAATCATTTGGCGATTCATAACACCAGCAGCTCCACACCAAGGTGGTTTGTGGGAAGCGGCTGTGAAGCACATGAAGCACCATCTTCGCCGTGTGATGGGGCCGGTGAAATATACGTTTGAAGGTCTCTCGACATTGCTGTCAGGTATTGAGGCATGTCTGAATTCCAGACCATTGTATGCTTTGTCAGACGATCCTAGTGATTGCGCTGCGCTGACACCTGCCCATTTCTTGAATGGTGGACCAATAAAATTGCCGTTACCACGCAAAACGGATGAGCGAGCGACATTGTTACGGGGCGGAAAGCTTTTTAAGACCATACAGGCTCAAACAGATGCGTTTTGGGAATGTTGGTCGAGAGATTATTTAAAAACATTGATGCTGAGACCGAAATGGCGAAAAGAGAGGGAGAACATCAAAGTTGGCCAATTGGTACTGATTGAAAGCGATCAGTTTGCACCAACATATTGGTCTATGGGCCGAGTTACAGAGACGCATCCTGGCTTAGATGGCAAAGTCAGAAATGTAACAATAAGGTTACAGGGTGGCGTTGTTCGACGTGCTGTTCAACGTCTATGCATCCTGCCGACCGACCATGATGAATCTGAGCGTTTGAGTTGAGGAGACCTCAAGGGGGGCGGCGTTACGAACACACACACGATCGGGAACGGCTCCCATGGCAATTGTGTGTGTGAACGTAGAATGATGCGCGAGACTCTTCTGGTAGTCACATTTTAGGTTTATTGCAAACCAGACGCGTGTGGCTCAACGGTCGATCGCAGACCAGATTCTTTACCTTTGCAGGTCTATTGCAGACAGACGCGAGGGGTCTTGAGGCTATTGCAGACCAGATGCGGGCTGTTCATGTCTATTGCGGGCATTTGAAGCTTATTGCAGGCCAAACGCAGGCAATAACATTGCAACTGGGGCAAGTTATTGCAATTAAAGTGCAGATGGACTAAGGTGCAGTCAATGTACGTCATGACGCGGAGGAGGAACCCTGATGCAGGCTTAGAAAGAGGAAATCGGGAGCATGCTGGGGAAGGGTGGCAGGGATAGGGGGGTAAACAGACAGGCAACATGGAAAGAATAAAAAATAAATAAATCAAAACTAGAGAAATGTGTTTTCTATCAATCCAACAATAGGCTTTCAAATATGACAATAATGTTGTCAGAAACTATTTGCATTTAAGCTAGTCGTTCGCGTAATAGACGCTTCTAAAGACGTCAAAAGTGTGTACAATTAAATCTCTATTCTAAAGATTTTCAATTAAATCTCTATAGAACCTATAATTTATATTCATTTACTTTGCGAAATAACATTGCTTTACTCTGTAATCGAATATTTTCCACAAAAATTACCATACTTTCCACAAAAATAATCGAATAAAAATAACGAATCATTTCGAACTTGTATCCGTATCCATATTCGTTACTCCGTAATCGAATATATTCCAAAGTAAGTTCCATATAAAAATAATCGAGTCGAGTCAAGCGCATAAATAATCGAAAATCAAGTCAGGGCAACTAGGCTGGCAGAATCACCAGCAACTCGAAAATTTCGTCAGTACACTAGATTGTTCAACCACACGTCAAAAAATCTCGTGTACATTAATTTTCGTGTTGCTGGTGATTCTGCTAGCCTGGTTGCTTATATTCGATTTGGAAATTTTAACTTTAGTTTGTTCAATTAATTATATGTATATTCAAGGGTGCTAAAGAAGTTTTCACTTCAAAAAACGTTAAAGGTGAATAATTCTGATGAATATTAAGGAACTAATGGGAATAAAGACCATGAAAACACTTTGTTACGAGAAGTCGCAACAATGTTGCGTAGGGAAGTATATCACATCAATGTTGCAACCTACGCAGCATTGTCGCCGGCCCTCGTTAAATTTGCTGGCTCTTATCAGCTCGATTAATATTGTCTGGAGTCAGCAAAATGAGTTTGGCCTTGACTCCAGGCAGTATTTTCAACCGTCATTCCTTGTGATGACCGATCCCTCAGTTAGTCGTTTTCGAATTTTTGTATTGATCGGTCACACCAAACTATTATCTCGCTCTGTTAATAAAAAATTACTCTGTAAAACTCTTGTGTAAAATATCTCCTTACTGTTGGTTGTAAAAAAATTTAAAGATAAAAATAAACTAAAAATACTAAGCTCAAAATAAAGGTGTTTTCATTTAATACGCTCGTGCTCTACGCTCAGCTCTAACAAACTAGTGCTCTTAACATATGGTCCTTCGAGCCGGATAACAGTTTATCCGGTAAACTGTTAATTTTAAAAGAATTATCGCTCTGAACTGTTTAATTGTTGTGTGCTCTCTCAAACATTAAAATATTACTAGCTCGAAACTGTTTTTAATTTGTAAATTGTTATCTCTCGAACATTTTGTGCCAAATTAATGATGTTTTAATTGCAATCAATTTGTGAATTTTCTATGCTCTTTCGGCCAACTGAATATTGATCATTTTTAGTGCCCTCGAACATTCTTTGAATATCGATCATTTTCGTGCTCTTTCGACCATTTTTTGTGCTTTCAAGGATTTTTTCGAATTTGAAATTTTTGGATAATATTTGTGCTCGTTTAATTTAATTAAACTAATAAACTTTCGCGCTCTTTTGTACACTTTTCTAAAGCTCCTTTGAACAGTCTTTGATTTTGTCGGTGTGCTTTTTTCGCGCTCTCTCGATTTCGAATCAATTGTGCTCTTTCAAGCTTTTCGTGCTCTTTCAAGATAAACTGATAAAATTTTGATGCTCTTGGTTTAAAAATAATAATTCTTGTGCTCTTTCAAACTTTTTATTAATGTTTTGAAATTGGTGTGCTCTTTAAAACTTTTCGCGCTCTCTCGAACAATTGTGAACTCCTTCAATTATTTTTGCTCTCTCAATTTAATCCGTTTTGTGCTCGTGATACAACAATGGCGAATGAATCCATGCTGGAATCTAATGCTCTGGTATTCTTCGAAGCCAGAATATCACTCCAAGACGAGAGACAAGACTTCATTACAAGCATCGTGGAAGAATGTAAGTCCGTTGATTTTGACAACTTTACTCTGATCCATTTAGAATCAAAGCTTACGGTGCTCGAGAAAACTTGGGAGGACTTTAAGCAACAGCACGATTCATTAATATGTAAATATCCTCAGCTCTACATCAGCTCAGATTATTCCAAGAATAAAGTTTTTCGGGATACGCTCAAAATGTATGCTGACGCTCGTGCTCTTCTTTTAAACAAAATTGAAGCTCTAGGCACTGTAATACCTCCAAGCTCATACGAAGCTCGATGTTTAACTGGCATTTCTGGTCTTCATCTTTTTGAGAAGATCAAATTTATGCCTTTCAGTGGGAAATATGAAGACTGTAAAGAGTTTGAGGATATGTTTCAAGCCATGGTTGGTAACAATCCGGATTTGCAACCGGTCCATAAAATGTCGCTCCTTAAAAACGCAATGCAAGGAGATGCACCTCGCTTGCTAGCAAACATGAAGGAAACCAATGAAAATTATCATATTGACTGGGAGCTATTAGTTAAAAGGTACGAAAATAAACGACTACTAATTTCTACCCAGCTCGACAAGCTCTTCGGCTCCAGCTCTACAATTGAATCTAGTTCAAAAGGCCTTCATGATTTGCTGAACACTCTCCGTGAAGCTCTTGATTCGCTCAATGCTCTTGGGGCAGGAACTGATGAATGGGATATGCCAATAGTTTACCATATTTTACGGCGGTTAAGCTCACACATCAGAAAAGAATGGGAAAGAGCTCTTGGAGGAAACAATGATTTTCCTCAACTAAGCTCAATTCAGGAGTTCTTAAAGTCTGAAGCTACGACCTTAGACAGCATCGAAATAAAATCGGAGAAATCGATGAAGTTCAAGTCTGCAGCATCAACCTCTTCTCAGCAAAGCTCTAGACAAAAATCTTTCTCTTCTCGCCAATACTCCGCAACTGCTCATGCTCAAGCTCACTCAACAACATCTCACACAAGAAGCTCATCAACAGCTCAAGCTCTACCTCGTCAAGATTCACAGAGTTCTAGACCCATTAAACCATGGATGAACCAGCACCGCTACAAATGGCTCCAGCTCTGCTCATGTTTTTCAATGCTCTACCTGTAGTCAACTGTCAAGTTCTCTCAATGCTACAACGCAATCACCAGATCAACCTACTGCTCAAGAACTCTTCCAGCATACATCTTCTCTACTTGTTACGGCTCGTGCTCAATTAATCGCTCCTGTCATTGGTTGCTATCCAGTGAGAATGCTCTTAGATTCAGGCTCAGAGCTCTCTTTTATTACGCACAAACTCGCTCGTAAGCTTCAGCTCCCAAAACACAAATCAGCTATCCAGTTTACTGGTATCGGTAATGTAGATGCCGGTCGCTCAAAGGGTGTCAGCTCTATCACGCTCAAAGCTCTACGCTCTACAGCTCAAATTCAAGTTGCAGTACATATATTAAATCAGTTGACTACAAACTTACCAAGCTGCAACCTTAATAATTCTTCATGGAAACATCTGGACGGACTACAACTTTCTATCAAGACTATAGGACACCAGGTAACATTGATATTATCTTGGGTTCTACACCATTCGCTCAAATTATAAGCTCAGATATAAGAAGAGGTCAACCCTCAGAGCCTATTGCTCTTAACACGCTCTTTGTTTGGGTAGTTTTTGGTCCAACATATTTAAGCTCAACTCAAATAACAAGTCCAGTTTTCCATGTGAAGCAAGATCATGATCTTCATGAACTCTTAGCAAAATTTTGGGTTCAAGAAGAAGCACCTAAAGCTCACTCTGCTCAGCTCTCTCTCGATGAAGAACAATGTGAAGCTCATTTAGTCGAAACTCACTCAAGAGATTCTTTAGGTTCTTAAGGTAAACGACCAACAATACAATTACCTTCAGCTCTTGGAGAATCAACAAATATAGCATTTAGATGTCTAAAAGCCATGCTCAAACGGCTCTCGAATGATCCTCAGCTCAATAAGCTCTACAGGGACTTTATGGCAGAATACTAATCTCTTGGCCATATGAGACTTGCTTCGAATGCTCAAATCAGCTCAGGCACAAGTGAAGAATCAGGTTCAGTTCACTATGATTTGCCTCATCATGGTGTTTTAAGGGACCAAAGTCTCAGTACAAAATTGAGAGTTGTGTTCAACGGTTCAGCTCTTTCTAGCTCCGGATATTTGCTCAACGATGTCCTTCACACAGGTTCAAAACTCTAGCTCGACATTTTTGCCGTGTTACTGTGGATTCGACGTCATAAAATTATCTTTTGCACTGACATTACCAAAATGTTTCGACAGATCAATGTTCATCCATCAGACTGGAGTCTCCAGAGAATTTTATGGATTGATTAACATGACAATATTGTTCCGTTCCAGCTCACTACCGTTACATATGGAACAAGACCAGCTCCATTTCTTGCAGTTCGGGTACTACTGCAACTTATTCAGGATGAAGGCTCCAAATACCCACTCGCCATATCTCCTATGATTAAAGGACGTAATGTGGATGACATTTATGGTGGCTCAGACGCCCTGCTCAAAGCTCAGCTTATAGCTCAGGATTTAATTAAGCTCTGCATGGCGTGGAGCTTCCCTCTCGCAAAACGGTCAAGCAATAGCCCTTCTTTTTTGCAAACTCTCCCTCTCGAAAGTGTTTCAAAAGCTCCTGCTCAAGCTCTAGACGATACTGAATTGAAAGTTTTAGGACTTTCCTGGAGTCCTACGTCAGATCAGTTTATATTCTCACCTAAACGCTCATCTCTCAAGAGGATAACCAAACGATTAGTTCTCTCGGAAGTGGCTATAGTACACAGTACACTATAGTGTACAGTAGTAGTTCGAGCGAAAATGTTTATTCAAGAGCTGTGGTTAAATAAATCTGGATGGGATGATGAATTACCTGAGCAGCTTATTCAACGGTGGACGCATCTTCGAACTTTGCTGCCTCATTTAGCTCATATTCACATTCCAAGACGGCTCAATACTCTCTCCAGCTCATACATAGAAATACATGGCTTCTCACATGCATCGCAGTTAGCCATGGCTGCATGTATCTATATCAAAGTTCAAAGCTCAGGAGAATCAGCTCAAGTAAAGCTCTTGTGTGCTATGACAAAAGTAGCACCACTTAAACCAGTCACTATTCCTCGCCTCGAATTATCTGCTGCATGGATGCTCGCAAAGCTCCTCAAACATACTCAACAAGTTCTGGAACTAAATCACGCTCCGCTCTATCTATGGACTGACTCCTCAGTTGCTTTAACGTGGATTTCAAGTCATCCATCCAAGTGGAAAGAATTCGTAAGTAACAGAGTTTCCTCAATACAAGAACTCAATCCAACAGCAAAATGCCTTTATGTTACTGGAAAACAAAATCCTGCGGATTGTGCTTCTCGAGGACTTACTCCAACATAGTTAATCAACTTCAATCTGTGGTGGAATGGACCTGAATGGCTCCTTAGCTCATCTTCTTCTTGGCCAGCTCAACAGTTCAAACCTTCAGCTCTAGCTCACAAACAAGAAAAGCCTGGAATATTGTTACATGTAATCAAAACTCCAGATGAAGAAGCTCACCTACTATGGAACCTACTTTCAAGGTATTCAACGCTCTACAAGCTGTTACGGGTGACATCTCTTTGCAAAAGATTTTATGCTAAGGAAAGAAGAAAACAGCTCTTTGCCGCACAAACCAATAGCTCCTGAAGATCTACTCAATGTTTAGCTCGTTTGGGTTAAAACTGTTCAACAAGCTCACTTCTCTTTCGAGCTCAAAGCTCTGCAAAAAGATTTACAACTACCATCTTCACATTTCATTTCAAAGTTAACTGCATTTTTGGATGAAGATGGGATACTACGGTTCGGAGGTCGGCTCGCAAACGCTCCTTTAGAAGCCGACGAAATTCATCCAATAATCCTACCAAGAAATCTCGTTTTTTTCAGCTCATCATAGATCAAGCTCACCGGCAAACATTACATGGAGGAGTTCAACTCACTCTCATGACTATTAGAGAAAAATTTTGGATTCTTGGAGGAAGAGCTCCAGTTCGCTTATTTATTCTCAAGTGTGTAATATGCGCTCGATATCGTGCTCGACGAGCTCAACAGCTCATGGGTCAGCTTCCAGCATCAAGACTGAATGCTATAAGGCCATTTCATACTACTGGTGTGCATTATGCTGGACCTTTCATGCTCAAAACATTCCAAGGAAGAGGTGCCAAGACATATAAAGGTTGGATAGCTGTCTTTGTATTCTTCGTAACCTCAGCAGTTCACTTGGGAGTTGTGTCTTCATATTCAACAGAAGCATTCATTAAATCATATCGTCGATTCATCAGTCGAGCGGAGCAAGCTCAGTGCTCTATAGTGATCGTGGAACGAATTTTCGAGTTGCCGACTCTTTTCTCAGGGAATTAAACAGATCCAGCTCTCAGGAAAACGCTCACCTCGTTAGCTCGCTTGCTCAGGTTGGAACCAGATGGATTTATTCGCCACCAGATGCTCCTCATTTTGGTGGGAAATGGGAGGCAGCCGTGAAATCTGTTAAAATACTCTTCTAACATTTGAAGATCTTTCAACGCTCTTAGCTCAAATCGAAGCTGTCTTAAATTCGAGACCACTCTCACCACTCTCGGATGATCCAGAAGACCTTCGTGCTCTTACTCCAGCTCATTTTCTTCATGGCTCCGATCAAGGAATGTTGCCAGAAATCGCTCTTACCCATTTACCAGAATCGCGATTGGCTTTCAACACTTTGGCGACGATGGTCCAAGGAATGACTTCAACGATAGCAGTCCATTTCAAAATTTACTAGAAAAGCTCACGAAATTCAATTGGGTACGCTCGTTTTGCTCACACATGACAATTTCCCTCCAGCTCAATGGCCTCTAGCTCGAGTCATCGAAGTTCACCCCGGGAAAGATGGACTTATAAGAGTGGTCACAGTAAAGACTTCGAAGACATCATTAACCAGACCTACCGCCATGCTCATAGTACTTCCTATTGATACATACCGCAATGACGCTGCGGTAGACGGGGAGTATGTTACGAGAAGTCGCAACAATGTTGCGTAGGAAAGTACATCACATCAATGTTGCAACCTACGCAGCATTGTCGCCGGCCCTCGTTAAATTTGCTGGCTCTAATCAGCTCGATAAATATTGTCTGGAGTCAGCAAAATGAGTTTGGCCTTGACTCCAGGCAGTATTTTTAACCCTCATTCCTTGTGATGACCGATCCCTCAGTTAGTCGTTTTCGAATTTTTGTATTGATCGATCACACCAAATTATTATCTCGCTCTGTTAATAAAAAATTACTTTGTAAAGCTCTTGTGTAAAATAGCTCCTTACTGTTGGTTGTAAAATAAAAATAAACTAAAAATAGTTAGCTCCAAATAAAGGTGTTTTCATTTAATACGCTCGTGCTCTACGCTCAGCTCTAACAAACTAGTGCTCTTAGCACACTTCCAAGGAAATTGATAAGCTAACCTAAGGTTTTTTTTACTAAATGAGTATGTAATAACATTTAGGAATGCACGCTATTATGGTTCCGTAATTTGATTTAGCGACAGCAGAATAAACATAGTTTTTCATAGTGTATTTGAGAAATATTGTGAAATAACAATCTGTTTAAAAATATAGTACGTGAACAGATATATTAAATGTCCAATAATTCAATCTGACCATCGAAAGCGAGCGAAAATACCCTAAAACCAGAAAAATAATTACTTCTTGTAATTATTCTGTAGCCTAAATCAGGGCGGAGACACCGGTGACTTGACGTGCCGCGGGGTGAAGATACCACAAAAACCCTGCAGACGCGTGTAGGGGTAAGATCGCCAAGTGCGCCGACCCGAAAGGTCAGATTATCACTTGTGTTGCGCTTGGACAATTTTCTGTTCTTTATTTAAATGTAGATCGATTTACTTTATTTGAATTACGAGTAATATGGCTACCTTTGTTTGTCTATACTCAGAATTCACCGTCGTAGTTCCCGGACAAATGTTTGAAATACTGAGTAAATATTTTATATCCCAATTTGATGGTCAGGTAATTTTGACCCAATATAATATTAATTATAATTGCACGAGTACGAGTACATTGATAAAATTCCTGATTTATGTAAAACCATGTAATTGTATGTTGCGTTGCGAAATAAATACTAAAATTTCAAAATATCTAGTTTCGCATTTGCCAATTCGCACGGAGCTTGAGATAATGGAGGTGATCCAGCTCTATAAATAAACAAACAAATCAAAGAGGATGATTTTAAGCAAACTGTTTACACGAGCTTATTAGATCGCTGTATTATCATTGGCCTTCGTAAAATGAATTTTGACTCAATTCCATACCGGCATGCTACGGAACCCTGAGCTTATGCGTGTCCGACACGCACTTGGTTACTTTTTTCTTCTTGTGTTCATTTTAACAATGTAAAAATTATTTTATATACAATTAAAAATTTTTTCTTTAATATTTTTTGTTGTTGTTTTTCTCTGAGTGGGGGAGGTTCGCCACCAAAGTGACGGCAAATAGTAAACGTAACTCGCGCGAAGTTGGTGTACCCTTCACTCGTGGTTCTTGTCGCTCGTGAAGGGAACACCTACTTTCCTCGCTCATTACGTAATGTACTATTTCCAACCGCTAAACCAGTCAAATCTATCGCAATAATTGTATTATTTCTAAGAAATTTAACATACATGTCTGGTTCCGTTACACAAATTCGGTGGTGTAAGATTTCTAAATAAACTAATGGGGGTGCCTGGTTTCAATTTTAGGGAATGCGGAGAAAGCCCACACAGATTTAAGGAATTGAGAAATTCTTGCCGGTACTGTATCACATCTTCTTTGTTCATTTTAATATCTATGGACAGGTAATCCACGAAATTGTCTGGTACTTTTCTCAGTATGTTGTCATTGATGTTGTATGTTGTATTGTATCGAAACTATTATTTCTAGCAGTTAAAATGGCCCTCTGATATATCCACTGATGATCTATTTGTTCAATATTGATCACATCCGGGTAGACTTTAGAGATCAAATCATCAATATTGTAGGAAACTATAAATCCCCGATGCGCTCGCTTTTCAACACAATATAAACAATAGATTTAATCACCCTGTGTTTTTTTCGTCGAAAATTGGCACGAATCACTCTGGGCCGTCTCTACCCAATGCTCGCCGGAGCGATACACAAGAAGCATCGATGAGTCAGTCGATCCCAGAGTGTGGCAGTGAACATTGAATCATTTATGGCGTGAAACGGTATTACAAACCACGTGATTGAGCTGGACAAAATAGAATACACGAACAAGAGGGGTAGGACAACATAGGATATACGACCACGTGGAGCAACAGAACACATGTAAGTTCGAGAGTTACTATTTATATCAAAATATGAGTAACCGAGTTTTTATAATTAAACTATAGAAACACTAGCGTAACGTACTGGTTCTATCACCCTGCGAAAAGGTTAAATAAACTGATAAAACCGGTACGTCACAATATCATTCACAGTTCGTCCTAATTCTTTATCAATTCTTATTTCATTGTCTGTTGAGCACAGACTCCTTTGTCTATGCTTTGATGGAACTAGGTAGGGTGTACAATCATAAACTAATTTTTTCGGACTCCTTTACAAAGAGGTAGATTGAGGGTTATATCAAGATGTTGCACCAAGACTTATTAATTTTGAATTCACGAATTTGCCACAGGTAAGATGTAACTAGATCACTTACTTCATGGTCGGAATAATTGAAACTTTACAGATGAGCAAAATTGAGTCAGCTATTTCGACGATTAATGAAAATAAGCTCGGCTGATAAGAGCAGCGGCATTTCACGTGGGCCAGATAAGTATGAATGAAGTTTGTGAATTGCTGACGTGACTAAGAGTAGTGCATTTATGAACACTGTCTGAATTAGGTACTTGTCCATCACCGATTAAGAGAATTGTTTTTGAGAAGTGTAGACTTCCTCCACCTAAATGAGCCCTCATGTTTGTGGTTAGTTTCAGGGGTTCAATGGATTTCCAAATGTAATACCAAATGTAAAAGTAATACCATCCATAGATTTGTTCGAGTTTCTTATGCCTCTGAGACTTTTAACCAGTGCCCCTACAAGAGCTTTGTGACAGGGGTGCGCTCTCAGCACGCTGCTCTTCAATAAAGCGTTTGCTGACCTGGAGAACAAGATGGAGAGAGTTCAAGCCGCAGGCTTGGTGGTGGGTAGAAGGAAAGTGTGGACGGTTACTTGCGCGGATAATGTGGCGTTGGTATCCGCAACTAGGAAGGGACTTCAGGAAATTATGAATAAGTTCGGCAGTTACGCAGCAAGTAAAGGGTTGGGTATAAATATAGACAAGTCTTAGGTAATCAGGTTAAGGAGGGGCGAGGTAGGTGAGGAGAAATAAGAATTCTTTGGAAAGGGGAACTCATAGGGGAGGTGAAGGAGTTTCTGTACCTAGGGTATAGGTTGCAAAGTAGTAACCGGGACGAGGCGCACATGCGTTTTTCGGGGGATAAAGCAAGTGGTTTTGTGGGAAAAGTCTGGAGTTTAAGCGAAAGAAACCTAGGGAAGAATTGGAAAGGGAAAATTAGGCTTTTCGACGCGCTAGTAGGTAGCTCGCTATCATATGGTGCGGAAATTAGGAGTTGGAACGAAAGGCCAGTATTAGAATGTATTCATGAGAGGTACCTTACGTCAGCTCACATACTGCTGGAGGAAACGGGGAGGGAGAAACTAGCGGTACGTTTCGTCTCCAAAACTGTCAAGTTTGAGGAGAAGTGGCGTGAATTGGAGGAAGGGGATATAAGAAGATAGTTTCTAAGGTTGTTGGACGGAAAGCTTCTGGGGTCAGAGATGATCCAGGATAGAAGGAGGCTCCTCACAGAAAGGGGGTGGTCTGAAGAAGATTGGGAGTGTAGGAGAAGAGGAGGGAGGGAGACTTGGAGAGAGTTAGAGAGGGTGGGAAGTCATATCGGTAGGCAAAGAAGGAGGGAAGAGGTAAGAGATTCTAGGTTCGTTGAAGAGGTAGGGAGGTTGGTATTGGAGGGAGAGAAACCCATATATCTAAGAGGGGCCAGGAACAGGAGAAGGGGTGAGATGGCTGTAATTGCAGACTTTAGATTGGGCAAGGAGTCGAGGGCTTGTAGGTACTGGCGGAGTCAGGGGGACTATTGTGCAGAGTGTGCGGTGAAGTGAAGGAATCGCTTAAGCATGTGTTTGAGGAATGTCAGGTGACTGTGAACAATAAGGTCAAATGGTATGCAGTTTTAGATAAGGGGTTGAAGGATAATTTTTCGGTGCTCAAAGGAATTTTGGATAAAAGAAGGCTTCATGTTATGAACTCCAATAGGTGAAGTCTTCTTTTGATCTTTGAACGGTCTCGGCATATACACCCCTTCTGGACCAGTTAAGTTAAGTTGGGGCGTTAAAAGCTGTAATGTTAGTTCTACTTATCTTTTGTTTTTGTTTCGTTTGACGTTTTGTTGTGTTTGAAGTTAAAAGTTGTCAAATTAGTTTTTTAAACCTTCTATTCTTTGCACTTACATTTTATTACATACTTTCCTTCTTCTGTAGCTGAATTGTTGTAAATCATTAAGATCAATAAAATCTTTGCCGCATCATAATATAAAAAAAATACAAGAGCTTTGTGTATCATGCTGCACTCATCGCATATTAGAAAGCTTACATATTACAAAACTTTTCCAAACGGACCAATTTTTTTTTTTTGCCTGGATTCGATTCCCAGCGGCCGGACAAAAAAATATTACACATATTTCGTCAACCTGTATATTGGAGAAGGGTGAAGAAAGCAGAAGAAGGTAGCAGACGCGAGGAGACAGAAGGAGACAGGAAGAGACGGGAGGAAACAGGAAGAGACGGGAGGAGAAAGGAAGAGACGGGCGGAGAAACGAAGAGACGGGAGGATGGTAGGAGACGAAAGGAGACGAGAAGAGAAACGAGAGGAGAAACGAGTAGACAGGAAGACCTCGGAGAAGACATAACATTTAATGTAACAAAATCTTAGCACATTATTCCAAAGTTAAAAAAATTATAATCTAATTATGAATTTTTTATTTAGAAGCCCGTCTTAAAAAACATTTTTTTACAAAACAAAACGCTCAAACCAAGTGGCGACGTGAGACTTCGCGATTGTTTAGTTTGATCTGTCATGTGTAACTGTTATCTGTTATCTATTATCTGTTTCCAATGCCGAGGAGAAGACGAGCTAACATAGGTCGTCGAAGTCAACCAAATGTGGGACGAGCTACCTAACGTGCTTGTTTCGTAGGTGATACGAAATTTCCGGGCGAAGTCGGGTCGGTTCAGCTAGTGTTCCATAATTATTAAGCCTTCGTTGTGCACTTCGTCGGTAGATT
Organism: Chrysops caecutiens; assembly: GCA_963971475.1. Lineage (NCBI taxonomy): Eukaryota > Metazoa > Arthropoda > Insecta > Diptera > Tabanidae > Chrysops > Chrysops caecutiens. The sequence continues at coordinate 48,755,325 of OZ020567.1, read as the reverse complement.
ATAAAGTAATGTCGTCACTTGTATTTATTACTCTTTCTTAAGTTCTTGATCGTTTCTGTACAATTCAAAAAATGTCATCAGGGTCTCGTTGTAAGTTGACTGTATCGCGAATATTATCATTATTAAAATAATTTCTCTGTCCGCCTTCACGGTGGACTGCCAGATGAACCACAACCGGGTCTTTTTCATGTATAGGGAACTCACAAATGCTTCCTAAATGCTCATACAGCAACCGTTGAGATACTTCTTTACCTCATCGTTACAATTTTATAAAGAAAATGTAGCTGGATCAGAATCTTTATGGATATATTTGCAAATATATTTTTCACAATTCTAACTTAATGTGCCCATTGGAAGATTGTGAAGGAACTGGAAAAGGGAAAGTTCACCTACGGTTATTATGGTATCTTAGCTTATTTAAGTTCCCCTCACACGCACAACTCCTGCGTAACCTCCGCAATCTGGAGATCTACGCCTGTACGTTGGATAGCCATTATCTCTTGTTTGTGGCTCGGAAATAAACGTTCTGGAATATTTTTTAAAGCATTTGTTTTCTTGGATACATGATGATGTCAGATTATAGAATCCGCAAGGTCCATGTATTTTGTTTTGAACTGCAATGTTGAGATATAGGATCATGTTTTTTGTCGGGTATTTCGGCCCATATGATGTTGTCTACAGAGTCTGATGTCACTTTGTTTGCCAGCCATAGCAAGATGTCGGCATGTGGTGCATCTCTTTTCTGCCATTGCACGCTATAAACAATGGAATTTTTAGCCCAAATAAATGTTTTATTGTTAAAAATTCTATAATTTTTTAGAGTTTTAAATGAACCACCGTTAAAATCAAGTAAAACTTGTCATAAGATTTCTTATCTGAATATAGCTCATTTTTTATTTCTGGCCATTCTGGATTGCAGGTAGACGTTACCGAATGGTCTGGTCTTCCAAAGTTCCTAACATATGTCATGGAACCTTGACTCTTTTCGTTCATGTAATTCAGTGCCGGCTTTAGAGAAATCAGCGCCCTGGGCAAAATAGTAAAATGGAGCCCCAAAAAATAGCGCGCGGCTATTAACATTATAAGCATTATTAATTTCTTCTTTGGACCTATCGGGTCGAGTTATAAACCCGCACTTTAACTCTACTTAAGTTAAGGGAAATGTGATTTAATAAATAAAATTGTGTTACAAAGAGGAAAGCGTCTTAAAACATTACTAACGTGCCTACATAACCTACATTACTAACCTTTTATACGTCCTACAAAAACAATTTTGAGTCACACTTCGTACGTGTATCTGAGGGAAAAACATTTTTTCCAGTGCACATACGCGTGTGGGGTATTTTTGAATAGGTCTTTAAAAATTAAAACGATGTTATTGTCAACGTCTTTCATTAACAATAAATCGTGAGAAATGCGCATCTAAAGTCGTCAAAAGTGTGTCCCCTGCCCTCTAACTTTTGAACGATGGGGCGAAAAATCAGAAAAAATTTTACGTAGTAAGACTACAATACAGTAATACCTCGACTTGCGCGATTTTCAAATCCTGGTGATTTTCCTATTGTAAACATACTGCCCCTACACTATTGTCCAGCTAGAGTACATTTTCGGACTTGTCGCGCGAAATTAACGCCTAGCTTCACTTTATTTTGTCTTTCGTATCTAATTCTTATCCACTGTGCTTTTTTGTTATTACATTTTTGTACGCCGACTTACGCAAATTCAACTTACGCAGTTATGAATCGGTCCCACCTATCGCCTAAGTTCGAAGTATTACTGTATACAGAAACATTAAACGATTTTTGGTTTGAACAATAAGTATCTTACCGTTAACTAGATATTTGAAATTTTAAGTTACCAACACAATTATAACGTTAACTCAATACAATACCGGCATTATACGGAACCCTAAGCTTATACGTCTCCGACACGCGATTTGTTTCTTTTTTAATTTCTCTTCATAAAGTTAAGTCTCCCAGAGATCATTTTAGCCGCTATGTCAACACAGTACTGGTTCAGCAATCTTTCATGTGCTATTCATCCGGTCAATATCAACATAATTTATCACAAAGTAATCAATATTAACGTCATAAGTCAATCCCGTATTCAACGAATGTGTTTCACTTCGTGATCCATTACGTTGCATACGTTCACCGCTTGATTCTCGCTGTCGACTTGCTAATGTGCGTGCATTGTGTTCTGTCAAACGCTGTGAACGTTGAACGTGAGATTCTCACCCTCGACGAGCTGATGTGCGTGCGTTCTGTTCAACCAAACGCTGCGAACGTTCAGCGCTAAATTCTCTTACCCGATTTTGTTTGGGAATTGTGGACTGACTAAAGTTAAGATTTTGTTTGGGAATTGTAGACTGACTAAGTTAAGGTAGTTGACCGCTGCATACGTTCACCGCTAGTTTCTAGCTGTCGACTTGCTAATGTGCGTGCATTGTGTTCTGTCAAACGCTGCGAACGTTCAGCGCTTAATTCTCTTACCCGATTTTGTTTGGGAATTGTAGACTGACTAAATAACTTATTCATATTCACATCTTGTGTTTCATTTCTTCGCAAAAATCCCAATCATTTTGCTGTGACAGGCTCCCGAGATAGTCAGATTTTTAACATTGAAATATAGTTACCAACGAAAATTATAAATACATAATCTTATCTAACCACTTTTAAAAAATGCACTATTAACCACCTAATAATTTAAATAATTTAAAACGAAAATTTAAAAAACCTCCTGGCCCATTTAGCAAATCTTAAACTAACTTAATATAAAATAATTAAACAAGAACAAAACTAAACGCAAGAAAAACGAAAATAAGCAAAACTAATATACTACAAAGCCTTTCAAAAACTTCGTTTTCAGGATAAATAATCATCACTATACTTTTCCTTATGCCTTCACTCTCAAACCGGGGTTTCCGGTATGATGTGCCTAGTGCAACTGAAACATTGAGGGAAAAATGTCCTTCGTTTGTCCTAACAATTTTTATTGCCTTCCTAGTTCATACGTTCTCAAAAAGCCCATTGAATGATCCGCATCTCTATAGATTTGCAAAAGGAATTGACGAACCCATTGAAACGACATAAATAGCAAGGAACAGACCGCCTACTTCAATAAATGGCATCATTTGTTAGGGAAAACGTGGTTTTATTCTTTGACAAATTCCGGCCGATTGTCAAGACAAAATAAAATAAGAGATCAAAATGTGTGAGTGATAACCATACTAGATAGCGTTCGCGGAGTGGCTCACAAAATTTAGACGGATGTTTATAATGTCAGACTGAACAGTTGTTGGTTTCCATTTGCCGCAAACTTTTTTTTTGAAGTTTGCGCCAGTCACGTCGGCTAAAACAGTAACTATCGAGTTTGGATTAGCTTCATTTTGCCGAAAAGCATTAAGCTGCATTGTCCTCCTATTTGCTCGACACAAATTTGAGCTCTTCGCAGTTTTTCGTACATTGACACCATACATTCTTCACAATGAGAAGAACACTTTCATCGCAAACCTTTACTGACCTACTCACTTTGTTTTTTTTTTGGATTTTGCAGTTATGTTGGTGATATATATTTTTAGTAGTGTAACGAATAAAACTATCTAATATTCTTTTTTATTTATTGTTGCTTTCTGTTTACATGTGGAAATTTACTCGTTCTACTGTTCAAACCTCCGTGTTTTACAAACTCCAAAACCAAACTAAAACTTGAATCGGCTACGTGATCGCAATTTGACAATAACACTCATCGTTCCCCATTGCCAAATTGCAATCACGTTTTACTGTGTGCAAACCTACATGTGCATCGGTGACCGCGTCTTGTGTCTGCCCGACGCACATGCACGTTTGTTAGTCACTACATCACCCCCTTTCCAGTGACGGAGTCATGTGGTTCACCTAAGTCCAGCCTGATATCGGTCCGGAAACCGTACACGTCGTTCTGATCTGCGTGGTTGTTGTTGTGATTGTGGTTGTGATTGCGGTTGTGGTTGTGGTTGTGGTTGTGGTTGTGATTGTCGGTTCGTAAGTAAAAACTCGCGTGGCGTCGGTAGCTGCTGTGGTCCCATCTGTGCTGGAAAGTTCGATGATTGTGAAACCTCTGGTTCCTCCACGATGTCGTTGTTAATAATGTATGTTGGCTTCAATCTATCGATTGAAATCTTTTGGTCTTTTCCTTTTATTCGTATGGTGAAAGTTTTATCGTCTCTATTGATTACTTTGTAAGGACCGTCGTAAGGCATTTGCAACGAATTTCGTATTGCATCATGCCTTACAAAAACATATTCCGTATTGGCGAGATCCTTGAAAATGAATGTTTTTCTCTCTCCATGTCGTCTAGTCGGCGATGGTCGCAGCTCCTGGAAATGACGTTTTAGCTCTTTGACAAAATCCTCCGGGGCATCATTTGGGAAAGGTTCAGGGGTCAGTAGTTCACCTGGCAACCGTAAAGGTTCTCCGAAAACCAGCTCTGCTGCCGTTGATCTGCTGTCTTCTTTCCAAGCGGCTCTGATGCCTAGCAACACTGTTGGAAGTATCTCTGTCCACGTGTCGTTCTGATGACAACGAATCGCTGCCTTTAAATGGCGGTGAAATCGCTCGACCATGCCGTTGGATTGCGGGTGGTACGCCGTTGTATTCCTGTGATCCATTCCTACCAATTTCGCCAGCGCATTGAATAGGCATGAATCAAATTGTCGGCCCTGATCCGTTGTTATTCTCAGTGGTGTACCGTATCTGCATATCCAACCCTGATAGAAAGTGCGAGCGACTGTCTCAGCCTCCATGTTTGTTATGGGGAAAGCCTCTGGCCATTTTGTGAACCGATCTATGCACGTTAAACAATACCTATAGCCAGATGAATAAGGCATGGTTATAATATCGATGTGACAATGTTGAAAACGATCTGATGGTGAAAACTCTTGAAGTGGAGACGTAACGTGGCGAGTGACTTTCGATTTTTGGCACTGTAGGCACGATTTTGCCCAATTTCTGGTGTCAGCTTTTATGGACGGCCATACATAACGTTGGGCTATGAGTTTGACCGTGGCCTTGCTTCCTGGGTGCGACAGATTATGCATCGCATCAAAAATCATTTTCCTAAATGGTGGAGTAATGTAAGGTCTAGGTGAGTTTGTAGAAACATCACAATATATTTTCGCAACCGATCCGTCTAACTCAATCCTTTTCATGTTCAGTGAAGAGTCCGTTGAATTTAAAATGTCATGATGTTCGTCATCTTGTTCTTGTGATTTTGCGATGACTTCATAATCAAGAGTTGGTGTGGTTATGGTTTCTACCCTTGATAATGCGTCGGCTACTACGTTGTTGATTGCCGAAAGATGCCTTATGTCTGTCGTGTATTCACTAATGAAACTAAGCTGTCTTCGTTGCATTGGTGATGCTTTACTCAACTTTTGTTTGAAAGTATATATAAGTGGTTTGTGGTCCGTGAGTATGGTAAAATGTCTTCCTTCGAGCATATGTTTGAAATTCTGGACTGCTAAATAAATTGCCAGTAATTCGCGATCGAAAGCGCTATAAATTTTCTGCGTTTCGCTGAGTTTCTTTGAAAAGAAACCAAGCGGTTCGCAGCCACCTTCCACTTCCTGTTGAAGGGTTGCTCCCACTCCTGTATCTGAAGCGTCGCAAACAAGGGCCAAAACTGCATTTGTTTTTGGATAATTAATGAGCGTAGCTCTGGCTAAATCCTCTTTCAGCTGATTAAATGCATTTTCGCTAACTGTCGTCCAATTGATTGATGCGTTACCCTTGAGCTTGCCGCGTAAAAGGTCGTTGAGTGGGGCTTGTCGATCCGCTGTTTTTGGTAGACATATCCTATAAAAATTTACCATGCCCATAAAACGCCTCAATTGCTTAGCAGTTTTTGGAATTGGAAAATCCGTAACGGCCTTGACTTTGTCCGATAGTGGTCTGATGCCTTCGCTGTTGACTACATATCCCAAAAAACTAACTTCTGTTGCTCCGAAAATACACTTCGATGGGTTTATGACGATACTATACTGCTTGAACCGCTCGAATATCATCTGCAGGTGTTGTTGGTGTTCTTGTTGGTCTTTTGACGGCACCAAAATATCGTCTATATATTTGAAACAGAAGTCGAATCCTCGCAGAACTTCGTCTATAAACCGCTGAAAAGTCTGAGCAGCGTTTCGCAGGCCAAAACCCATAAATGGAAATTCGTACAACCCAAACGGCGTAGTAATGCTTGTTTTTGGGATATCTTCTTCTGCGACTGGGATCTGATTATAGGCCTTAACCAGATCTATTTTGCTGTAAATTTTTGTACCGCGAAGTTGGAGCGTAAAATCATGTATGTGCGGTATACAATATTGGTCAGGTATCGTACGAGCGTTAAGAGCGCGGTAATCACCGCATGGTCGCCATTCGTGATCCTTCTTAGCTACCAAGTGCAAAGGGGAGGCCCAACTACTGGATGATGGACGTGCCGTTCCTAACTCCAGCATAATTTCGAAGCTCTTCTTTGCTGCTTGGTACCTATCCGGCGCCAAGCGTCTGGGCTTACTGCTGGTGGGTGGTCCTGGTGTTGTGTTGATATGGTGACGAGTATTATGTTTAATATGGGGGGCCCGTCCCTGAGGTCGCGTTATTTCCGGGTATTGTCGAAGTAATGCATGATACGGCGAATTACCTGAGACAACTTTAACAAAGCGTTATTTACCTGACCTGTGGTGAATAATTTTGTCTCCTGATCGATGAGCTGTCTATTTTTTAAATCAATAAGGAATCCGTAAAAACATATGAAATCCGCGCCAATGATAGGTTTGTCAACATCAGCTACGACGAATCTCCATGGATAATTACGTCGTAGTCCTGAAAATTGAGGTGATAGTAGGGTTTTGCCATACGTATGTATAATTGTATCATTGGCTGCTGTAAGGTCGTATCCAGTTTTCTTACAATCCATTGACATCATTTTACGCGGGTATACACAAAGGTCAGCTCCGGAATCCACTAAAAATATCGTTTGGGTGTCGTTGTCGGTAATGAAAAGGCGGCGTGCAAATGGGCAATGACCAGTTGCCACCATTACTGCCGGCTGCCCATTTCGTTTCCCTGACTACATGGTGGCGTGCACTTCCTTGCTTCAGCTCCGAATCTCCAATGGTAGTAACAAATACCACTTCCAGGCGCTTTCTGGGTTGATCTTGATCTTGAGTGAGAACGAGGTCTATGGCGACGATCACGATCACGGTTTCTCCATGGGGATGGACTGCGATTTCGTAAATTTAGAGATGCTATTTCGTCCTTCAATGACGTTGCTAACTGTGCAAACTTGATTAACATCATTGCGTCGATCGTTGATGAATCGACCTGAGTAGCTGTTACGTGACTTGATCCATTTACTTCCCCTATTTGTCGTGAACCGAACTCTGCCGCGATACCGTCCGCTAAATCCGCGATTTTATCGAGAGCCAAATCTTTGTGTGCCGCGAGTATAGCACGCACTCCCGATGGTAATTTACTCAACCACACAGGTCGGATTATATCGTCTTTAACTGCGTTTCCTCCAAGATACTTTAAATGGCGCAAAAACTGTGATGGTCTTCTGTCACCCATTTCTTCGCGTTGTAATAATTGAAGCGTTTTATCGTCTTGCGAACGACTAAGTCTTTTAACAAGTTCTTCCCGTAAACGCGTATATGGCTGTTCTGGAGGTTCGCGCACTAAGTCTTTCACTTCATCGCGATATTTGCGTTCGAGTAACGGCACCACTAACGCGAATCTGTCCTCTTCTTTCTCAATACCTGCTGCCGTAAAACACCGATTTACTATTATAAACCACGTTTCAGGATCTTCTCCGTCAAAGGGTGGAATACGGTATGACCAATGATTTGGTCCGGCCATTTGTGAAGGTTGTTGTGAAGACCGCAATCCTCCTTCAACTTCCGTTTGGTCTTGTCGTCCTGGCTGTGGGTTTTGTTGTCCCTGTGGATCTGGAGGAGGAACCATACCTTCCGTTACACCACTATTTACGTACGCTACTTTTTGTAAAAAAAAACTTCAATCCCGTCGGGCGTTACCAGTTTAGTAGTGTAACGAATAAAACTATCTAATATTCTTTTTTATTTATTGTTGCTTTCTGTTTACATGTGGAAATTTACTCGTTCTACTGTTCAAACCTCCGTGTTTTACAAACTCCAAAACCAAACTAAAACTTGAATCGGCTACGTGATCGCAATTTGACAATAACACTCATCGTTCCCCATTGCCAAATTGCAATCACGTTTTACTGTGTGCAAACCTACATGTGCATCGGTGACCGCGTCTTGTGTCTGCCCGACGCACATGCACGTTTGTGAGTCACTACATATTTACAAAAACTGGCCCGCTCAATGGAGTTGTCTGCGTCGTTGCTTGTCAGGTCTAAGTTTATTTAATTCATCTTACGTATCTTGTTGAAGAACACTTTATCGCTCGATAACTATTCACACACTGTCTAATGTGATTGACTTAAAGTTTATTAATAATGCTAAGAAAACCATTATTAAAGATTAATAATGCTAGTAACTTCATAGTTCTATTATAAGAATGAATTATATTAACAAAAAACTTGATATTATTCATAATTTCTTAGATTTAACTATTGTTTTTTTATTGATCAGTTAGTCAGGAATTTATTTCCTATTGTTTCTTATTTATATTTTATATATAAATATTTTATTTTATAAACAATAGTAAGATTATTCAATGAAATTATTAATATTATAACCAACAGTACAATAATATAACATATGATAACCAATGTGATAGAACCATATGAAAATTTAGACACAAAAAGCATAAAAATTTAACTTTTGCATATTTATCTGTAATTGAGCGGTTTAAACGTTACGAATAGTATTTGTATTGCATAATAGTTTTGTTGTAAGGATTTATATTAATACGTTAATTCTTTCATACTATTATCATTCATGTTATCGTGAAATTTGATCAAAATTAATTCACATCAATAAAAAAAATCAGGAAATTGTGTATACTGGAAACAAATTTGTCATTCATAGATTGTTCTGAAAAATGCTAAATATATAAATACTTGATTCCTATTACTTTGACATTTTCTAATTAATCATGACTTTTATTATCATGGGCTAGAAATCCTTTTATCTTATTATCACTTTCATTATCATGGGCTATCATGTTTTTATTATATTAATTTTGAATGTGTTTATTATGTGTTTATTGGGCGAGCGAAGCGAGATCCATATTACCCACAATCTATGCACTCTTGTGAACACTTTACAAAAACACCTTAACGTTTGAGCTTTAACATAGTAATTAAATTTCATGTCAAGATGTGTTTTCTATCATTAAAAAGATTAACTCTATAAGTTGCAACAGATGGCGTTACTAGTACAATAACATTTTAGTTATATTTTTATTTTATACGTTTGTTCATAAAATTATATTTCAATGATAGATAACACATCTTAAAATGAAATTAAATTAAGAGAATCAAAAGTTAAAAGAATTGCATCAACCAAACCAGTTGCTTATATATTCCAGCTCATCACAAGTGTTCTAAAGCAAAATCAGCAAGTGCAGAGGTATTTGGTGGCTTGACTTATTCATTATTTTACAGATTCAATCAAAAGTCATGTAACGTGAAAATTTATGGGTTGAAAATGGATTGGCCAATGGAGCCTTAGGGTATGTTGAAGATATACGTAATTTATGAAGAAAATTATATTCCCCCTGATCAATTACCACGTGATCATGGTTCGATTTGAACATTTTTGTCATTAAACTTATGACCACAGGTTCCGATACCACCAAAGAAAGTTTGGAAAAGTGGAAATACTAACTATTACAGAAAACAATTTCCATTACAATTAGATTTTGCAATGACGACAATTCAAATGTTACAAGGCGTAGCGTTAGATAAAGCTGATGTAGACATTGGAGAAAAATAAACTTCTCTTGGTTTAACATATTTCGCGTTTTCAAGAGTAAAAACATTAGAAGGATTAGCATTGTATAAAAGATTTTCCTACAATAGATTACGTAGTATTGAAAACTCATACATGTGACAGTGTAGGGAACGAAAAGAAATCGTTATGAGTAATTTAAATAATTCAAAACAATAAAAGAGAGCTAACGTTAAAAGTTTGTATTATATTATGTAGGAGTACATATTGATAATCCATGTATTAAAAGACAATCCTATGAAAAAACCCTATTCGTTAAATTATTACTAGGTAAAACAATTTCACGGGCATTCGCAAAGCTGTAATTTTTGCTAGTTATTTATGAATGGTCAGTCGTACATATGAACCACCTGGGATGCTTCGTTTAGCCGCCACGGAGGAAAAACCATTGAAAATTCATAATTGAATTTTATCACATTTCCCAACTTTTGTATGCACACCTTTAAAACTCAATTTAGATAAAAATGATGTATAAAAAAGCAGAAAATGTATAATATTGGGGGTCCGTGAATGTGAAACACTAGGAAGTTTCGTTTAGCCGCTACGGGCAAAAAAACTGTTGAAAATTCAAATTTTTACCGGATAAGTACCATAAAAACCAATAATTGTAATATCCGATTCTCGGAATCTTTGATGTCCTTTGATTTAAAATTCATAAATATACGTAGTTTTTTTCATGAACCTGTAAGAATCCACTTGCTACGGATTAAATAAACCACAATAAAGATTCGCTTCACAGTTTCAAATTCCCAACAGCGAATTGGGGAAAACTCCTGAAAAGAGCTTTCGAAATCGGATGCCTATGCTAACATGTTTATTTAAATACTAATCCTGGTTCAATACCATAGCTTCATTTATACAAGTAAACTAACGTTTATAGTTAAGAAGACAACGGTTTTTGTCAAAATTGTATTTTGTTTCCCGTATAATTTGAAAAAAAAAACGCAGTTATCGTTCTTGATACTAGGGATGTCAAAATTTTTAAAAGCTCCGGTTTTTCGGTTAACCGGTTTTTATTTGTTTAATTTTAACCGTTCGGTTAAAAACTGATCAAATTCACTGGTTTTCCGGTTAGCCGTTGTTTTTGATAATTTTAAAATAAAGTAAGTGTTCAGTCACAAGACTGATTAGGTCCAGCCATCTCAAGATATGGGCTGACGATGAGTCAGTCATGACTGATAGGTTAAAAGTTATCTTAGGTCATAGTGTTATCTTAGGTCATTAGATGAGTAATTCCTAAACTGTCATTATTTAATCTGTATATTTATCAAATTTCTCATGGTACATTTGTAAATAGTCAAGATAATTTTAGGATATATAAGTTAGAATAATTTCGAAATAAAATTAGTTTAGTTCTAACCAGCAAGGAGTTTTAATTAAATTCACCAAATTTACTAGAAGAATTTCCTAGGGCAATTTACGACGAAACTTTGTAATAATATTGTTGCATTGGATTAGAGAATTACTTAAGCCACCCTGCAACATAAAATATTCAAAGTATAATTGTGCCTGGAAATCACATTTCAAAAGCGACTGTGATCCAGCATAAACATTTTTGGTGACCCCGACGTGATACATACGTCAAACGGAGATCGAAATAGTGAAGACATCGGGTTAGCAGATTAGCCATGGATCAATTAGCGAAGGCGTAATCAGATTTGGCTAAGAAGGTGAATGCTGATTACTTGGCATACCGTCAACTAGCAGAAGAGCGGAAGACGGTTAAGGTCGCGGAAGACAAATTGAAGACTCTTGAGGAAGCCTGGACAACTTTCGAAAAAACCGATGATGAGATTCGGAAAAAACACGCATCGCGACTCGACCATCCATATTTTACAGAGGAGTTACATCGACAGCTGCAAGATGTATATCGAGCCTTCAAGGGTGATTTGGAGGCGAAACTAAAAGCACTATCTGCCGCGAGGGGCAATAGTGAAAAATCAAGGAACCAAGGCTCAACATATGCAGAACTGGATCCAGAGATACAAAAATTAGCAAAAAGGTGCCTAATGAGGCTGGCATCAATACAAAGACAACTGGAGCGCTTGGAAATGGAAAACCAAAATGCAGAATATTATGAATCAAAGATAGAGCGTCTCAAGGCGGATTGGGCCAACATACAAAAGGACAATGAAGATATTCATTCCACAACAGAGGATCCAATGCGGTATGGAATCAACATTAACGAAATAGACGAGTTGGACATAAGGGTCCAAGACATAGTTATCCCTCTTAAACGAAAATTAAACACAGCAAAACAGGAAGCTATATCGCCCAATATACCGGAAAGGAGGAGGACAAATGTGCAGTTACCCACCATGTCCATCCCAAAGTTTGACGGGAATTATTTGAGTTGGACCGAATTTCAGGACATGTTTTTACAGCTTATAGACAAGCAACCTATTGAAGACGTGGAAAAAATGGGCTATTTGAAGAATAATGTGACAGGAGAAGCAGGACGGCTAATCCAGCACTTGAATATCACGTCACGAAACTACAGTATTGCATGGGAAACTTTGTGTAACAGATACAACAACAAAAGGTTGTTGGTATCTTCAATTTTGGATAGATTGATCAATCAACCCACGGTTATAATCGATTGCGCAAGATCCCTCAAAAAGTTGTACGACACTACACGCGAATGTTTACTTTCTCTGGAAAACAGCGGAGTAATGGTTAAGGATACGTGGGATCCTATATTACTGCACATTCTCCTAAAAAAGTTGGACCGTAACTCGCATTCCGGCTACGAACAGTCCTTAAAGGCGCCAAGAGAACTTCAAACAATGGATGGATTCATGAATTACATCGAGACAAGATTCCAGTCGTTAGAGACGTTAGGATCAAAAGTAGGAAATATTAACAACATGGGCCAAAGGAATTCGAAGGCATCTTCATTGACAGTTAACAATACCCCTGCAAAGTGCGTAATATGTGGTAAAATTCATCAGGTGGCTCAATGCGAGAAATTTATAAATTCAACGATACCACAGCGGGAAGCTATGATAACAAAACACAACCTCTGCTTTAATTGTCTTAAAGGAGGACACGCACGAAATAAGTGCTACTCGCGGAGTTGCACAAAATGTGGTCAAAAGCATCACACCTAATAACACAATAATCCATCGAGTCCAAAACACAAAGGAGGGACAACCGGCCTCAGTCAACATTGCTGCTCCAGTACAAGAAAAAGTAACAGAATATGTATTTTTGGCAACAGCAATAGTCACGGTTATGAATAAGGATAAGCAACCGGTTGAATGCAGAGCCTTGTTAGATTCAGGCTCTCAAATAAATTTTGTTTCCGAGAGACTACAGAAACAATTACAGCTAGACAGGCAGGACAGGAAGCTTACCATATACGGCATAGGAAATGCCTCGTCAGAATCCAAGGATAGAGTAACTCTGGAAATCCTATCAAAGACCAACAACTACAATACGACTATCGAAGCTCAGGTTATAAAAACCATTACTAATCTGCAGCCGCACAAGTACATAGACACTTCGCTGTGGAAACTGCCTAAAAATATAACTTTAGCAGATCCCAACTTTAACAAGCCACAAAAGGTGGACATGCTCCTGGGCGCAGAAATGTATGGAGAGCTAATGCGTGCGGGACAAATAAAACTGGGGCCAAACTTGCCAATGCTTCATAACAGCGTGTTTGGATGGTTGATACTAGGGAAAGTATCACAACTACAAGAGTCAAAGGTATTCGCAGGACTATCAAACGGCCAGCTTGAGGATCAGCTGCTTAAGTTCTGGGAGCTTGAAGAGATCACAGCAGAAAAGCCGCAAAGCGCTGATGAAAAAAGGTGTGAGGAATTCTTCAAAAACACGACAATCAGGGACCAGGATGGAAGGTTTACAGTGAACCTGCCAATATTAGGGTCAACAGCAGCATTAGGAGACTCAAAAAGTATAGCCTGGAGAAGATATCTAAATCTAGAGAGAAAACTTCAAAAGGACCCGGAACTCAACAATCAGTACAAACAATTCCTAGAGGAATATCAGAAGTTGGGACACATGCACGAAATCCAAGAAAACGAAATTCCCGACGCACACTATTTTATGCCACATCATGGAGTTTTGAGGCCGGATAAAAGTACTACTAAATTAAGAGTGGTATTCGATGCGTCCTGCAAAACGACATCATTTGTCATTAATCATTTGTCAATTTGTCATTAAATGACACTATGATGAAAGGAACAAAGCTTCAGGATGACCTTATGGATATTTTAATCAGATTTAGGACATACAAATACGCAATAATGGGGGACATCAGACAAATGTTCAGGCAAATAAAAATAGCTCCGGAAGATCAAGCCTTGCAGCTAATAATGTGGCGGTCAGCACCAGAAGGCAAAATGCATTATTCTAAGTTAGGCACGGTAACATATGGTACCAAGGCAGCACCATATTTGGCAACCAGATGTCTCCAGCAGCTAGCAGAGGGCGAGGAATTCAGATATCCACTAGGATCCAAGGCCATCAAGGACTTTTACATGGACGACATAATCACGGGTTCCAATAGCCTTAAAGAGGGAATCCAGAAGCGAAACCAGATAATCGGCATGCTGGCAGCAGGAAAATTTGAGTTACACAAATGGGCGGCCAATGATGACAGATTGCTGGAAGGAATACCACTGGACCAACGAGAAAAGGAGAAAATATTTGATTCGGACGAGTCAGGATACATCAAGACTCTGGGATTAGCTTGGCAAAGGAAGCAAGACAATTTCATATTCACAACAACATGGCCCGAGAAACCAAACAGAATCACCAAACGAGAAATCGTTTCGGAAATAGCTCGCCTATTCAATCCTCTAGGGCTCGTGAACCCGGTTATTGTCATCGCAAAAATATTCATACAAAAATTATGGAAACATAAGTTAGACTGGGATCAGGAGCTAGAAGAGAATTTACGACGAGAATGGTTAACATTCCGACAGGAACTATCCAATATGCACCAGTTAAAAATCGGGAGAATGGTTGTAGACATTAGCATGGCAAAAAGGATAGAGATACACACCTTTGCGGATGCAAGCGAAGCAGCGTACGGAGCCGTGGTCTATATAAGAGCAATCGATACCAACGGCAAGATGAGCTGCAGGATATTATGCTCTAAATCAAGGGTAGTCCCTGTAAAAACAATCACGCTGCCTAGATTAGAGTTGTGTGCAGCTCAACTGGCCGTCGAGCTAACGCACATGGTACAGAAATCAATAAATATAACGATTCACGAAAAATACTATTGGAGTGACTCACAAATTGTTCTGTCCTGGCTAAAAGGAGAACCTTCGTCCTTCTAAACATATGTAGCTCATCGAATTGCAACCATACAAGGAAAGAGCAAGACTAGGGAGTGGAACTACGTAAACACGAAGTCAAATCCGGCTGATCTAGTATCCAGAGGTACCTTGCCAAGCCAACTAAGCATTTCCAAATTGTGGTTCCAAGGTCCAGAATTTCTCAGCTTGCCCGAGGAGCAATGGCCAAATCGAGATATAGCGTATATTAAGTTATCCGAAGAAGAACGAAAGGCTACATCACTAACAAGCAACCAAGAAACAAGCGGGGCGAGTCAGCATCCGATATTCGCTATAAACCATCGCAACTCATATAGCTCCCTCCAGAGAATCGTTGCATACGTGATTAGAGCCAAGAAGAGGTGGAAGGGTGAAGCGTCAAGCAATGAGTGGCTCAGCACTCGAGAGCTAAAAGAAGCACAGGAATATATAGTAAGGGCCATACAACAAGTGTATTTTAAGGACGATTTAGAAAAATTAAAAAACCACAAGGAAATAGGAAGAAACAGCCGAATAAGCACACTTTCCCCATTTTTAGACAAGGAAGGAATCATTCGAGTAGGGGGCAGGCTCCAGAATGCAGAAATAAGTTACGAAGCCAAACACCCAATCTTATTACCGGGTAACGATTTCGTGTCCAGACTACTAATGCAGCATATACATAGGCAGAATCTACACGCAGGGCCCCTGGCTTTGCTAGCAATCTTAAGACAGCGATTTTGGATCCTCCAAGGCAGGACACTCACGAGGGCAACCATTGCCAAATGCACGCAATGCGTCAGAAAGCAGCCACATCTGCTTACGCCAAAAATGGGAAACCTGCCTAAAGCTAGGGTACTGTCAACAAGACCATTCTGGTCAACAGGCGTTGACTTCTGTGGGCCTATATAGACACACTATCATCTAAGAGGCAAAAGGCCAACTAGCTGTATTCTGCTGCTTCGCCACCACGGCAGTACATTTAGAAGTGGTGTCAGATTTAACCACAGCGGCCTTTATTGGTGCCCTACGACGATTCATGGCCAGGCGTGGATATTGCAAGGAATTACACTGCGACAACGCGACAAATTTCGTAGGAGCTAAAAACAAGCTCGAGGAACTAGCTGCACAATTAGAGATAGAGGCAAATAAAGAAAAAATACACAATCACTGCGTCAAAAATGGTGTACAGTTCCACTTCGCACCACCACGATCCCCGCACTTTGGGGGGCTATGGGAAGCGGCCGTTAAATCTGCGAAAGGGTTACTAAAACACACGTTAACATCGGCATCATTGACACCCGAAGAATTATGTACAGTAACCACGGAGGCAGAAGCAGTGTTAAACTCAAGACCACTAACACCAATGTCAGCAGACCCGAACGACATGACGGCACTCACCCCTGGTCACTTTCTAATAGGAGAGCCACTTACAACAATACCGGAACCCAGTAGGTCCCAAGAAAACATGGCGGGATTAACTAGATGGAAGTTAGTGTCGGCCATCAAAAAGGAGCTGTGGAGAAGGTGGACCAAGGAATACCTAGGTGAGTTACAGCAAAGGCACAAATCGAAAAAGGAGTCGCCCAACATACAACCTGGCATGATGGTAATAATAAAGGAAGAGAACACACCTCCACTAAAATGGCCCTTAGGGAGAATATTGGAAGTAATTAAAGGCAATGATGGATTAACTCGAGTAGCCATCGTAAAAACAGAAGGAGGTACCTACAAAAGGGCGATACGCCGTTTGGCTCCACTACCACTGGAAGGAACCAAATCAACCGAGGATAATATGGAAATAACATCAGGGAAAAACCAGCTAGGGCAAACTACCAAGACCGCTTCAAAACGAAAAGAAGAGCCTAACAAGGAACCGGAAAAAAGAAGCCCAAAAAGATCCAAACACTCCTTCAACACGATGTTTGTTGTCCTCGCAATCCTAATGTTCCCCCTATTAGCATTTGGAGCCCCTCAATCATAAGAAATAAACAAAAATATGGGCATATATTTCGAGCACTTAGGAACAGCACAACTGGCAACAACAAAATGGAACATAATCATTTACCATAATTTATCGACATACTGGCAAACGTTTAGAATCGCCCAAAATTCCACCGTTAAATTAAAATTGCTCACAGAATCAACAAAGGACACCGGCTACCTAAAAATGCTCTGTGATCAATACCAAGACAAGTTAAGTGAGTTAGAAGAAGGCAATAGGCTGTTGTTTGGACACACAAGGAAAAGAAAACGCGGTTTAGTGAACATCATCGGAAATGTAGCCAACAAATTGTTTGGAGTGCTGGATGATAATTACGCCAGACAAATGGAAGGAACAATCAAGGATGTCCAGGGTCGACAAGACTATTTATTAGAACTCATGAAAAATCAAACATCTGTCATGGAAGCCACCACCGATTTACTGAAGAAGTCAGAAGAAGACAAAATGAGGCAACTAAGCACGTTACAGGGAGAACTTGAGAAGATAGCTGCTATGACGAACAGTTTACCGGCGGAAATCACAAAGCAACATTTATAGACATCCTCACAGACGCTCATCATGGAAAGGTTAACCCAGGAATAGCGGCATTAGAGCAACTAAATGAGCACTTAGGGGAAATTCAGAAAGGACTACCACCTGGCGTGCAGACTCCTCAATTTAAGGATGTATACCAGCTCACACAGGTCAAAGGCAAACTTACAGTCAACCTGGCAATATTTGTGCTCCAAATACCACTTGTGCTAAGCACACAGTTTGAGCTATTGCACCTAGTCCCTTTTCCAGTAAAAATCAAGCACAGCTTCTTAAGGATAATGCCGAGTGCAGAATATCTGATGATCAACTCACATCGGGACTTAATATACGAGCTAAAGAAAAGTGACCTCGATAAATGCTCCAGTGTCCAAGGTGATCTTCACATATGCAAGCAGAACGGACCTATATACACAAACAAGGCATCTAGACTACAATGCGAAATCCAAATGCTAACTCAAAGAAAATTAGCAGACCAATGCCAAGTGAAAATTACCAAACCAACAAAAACATGGATCCAGTTACAAAAGGAAAATCAGTTGCTCTACTCCATGGACCAAGAAACGATTTACAACATGGTGTGTGATGGAGAGCCAATTCAGCTCAAATTCAGTGGCAATGGTGTACTGACAATGGACCAAAATTGCATATTAAAGGATGACCAAATAACCATCCACGCATACCAGACTGGAACAACAGAGTTAGTCATCAGCGAGCAACCCACAGTAGAACTGCCAAAAGAACTCAACAGCTCCTTATCAAGCAAAGATTAAATCGACGAACTCAATCTTAATGAAGAACCGTTTGAGGCTGATCTAAGAAAACTAAAACAAAGGCTAAGGACACTACACAGCAAGCAAGCAACCTTCCCAGTAACATTGACACATGATCAACATCAGTACGTCGTAAGCTACGGAGCATTCATGATCGCTTTAATTCTAGCCATAATAGGGGCAGCTACGTATTGTTGTAAACGGGACAAAACAGCGAAGCAACAAGCGGCTACGACCACCATTGAGGACTTCCGGCTTAAGGTTGCTAATCGCAAGGTGGGGGAGGATGTTCAGTCACAAGACTGATTAGGTCCAGCCATCTCAAGATATGGGCTGACGATGAGTCAGTCATGACTGATAGGTTAAAAGTTATCTTAGGTCATAGTGTTATCTTAGGTCATAGTGTTATCTTAGGTCATTAGATGAGTAATTCCTAAACTGTCATTATTTAATCTGTATATTTATCAAATTTCTCATGGTACATTTGTAAATAGTCAAGATAATTTTAGGATATATAAGTTAGAATAATTTCGAAATCAAATTAGTTTAGTTCTAACCAGCAAGGAGTTTTAATTAAATTCACCAAATTGACTAGAAGAATTTCCTAGGGCAATTTACGACGAAACTTTGTAATAATATTGTTGCATTGGATTAGAGAATTACCTAAGCCACCCTGCAACATAAAATATTCAAAGTATAATTGTGCCTGGAAATCACATTTCAAAAGCGACTGTGATCCAGCATAAACAGTAAGTAATGCCTATTGTCTACGGATAAAGTTGTTTGAAAGTGACCAGGGTCGTATATTAAACCACACCATAAAGTATTCACACTAAAACAAATGTTTATTTAATAAATAAACTGTTAGGATACTTTATAGCAACATCCATGACAAGCGGCAGTACTAAAATTTAAATCAATTTACCCGTCCGTTTTAGTCGCACGAAGTCAATCCGACGAGATCACTGCGTGCGACAAGATCCGTATAGAACTATTGTAATCGATATTTTCCTGATTGAATATTTTAACCTATTATAAACATCATATAAATGATAAAAATAAAAATTACAAATAAAAACGTTGATGAACATGGACGCACATGTACTCCCTGTCAGAGCTGAGGTTAACGGGTTAACCGAAAGAAGAGAAAAAAACCGGTTAACCGCGGTTAATAAAACGCATTGCTCCGGTTTTTTGGCATCCCTACTTGATACCTAAAATCTAAATTAAGATTTCCATGTCACAAACCATCGTATTAAATCGGGTTCGTTCATCACAAAAATAATTAACTAAGAACCCTCCCCATAAATTTTTTTGAAATTTAGTGAAAAAATAGATGTTAGCACTCTCTGTCAAAAACATACTTAGTATGTCAAATTTGAGAGTGATTGATCAAACGGTCTAGGAGGAGTTTGGTTTCAAAGTTTTCATAAATCGTCGACGCATAAGAGCATAATGATGTCCTCTGACCTTGAATTCATAAATTTACTTATGTGGTTGTCGGATGGCAATTAGAGATTGATTTAAAAATTGATTTATTTTTTGATATTTTTGAGCCAATCTCGAGCACAAAACCGCCAAAATTCACTTGCAAATTTGTATGAGTAAAGAGTCACATATATGTTATTTCGCGAGTGAGTTTTAATTTAATCAAATGCAAATTATTTAGTTATTTTCCCCAATTAAGATCAAAACATCATGTCCGGATGGGCAGAAGTCTATTTGTTTTACTTAGTTCAATTTTAAACAATCTCGATTTATTTTCCAATTCACACTCATATCATGTCACACTCATTTAATATATCACTAATGAAAGTTTGGTGTACATGTATTTGATAAATCTGAAAATAAATCCAGATCCCGAAAAATTGATCGAGATAAAAAATAAATCACTTTTTCTGCCCAATCGAACATATATCTACCCAATCCATCTAGATCAAAAAAATTGATTTTTGTGCCCAGTCTAAGGCCAAATAATTATTTTTCTAAGGTTAAATTATCAAAGCAATTTTTATATTTTTAAATTTTAAACATGGTATTATATGCGAAGTTTTCTTAGAAATTCATGTATCAGTTCCATTGACAAGGATTTTTTTACGAAGGGTGTGCATATGGTTAGGAACACTGGCAAACTTTTCGCACAAAAAAAGAAAGAACCACACAAGCTACAGACATGATTTATACAGACGTCTGCGGGCCAATGGAAATACAATGGAAGCTCTATTAACCGGGGTCGGATTAACCGGGCCGCTCCCGTATCCGGTTTTTTTTTCCAATATCCATATACAACCCATACTACAACGCTCCATTAACCGGTGTTTAGTTTGCCGATTCAAAGCTCGTCGTCATTGAGGACAATTTTGTAGGCATTGAGTCAAATGTTTAAATGTCTTAATTACTGTATGATAATCCTTTCAGAACCTCAGTTCATCATTGATTTTCTCCGAAGCACAATGTCCGAAAAACGTAGAAAACGTGTGGTTGTGAAGTTACAAAAAAAATTTGAATATCGCACGTGAATTTGGTGTATCTGCGACCACAGTTGGAAATTGGAAGAAAAACAGGAAACAATTGGAATCTTTTTCAACGAAATCATCAGGTCAGGACCCGAATCGCCAGACCATGAAAGTACCCAATTTTTTAAAAACAAATGAAGCCACGTACACTTGGTTTCAACAGCACCGAAGCCACGGTGTCTGCATAAGTGGTCCTATAATTCAGGCCACGACCAGAGCTCTTTCACAACCTGATGAAAAAGACTTTGTCGCTAGCGAAGGTTGGTTAAGCAAGTGAAAAAAACGTTACGGGATCGGTCAACTGCAAATTGTAGGTGAAAAGTTGTCAGCAGACTACGTACGAGCGATTACGTTTTGTGACCAACTGCAAGATGTAATCAGAGAAGAGGGATACTCACTTGATCAACTTTATAATTGTGACGAAACAGGATTGAATTTTAAAATGATGCCTTCCAAAACTCTTGAGGCCAGGGATGACTTGTCTGTGATTGGTATTAAAAAAAACAAGGAACGCTTAACAGTGATGATGTGCGCAAACGCTTCTGGTTCTCATCGCTTGCCGCTCATTGTTATTGGTAAATCTGCCAAACCTAGATCACTGAAAGACGTTAAGCACGACCGTCTTCCCGTGTTCTATAAAAACCAAAAGAATTCCAGGATGTCTACTGTTTTGTTCGAGTCATGGTTTCGTCAACAGTTTGTAACTAAAGTAAAAGCTTTTCTGGTGTCGAAAGGGCTTCCGCAAAAGGCACTCCTCTTAATGGATAATGCACGTTCTCACCCTGCTGATATTTCGAAAAGTGGCGACATAACAGCAATGTTTTTCCCTGCAAATGCTCTGGAGAAAGCTCTGCAATATGTGGAGCAGTTTCATCCCATGGCTTCGGAGATCGCAGCATTGAAGAAGTGGCGCAACCATAAATTAAGTGTTTATGTACATATGATCAAATATTAAAATTTTCTATAACAATTTTTATGTTTTCGGTTTTCTGTGTGGTTCAGGTTTTTAATATTCCGATTATCCGTGTTTTCCGATTAACCGTGTAGACCTTCCCCCCTTTAACCCCGGTTAATGGAGCTCTTACTGTAGATTTACTTGGAGAAAAATTTTATCACGTTGTATTTATCACTTAGGGACTCGCGCCTTAATTTGTAACACACGTACTCGCTACCGGGTGCGTTGGAACCACAATGATAATACTAGCCGTGTTCTTTTGGTCACTCTAACAGAACAGAACTGTTAGAACCCATACATTTATCAGAACAAGTTTAGTTCTCGATAATACGTCGTTTCATCCGTATTTTCAGGCAATGAAGAACTGCTACAATAAAAATAAAAACCTAACTGCTTTGCAGACACAGCAACACTAAAGCTACTTGACAATAGATGGCGTATTTAAGCACTATTAAGGTTTATTTAAGCGTATTTAAGGTTAGACCAAGAAAATAAAGTTTGCTTTCAGTGTGTTTTTTATCTAACGTGTTCACTTAAAAACGCCTAAGAGATCTTTGAAAAAAAAACGCTTATAAACAATCTAACTCCACGAAGCCGTGATTCATCTCAAGAACACCTTGAAGAAAATCGTCATCAAACTCACACAGGTCAGGTTTCTCAGACTTCGTGCAGTCAAGGCTCACTTCGAGAAAACCTTCATGAAGATAATCAGGTTTCCGCTCGTCCTTCACGTGTTGCTGAAGTTAGATGCTTGCAAAACTTCACTAACATTATACGAGCAGAAAAGTCTTATGATTTAGATGTTTCACGAGAGCGTGCGTCACAACGTGTGGCCGCTGAAAATGACGGACAACGAGAGCGACGTCTGCAAGATTTGCGGCAGCGTGCAGCACAACGTGTAGCTACTGAATATTACGAACAACGGGAACGACGTCTGCAAGATTTTCGGCACAACATGTAGCTACTGAATATGACGAACAACGAGAGCGACGTCTGCAAGGTTGGCGGCAGTGTGCGGCACAACGTGTAGCTACTGAAAATGACGAACAACGGGAGCGACGTCTACAAGATTTGTGGCAGCGTGCGGGCGAGCATCCCAGTTGCTTCGTGCACCGTCACTAATTTCCCGTTAGATCTGCATTTGCCATGACTATGTCCACAAATCCCAAGGGCAAACATTCGAATCTGTTAGGGTTGACTTAAAGTCCAGTCCGGTCTTCATGCATAGCATGTTATATGTAGCATTTCCCAGATTATAATTAAAACTGTGATGATAAAAATATACGTATACTTACGTAATTGATTGATAAACTGTAAAAAAGTAAGTACTTGTTTCTAATAAAATGTGAAACTAATTGCACTCGTGGTTTTTTATTTAAATAAAAAGTTCATATTATTTTAATATTATCTCGGTAAGATCGAAAAATATTTTTTATATTTCATCAGTATGTAATTCGTATCTAAATAAATATAATTTCCAAAAAACATGAAAAAGCAAAGCTCGGTCATCCAGGTACTTTACTTCATGAGACACAAATCAGAAGTTTTTGAAAAGCTACAACTATTTCGCTTGGAAGTAGAAAATCAGTTCGTTTTTCATTCGTACTCGAAATCGTTTTTACCAAAATCCTCGCGTCGATGAACAAATGAAACCTGCAGTTTTTGTAATCAATCGAACAGGTCCAACAAGGCATTACAAGTGTAAGACATCATATCGCCGTTCCGGAAGAACAGTGACGTAAATGCAAAAACCGCAATTTTACAGGAGAGTAAACAAACGATTTGCAGCTCTATAAAACATTTAATTGAAAACGATGTAAGTGGCATAACATAATGATATATTTACAGGATGTAGAATATATACTTTAATTTCATTTACCATGGATGAGGAATTGATCACCCTAATTTCAACCCTAAATTTCAACCCCTAAGTGCAGTAACGTCATTGTTTCTCCAAAAATTGGCGGTTTTGAGTGGAAGTGGACACTCTAGCGGTTGTGAGAGGAACTAAAGTTACGACAGTGTTCCTCCGAGTGCGGGATGTTTTTCTCATTCGTTCTATGTACCTACTTATCGGGATTGCATAGTTTTTGCGTTTACGTCACTGTTCTTCCGGAACGGCGATATGAACTACGGAAAAGTACCAAACATTGAAAGGTATAATAAATTTCGGTTCTTTTTGAAGAGGAACCATGGCCTTTCATAAGAGTATTCACCCTTGGGAAAGGCCACATAAAGTTCAAGAAATATTTCCACCAGTGTCAGGAGAAAACGGAAGTCATATCTGCTGACTCAGGAGAAAACTAGATTTTGAAAAATATTTTCCTCGAGTTAACATTTCTGGAGACTCCGAAAAATTTGATTTTGAAAAAATATTGGCATTTTTACTGACTCGGGAGAAAATTAAGAATACTAAGAAACTCCGAATAGGAAATGCATCGATTGGGTCAACAACTTGACGACCTGGTTTTAACAATTCAATCTATCAATGTCACTAACTTTCGATCAAAGAGAAAATTGCCACCGAACTATTAGAAAGCTATGATGGCTGATGAAGAACGAAGTTGGCAAACTGCAATGCAAGATGTAATAAAACGGAACCTGGATTCTAGTTGATAAACCAAAAACTAGAAAGGCTATAATTAATCATTGGATTTAAACAAAAAAAAAATCATACGGATTATTCATATAGGTTGAAGTGACATTTAGTAATTAGAAGTTATTTGTAAACACAAAACATTGTCTTTAAAGAACCTTTTAATCCTGTGGTTCGTTTTGATACGATTCGCTCTATGCTAGGCGTTGCCGTGCAATTTGATTTAACTCTTGGGCAATTCGATGGGAAGACATCCTTCCTATACGGTAATCTGAAGGCAGAAATATTTATGAGGCAACCGGAAGGACTTCAAGACGGTACTTCACGGGTATGTTAATTGAAGAAAAGTTTGTATGGTTTAAAACAGTCTCCTAGATGCTGCATTGGCCATTTTAAGAACTTCGTTCACAGTTTGGGGTTTCGTCAAAGTGTAGCTGACCTTTTATGTACATATTTATATACTAAATATAATGATATGGCTTTACAAGCAGTTTACGTCGATGATGGAGTCTTAGCGAGCTCAACGGAATGTTCGATCGACAATTTCTTAACTAATTTCAGTAAAAAATTCAAAATTAAAAGTACTAGAGATGATAACCACCTGTCCTTGGGATAGAACTTTGTAGATTGCGAGATGGTACCATATTCATTCATCAGAGTAATTATTTATGTCTATTATTATATCTATATTTAAAAAATTTAACCAGACCTGATATTAGTTTTGCTGCTAACACTGTATCACGAGAATTGGAAAATTATAGCGAATATCACCGGATAGGCGTATAGTGACGCAGACTATGCTGGCAATAGGTATTGTATGTCAATATGCAAATGCTGCAATAACCTGGCAGAGAAAGAAACAACAACAGCCGTATTTTTTGGTCACCGCTATCGATAGCAAATCCAAAGTAGCAGAAGAACAGCCCGAACTTGCTCTCGATAGACTACAAACTTCAACCAACTTCAGTTCACATTTGTGTAAATTTTTTCGACATTTTTATATTTGATGCCCTCGATTAAACCAATTCCTCATATATTATATGCATATAAATTTTCAGATGAAATAAACTGAAAGTTTTGAAAAAATTATAATTTTGGGGAATTTAAAGGAAAATTTAGGTTCGCGGCAAGGAAAATGAGCCATGGCGCCATCTGGATATATCTAGCTCAACTATGTTTGCAGAGGAGTAAATTAAACCCACTTATTTTCCCGAGTTATTTTTGCTCAGATAAATGTATGGGATTTGACAGTTTTGCTCTATTGGAGTGACCAAAAAATACAGCTGATGTGTAGCTTTGCCAACAACAAAGGAAGAGTTGATAAAGTCAGCAGCAGCTATAAAAGAATTGCTTGGGATAAAGAAATTATTTCATGATTGTTCAATAGTAGTTATTAATATTAATTGAAAATGGAATTTTTTCAAATTTAGGTTTTTTCTGCAAATTTTTAATCTATTAAAGCTGACTATGAAAGAAAAATCCCCTTACCTTAGAATGCAAATTTGATTCCAATTCATTGTTATTTATAGGCATTGCGGCGTACATATTAACCGCGTTCTTTTGGTCATCGCTATCGAGTACAAAACTAGAGTAGCAAAAGAACGCATCGGAGTTGTTCTCGATAGATTACAAACTTTTACCAACATCACTTACCATTTATATGAACTTACTTAGATTTTTTTCCATTTTGTGAGCCCTTGATTGCATAAATTCCTCACATATTACTTGAATTTAAATTTTCAGATATCAAACGAAAGTTTTGAAGAAATTGTAGTTTTGTGAAATTTTAGGAAAAATTTAGGTTCGCGTCAAGGAAAATGATCCATGTCGCCATCTGGACATTTCTAGCTCAACTATTCTGTTCAGAACAGCAAATTAGTTCCAGTTATTATCGAGAACTAATCTTGTTCTGTTAAATGTATGGGATTTGACAGTTCTGTTCTGTTAGAGTGACCAAAAGAACACGGCTATTATCTTCTCTTTTCATAAAAATACAAACACATTTAATTGCTGATATTGGAATAATTACAAAATCATCCGTTTCACACAATTTATATTAATAATACCTATTTATGTATCAAGGGTGTAAAGTGACACTCTCTTGCATTCGTGGATTCCAGCAAAAGTGTGAGGTCTTGTCGAAAGTGTACAAAGACGAGTGGAGAAATTATGGCGCGAGATAAAGTCAAGCGTTATAACAACACGAGTCTTGGTACGAATGCGACAGTACTGGGCGCAAATGCAGCAACAAGTGCAAAAAGAGTTATTTTTCACCTGCGATATACATATACAATAGTTTATGTAACAAATTCCCAGAAAGTTACAATAGTTTATGTAACAAATTCCCACACGAATCTGTTACATAAAATTGTACTTTACGCACTAGTACGGTTAAATAAAATGAGTTAAGGGGTTTTGGGAATTCGAACACTTTACGTACGCAAAGCGCACATCGAAAATTCAACTTTCGAAGCAAGCGTTGCATAAAATACATTTTGTTGCACTGAACTATCTCCTTGTACCATGAAAATTTTCAATAGTAAATGTTCTTATAACAGCATAATGATTCACTCATACTTCTTTATCGTTGCAAAACAATATATGGTGCTAATTTTTTGTTCGTTATTATATTCGTATAAAATGTAAGATGATTCTGTCTGTAAAGCTCTAAATTATTGTTTTGGAACATGTAATTTCATTCATTTTAATATATATTTTAACCTCCATTCACGTGCCGTAGGTCCCACACAAAATATAAATAGGTCCCGCAGGATCTTTACACGGTCCATAGGTCCCACAAAATCTTTAACCTAATTACAGTTTCTTCAGTTGTACTTTAAGGTTCCGAAGAGGGACCTACATACAACCGTTAACAACTTATAAAAACGACCCTTTGAAGTCCAACGACTATGAATAATAATATAACAGTTAATTTTTCACTCGCGGTATGTAGCTTTTTCTCTGCAAAATGAAATTCATATGACCTTTATCAAATAATCCATTAGTCATAAATTAGATTTCTATTGGAAAAAGTACAAGATTTTATTTGCCACATAATTAGAAACAGTTGAGTTTTGTTCTAAAATTTTCAAGATTTTCTAACTTGTTTAATATTTTGGTAAGTCCATGCACATTTATTGCTTTTCATGGGAACAAAGAAAAAATATGTAGTTATTACTAACCAGTTTTCATAATCGGCAAAGGAAAAATTTGCACGTCGGCAACGCTCAAAGCAGTTGATGCGCTGAACGAAGCAGGCCGTTCTTGTCATAGAATTTCAAGCCGGTAGAATTACTCCAAGGAGGTTTCTGGTGCACTTGCTCTGACCGCAAATATTATGTAACGAAAAGGTGACACGCCGAAAAATATCGTGCAAAATGACAGAGAATTTCGAAAATGACCAGGTTGTCAAGAGCGGACGCTAGAAAAAGCGCTGCAGTTATTGAGCGGCAATTTACGGCCTTGGCTGATGTCATAATATCCAAGATTCAAGCGTTTGGTGGAAGCTGGGCCGCACGGATGAAACCGATGATCACATTGTCCAACAAAAAAAGTCGTATTCAGTTTGCCAAAGCACAGGCTCATTGAACGGCGAACCAATGGAAGTACGTACTCTGTAAATAGAGTTTGTGAACCGTATTTAAAGCCCAAAACCTCCGAAAGCGGACATTTCCGGCGCCTACATGTCCTATCTGGTGTTTATTATTTATAGAATATAGTTTTCAAATTGTAATTTAGATCCGCAGGTCCTTAAGGAAATTTTAAATCTCGACGCGGCCATTATCAAGAAAATGAAGTTAATACTAGCCATGTGAAAAGCGAGAAACAAATTGCAGACACATTTGTTAAGGCTTTCCCAAATCCAAGATGTGAATACCTTAGGCTAAATTTAGGACTTGCGTATAAAACTAAATTTAAAATTTTCACTTGTTTTTCTTGATACTTGAATAGTGAATATAAAAGTTGGGACTAATGAATGAATTTTTGTGATACTTAGGTTTCGGTTTTTAGGTCTTAAATTTTTTTAGGATTTTCTCTGACTTTTTTTGTAATAAGGTCGAGTTTTCAGGGATGGTATTAAGAGAAAGATTGTGTTAAAAGAAAAACTCAACATGTATTTAGAATTTTTCGCTTGTAGTAACAATTTCACAGGTAACCCGTATTTTTTGTCAAAAGCTTGTAAAAATCTGATTGACTCGAGTAGTTCTTATTTTACTATAATATATAGATATATTTTTTATTTTACTATAATATGAAAAATTAATAAAAGATTTTTCAACTTACATGATGGGAAGACATATATACTATTCGTTACTGAGAAGAACTCTTCTTCGAACGCCTCCTCTTCATAGTTAGAATTATGACTATTCTGACTGTAGATCCTTGGATCGTCGCCTTGTAGATCATCATTAAATGACGGAAAATATCCCGTAGCGTTCGTAGAATCTTGGTTATGTATGCCAGTCTCATAACGTTGATTGTTACTGTTTTCCAAACTGTGATTCTTGTAAAACTTTTCTATTATTTCACGAGGAACAACTTTTGATGTAATATTTGGTAAAGTTCTCATTTCCAGACGTATCAGAATGTGACGCTTTATTGATGCTAAATTATCCGCTCTCACATGCTCGCGTATTTTACATGAGTTGCAGTCACTGCCCGTGTTGGAGCTACTTATACCCCTATAGCTAGTGCTACTATCATTTACACCACCCTTGATATGCACAGGAATTATTCTGCTAGTTTGTTTTAAATTTTCACTAGTTATGAGGATATTTGTGTAGTTGTTAATGAACTGTGAATTACTTACTCTATAACCAGATATATTATCACTGCCACTATATTTTTCATGCGAATGGCTGTCGTCGTGTCTTACAGTGTCACTTTGCGTTGCTAATAATGGTGTTGGTAAGTAAGACGTTGATGTCAAAGAGGATACGTTCAATAAATCCGGCGAAAATGAAGGTGAAGTTGACAACACTAGCGAAAATGGTCGTGCAGACGGTTGACCTAATGCAGTACTTTCGCTTAAAACACAAATAATTGGCATTGATAGATATAAAATTAACATTGCAATGAATTTAGATAAGACACGTTTGTTAGTGAATTTTTTCCTGTTCTTTATTTGCGAACAATATATTAAGTCATCTACACTTCGTGTTTTGTTAGCACTGTGTTGAACTTCTGAATGCTGTTATTTTTTAAATAAAACGATGTTGGGTTTAGTTTACGAACATTCGAGTTACTTGAATTGCCTAAAATTTGATTTATGTTTAAAATATGATTGCGGAGATCATTAATTTGGCTATAAATATATTTAAGACTAAAAGGATTTTCAGTAATGTAGAGATTACAGATATTGTAGTTACATAATGGATGAAATATGATGTATAAGTTTTATTAAACTATATTGCTTTTCAAGGCGGTCTTAGAATTTTTTTTCAATAAAAATATCCATGAGTCTAGCGTACCTACTACATATTTACCAGCAAAAATTTCACTCCCCTGGTATTCTTTGTATAGGAACGTTTGAATATTCTTTATTCTGTAACAATTTAAAGCGTCCAAATAATCGTCATTTTTTACATGATAATCAATTTGTTTTTAACTGTCTCGTGATTTCACTTATTTTGACGGAACGGATCCTACCATTGCATTCAGACCCAATATCTGATTCTAGTGTCCCGGGCTCCGTAGCAATGCAATTTCGATTGCAGCTTGATTACTTATTTATAAGAAATAAATAAATTGGTATTTAAATTTGTGTAAACATCAAGTTATATGCGAACAGATGAATTTGTATGTATAGGTGGCATCATATATTCCTATTAGGGATGTCGCAAATTAAAAAAATATCGATATTTTTCGGAAATATCGAAATTGATATTTATCGTTTGCAAAAAAATATCGATATATCGATATATCGGTTCAATTTACAAAGGAATGATCGCGTTCTAAAAAGTAGTATATTTATCCTAACATACGTGAATCACATAACTATTGTTATTTTTTGAAAAGTTAAATTTTATTTTTCTCAAAATATTAATAAATATTAATTTTTTTTATTTATGGGAAAACTAATATGTTTGTCGGCGTGAAAAACTATTGTTTTTTCATACCTTTTCGATAATAAGAATTTTATATCGATATATCGATATATCGGAAAATTAAATATATATACATCGAACAAATAATATCGGTATACTTTCGACATCCCTAATTCCTATGTGTTTATAGAAATACTTGGTTGATGGACCCATATGTATGCACATTGCAGACATTGTGTTGTTCTAATTTTAGAGATAAATTATTTCATCTATTAGCGGTAAATCCTATTGTTACGGTCTATCAGTTTGTTGATCTCTTTCCGTGAATTCCGCCTTAATTGTTTTTCGAATAGTGACTGAAGTGTTCTATTTTAAATGGCATAGTAGGTAGGTAATACAATTTCTTAAATCGAACTACTGGACTGTTACCGGCCAAAAGATTTCATTGTTGATATGTAGAAACGCAGGTAATGATAGACTTTAAGAGATGTATGGGGTGAGCTTTAACGTTCAACAAAAAACTGCCAAAAATTATATTGATTGGTGGTGGTCCATTAAAATGTGTACTGATTACAAATTAACGATTGATATAAAGTATATGCTTGAGTGTTAGCTGCGAAACAAATCGTGAAAAACAGGAAAATGAAAATAGGAAAAAACGTAGCAACGGCATCCAGGTCGATGTAAAATATAAGAAACAGTTGGAAAACAAAATGTTGCGAATCATCATCTACTGACCTAGTGAAAAAAACCACTAAAAAAATCATGCCACATGATGAAAAACAACTAGACCACCAAACGTATTATTTGCAGTTTTCACACAATTCATTTCGTTATATTTACATTCTTGAATAGTATCTGTAATGTTTGTATTTACTGTAATTGCATTCCTAGGAACAATTTCGTTGTAAAATATTTTAGAAGAGGACGTATGTATATAATTTTGATTTTATGCGTTTATGCTTTCATTAATTTCACTAAATTTCCACTTATCAACTCCATCGGACTCGGTGTACTGTAAGTGGCAAATTTATAAAACAATTGTCTAGACCCATACGTGCCATGGGGTCACTGGAAATGTATAGTATGTTATCACTAAGACCATAAATAAGACTAAGATAACAAATTACAAATAAAGAGCTACGATAAAGAAAATAATTTATTAATCGCAGATACAGGCTGGTCCCGGCTATGCGAAAAAATTTCACTGTTATATATTCAAATACAATATTTGTCCAAATTCTATAACAAGTTACATACAATCGGTCCAAAAAACCGTTCATCGTTTGAATGTGTTAAAAAAAAGTCTAAGAAACTTTTAAAAACTTACAAAGAAACTTTGCAGGAAACACAATTCAAATTTACACAAATTTGTGTAATTTATTGGTGTGCGAAAATAAGGAATTGTTAATTAGAAAAGGTTAACAGAGCTCTTCCCAACAAAACTTTGGTTTGGCCTTCTATCCATATAAAGCTTTCTAAGATTTTGAAAAATAATTAATGCTGTCGATAGTATGCATGTGTGAGTTAGAATTTTCAAATTAAAATTAGAATATGTTTGGAAGTTATATTTTCAAATGATATTATAATTAGTTTAATGTACAAGTTTATCAAAAAGATTTTGTGTCTGCAGAAATACTAATATATATGATTTCCTAATCAGCCAGCAAATGCAGTCAAAATTGTAATTCAATGCAGCATTCTAAATGTTTTCAAGCGCATATATGTACATATAACTGAAGGCTTATGTTATACAAAATTTAATGGAATTGTTTTCAAAATCAATATAACATCAAAAGTGAGAATGTGTGGGGTAATAAAGTCTCCTTATGCGATATTTATACCTGAAAATATTAAATTTAACATTATCGGATCCCTGCACTAGGAATATCATATTCTAAGGTTGCTTCCTTATTTTATTTTACATTTCACTTAATTACAACCTTTATTCTGGGGAGTTCTCTTTGATTGATGCGTAAGGTCATTTCTGCGGAGTTTATAAGAGTAACATGATTCTAGAATGTAGGGGTATATTCACAATTTTAATAAACAAATTATAACGTCTAGACAGAAAATCATAAAGTAATTGCAAATATTTTTGCTGGCTCGCTCGTTTTTAGTATCTTTGTTCGGTTTCCGAAAAAAATGTATGTTCACTGTCTTAAATTAAACTACACTGAATGGCTTAATAAGTTTTCACCAAAAACATCAAAAAAAGGGTACTATTCATGAATCATATAACAATATTCAATATAGGTACTCCACAATTTAACTTTTATGTGTTTTAAGCACATGATGAATGAGAGAACTATCAAACAAATAAGTGACAATCATTCTTTAGACCCGTTTTTTCGTATCAGCTATCACTTTCTGCAACAAAACCCGACGGTGCGTTTCATATTGAATATAATAGTAATGGAATTCAAATTTTCACATTTTATAAATTAACGATGGTCACTTCGTTTTGTGTACTGAGAAGTGTTAGTTATTTTACTTATAGGTTTCTCCCGCTCTTTTGCTTCCAACTGTTTGTTTACGCATTTTCGCAAATATACGAATGATTACACCCACACAGAGCCGCTTATAAAATTCTTATTTAATTATATTGTGCAGCTATCGCTGGTGCTCTTTGGTATAAACACCTATTTTTGTATTCACGAATTACGTTGCCCTTGTTTGTCTGCATTTTTAATTATGTGCTTAGTGTTTGTTTTGTATTCCTTCATAATATGTCCTTATATAATGTTGTCACCGTGACATGATAATTACATAAGGAAAAGTATGAAGTTACATTCTTCTGAAGTTCTCCGAAGGATATTGAAGTAGAAAGAATTGAAATTTTTTCTATACTAGTCGTCTAGACGAACAGTTTTAATTGTTATTAAAAACATGTAGGTAGTCTAATCTATTGACGCGTTGTAAATTAGATTTTACATTTTTTTTTTATTTTCTGTCGCAAACATTTAAACTGTACTTCTATTTTCTTTCAACCAACGGTTGATTGACAAGTGTTTTCCCATTTTTAAATTACTATTTCAAGCTTTACTCAACATTAATGATCAATTACGCTTGCCACATGCGTGTATTTCATATGCATAATTATACTATTTGTTTAATATGTGTATATTTACTCTCTGTTTATTCTTCTTGCTGTGATTCATTGTTAAGGCGGATATACACCAGACGAGCGAATGCTCATTCTATTAATTCTCCATAGAATTCTTTTATTGTAAACAGACGTAGAGCATTCTTTCATTGTTCTGCCTGCGTTCACAAGGATTTTATGGAATATTCTAAGAACGCTCGCTCGCTTGTTGCAAACGACACTAGACCCTGCGAACATTTGCTTAGAGCGTTCCTTCGTGTTCTGAAGTGCTCGCTCCCCGGAGCGGTCTCTTCAAAGTGTTCTTGTGTTCAAGCGATTTGAATACCTACTTATCGTTCGGCTGATCTAATCATCTATTGTGCAAGAATTCTAGTTATTGGTTCTCTTGGTGTATACGTTGAAAGCGAGCTTTCGTTTACAATAAAAGATCTTAGAAGCTCTTGTTCTAACTCTAACTCTTTGTTCGTCTGGTGTGCATCCGCCTTTATGGAACAATTCTAAGGTTGCAAGACAAGAGGGTCTATTCTGGTCGTGGACAGAAGTTGTTGTTGCATTTCGCAACATAACGAAGGTGACCTTGTGTCGTATTCTGGTATCATAAATCAGTAGAAAGGTCAAAATTGAAGAACTTAATGTTCACGGTTCCTGCTATTTTAGTAAATAAGTAATGTACCTATATGGAATTCACTTGCAACTTAATAGTAAATGTTTTCATATTTTGATAAATTTTGCGAATGAAAACAATGTTCTTTACGTGAGTTTTAATAATTTTACTATCTTTGTAGGCAAAAATCAGTAACAACTTGCAGTTTCTTTTGTAACTGAATTCTGCGGATGACAACTTATGTTGGAATTTGAACGCACAACGTAAGTAAGTCGTCGTGATTGCAAATTTTTTTACAGCAATCTGGGAGATGACATGGGACATGGGCAGTGCCAGAACATTACAGTTACTATTAGAAGCCAAAAAGGGAACAACATTTCTTTCTTTTCTTTTCTTTTTATTTTGTTGAGCATAATTATTGTTTTAATACAAACTTAAAATTTCAACTGCGTTCTATTTATCAGACGAGTTTTCCACTTTGCGAACGGCGTCCACGCTTCCTTGGAATTAAAAAGCCTGTTTGAATTTAACAATTCAGTAGGTGATAAAACAACTTTCCGACTTCCACCACACGAAAACAACTTCTCACAGTCTAACACAACCACTAGATTATTAGGAAACAAATAAGCTTTAGAAAAAGAAAACCATTATTTTTCCAACAGATGGCTTTAGAACTCTGCATCTCGTGTTATATACGCCAAATTGACGTACACTAAATACAATTAGAAAGAAAAATTTCGTGCCAGACAAAACTTCTGTGACAGTTCTTTGGTTAGTTCACTCAGTTTTGTTGGAACGCACATTAAACATGGACACCAGCAAGGATATTACGCTATATTTGGCAATCCTCCTTCGATAAAGGCGAAAACGCAAGCCAGGCGGCTGAAAATGTGAACAGTGTTTATGGCCCTAATACTTTAACAGCCAGTTATGCGCAGTTTTGGTTGCGGCGATTCCGTTCCTGGAATTTCGATGTAAAACATGCATCACGGTCTGGACGACCAATTGTTGAAAATGTGGATAAAGTCATGGAAATCGTCGAGACTGACCGTCATGTAAGCACTGTTTCCATAGCTCAGAAGTTAAATATTTCCCAAAAAACTTCTTGAAATCATTTTAATAAGGCTGGGTTCCAAAAGAATTTAGATGTATGGGTTCCACACGAATTGAGGCAAAAGAACCTAATTGATCGAATATCCATCTGCGAATCTTTACTGAATCGAAACAAAATCAACCCATTTCTGAAGCGACTGGTGATGAAAAGTGGGTCACTTACGATAACTTCAAGCGACAACGTTTGTGGTCCAACCGCGGTGAGCCAGCGCAAACGGTAGCCAAACCAGGATTGACGGCCAGGAAGGTTTTATTCTGAGTTTGGTGGGATTGGCAGGGTGTCATCTATTATGAGCTGCTCACATACGGCAAAACTGACCTGTACTGTCAACAACTGGACCATCTGAAGGAAGCAATCGCCCGTAAGCGGCCAGCTTTGGCCAATAGAAGAGGAATTGTGTTCCATCAGGACAACGCAAGACCCCACACATCAATCATGACTCGTCAAAAGCTCCGGGGGTTGATTGGGAAGTTCTAATGCACCCACCTTATAGCCCTGACCTGGCACCAAGTGATTACCACATGTTCCTGTCCATAGCAAACGATTTTGCAGGGGGAAAATTCGCCTTGAAAGAAGCTTGTGAAAACTGACTGTCCCAGTTTTTCGCCAAGAAGGACGATGCCTTTTATGAGGGAGGTATAATGAAATTACCTACAAAGTGGCAACAAGTTGTTGAACAAAACGGCGCATATATAACCTAACTCAGGTCAATTTACTTATGCCAAATAAAGCCTTGAATTAAATGCAAAAAATAATGGATTTCTTTTTACTACACCCAATATTTATCACCTCACCACTTCAGTCATTTGGAAATAAACACACCAAACCCTAGATTTCCAACATTGGGGAGATCACATCTGTCCCCAAAATACTACCACTGGGGAGAACACATCTATCCATGAACACTACCACGGGGGAGAACACATCTATCTCCAAAGCACCACTATTGGGGGAGAACATATCAATCCCCATGTCACCAACAATCTGTATGGAGAACATATCCATCCCTCACACACGATCACTTTCTAAACACCCACCTGAATATTCTTGCGTTCTTCCAAATACACTGCAACTGATTATGCAATTGTAACAATTTTTATCGCGTCAGAGAACACTTATTACATCGCACGAAATTATTTCCTTGACCGCTTCGAGAAAACAGAAACTAAACGTCCCTAGAAATCTAACCGAATGTTCGCAATTTTCAAACACAATCCTAAGAAAATATCCTTAGCAAATAATGATCGCAACAATAGTTCCCACCACGACCAATACCTCATAACGTGGTCAGTGATAAAGTAATGCCGCTGAACAAACAAACACCAGAAACAATCATCTTAAGACGCATTCAACGTACACTTATCGACGCGTCATACATTTTCTGATATGGCAAAATATACTCCGACCATACTTACCAATCCTGATATGACACAGCCCTGTGAACCTGGAACCCGAGTTTAAGATGTCGAAAACTAGAAGTAGATTCGGAAACTTCAAACGACGTAGAGGTTTGTAGTTCCAACGATTCCTTAAGAATCAAAAAAATTGATATATACGGCCAAACTTGGTGAGTTCGGACAAAGTTTTTTTACAATCTTGTTCAAAATCGTTTGTAGTTTCTAAAAATAGCATGAGTTTTGTTTCCAGAATGTTTTTATTTTTCCTATTACTACAAACAGCGCATTAATTTGTAGTGAAACACTTTTTGCTCTAGCTATCATAGAACCAGAGAAAGTCGCAAAATTGTATCTCTTACGGAAAAATGTCGAAGTTTTAGTAAAATTTCTCGGATACTATAAAAAAATTAAATTTTTTTTTTATTTACTGTTGCTAAAGTTTTTGGATATATCCATATATCCAAGTTTTTTGGATATGGGAATATTTTTTGGTTCAAAATCGTTTATAGTTTCTGAAAACAGCATAAGTTTTCTCTCTCTATTTCTTGGACACCAAACATTTCTACTTTTCCGACTTATACAAACGACGTAGAAGTAATAATTGCTAATAGCGACGTGGAGGTTTGTAGATAAAACAAATTTTTGGTAGGGAAATTCTTGTATTGTACCTGAAAAATACGCAACATGCAATTTTAGATTTCTTACTGGATTTTAAACAATAAAATGTGACAAAAAACCGAAAAGTATACCTTATGAAAACCTTTTACGTTCTAGGAATTTCCAAAGATATTTATTTTTAGATACTTCAAATATTATATTTTGCCACTTTTCCTGAAAACTTAGAAAACAATAAATAAACTACAGGCATTCATCATGCCACCGTTAAATAGTTTTCCCTTAATTTAAATTTATGAAAAAAATTTCACTGTCGCCTCGCCAACATCTTCCGGCAGACGGTCAGGATTCGCCCACTTCTTTCGGAAAACGAAATTTTTTCTCGGCATACGGAAAATGAAAATGAATAGTTAGGTACTTGAAAAAAAAACCCATTTATGACGAACTTGGCACAGTATAGCAAAAATTATAATTGCATAAAATGTCATCTCGGAGTTTTACGAACAATTGTTCGGTACAAGGTACATAATACATAATGCACGTGGCTTCTCTGATAGTTGCGCAACTGTATAAAAAAACGACCAATTATAGTATTTAATAATTTAGAAAAGGAAATTAACGATTTTTATTAGCCGCAGTACACCCGCTACGCCGCAGAAATTTGAGAATTTTTAGTGAAAAAATGTTCAGTTTCAATTCACTAACGGGAACGGGTTTTCTACGGCGAATCAAAATTTTTAATTTTATTTTCTACAGTGCCGGTAACGGGATCTGCAGTCTTTTTTCACTTTCCTGTAACAATAAACGATTGAGAATCATTTATTAAAAAAAAATTGTTTGTAATTACCATGGATCCCAGGGAACGGGTGTTCTACGTCGAATCAAAATTGCTAATTTTATTTGCTACAGTACTGGTAACGGGACGTTCTTTTTTCACTTTCTTACTTCTGCGTAGTCATAGGAAAAATAAAAAAATTTTGGAAGTGTTTTTCGGTGGTCGGAAAAAGTAAAAGAAACAAAACTAATGCTTTTTTTAGAAACTACAAACGATTTTGAACAGGATAGGAAAAAACTTTTCCAAACCCACCAGAAGTGGCCGTATAAATCAATTTTTCTGATTCTTTACGGAGTCGTCAGAGCTAGAAACGAAAAACAATCACTTCAAACTTTTACGGCGTTTGTAGTTTCCGAATCTACTTTATTTTTTTCGATATCTCAAACTCGGGTTCCAGGTTCACAGAGCAATATGACACCATGTGGATTTTAATTTGCAGTCCGTTTTGCAAAATATTATTTCTGGGAATATATACATCCCTTTGGATTTTAGTGGCATTGTTATGTTCCACGATGTTTAGCAGCCAACAAAGTCCTCGTGAACGAAGATGATCCTATACAAGAGATGAGCTACTATATGATGAAAATTATGTTCTCCATACTTAATCCCTAGATCTCCATTTATGGATATTAACTACGTCCACGATTGTCTGAATAAACATCCTCAGTGGAAGAACATCAAAGAAATTCTGTTCGATGCTGACATGTCCGGTAAAGGTCAACATAAGGTTATGGATTATGTAAGGAAAAAAGAGCTCGACCAGACTATGGTTCAAACACTCTAAATGTTCTGTGCGAGTGCTGCTAGTTTGGGTTGAAATATTTTATGTTTATTGAAACCACAATCTAGCTTTTAGTTACATTTATTAACTGTTTCCGGATGTCAAAATTTGCAGGTTTGACTAGCAGAAAGTTACGAAGTTGGAATCGTAGCAGATTGGTAGCTAGAATACCAACTTAACGAAACTCTGCTACGAACCAAACCTGTCACCTTTTGTTAGAAATCATTTCAATCATTATGGGTGAGAGTGAAGGATGAATTTTTTCCTTCAACTTAAATCGCAAAGTATCAAAGAGGGTTGCTCATCTCCGACATATGGCATGCAGGCGTGCTCAAAATCATTCCGTCACATAAAATTTTCCTCTTTCACTTGAAAATTCGTGGAATGTTGGTGAAGTGGTTGCCATATTCCACACTTTCACGGTGGTCCAATGCATTCGTGAAACCATAAATCTTTTCACGAAAAAATGAATCCTTTGTTTTCAAAACCTTTAAAACCAAAGGAAAACTAGTGGACGAAGCAGTCTTGCGACAACCATCGAGCTAAGTTACTCATTTTCAAGATTCGATTTTCTATTCACTTTGAGTTTTTTCTAGATTGATTATCCGGATTATTGAGCACCCATTTCATCCAGAGAATATCATCACGGCTCTCTCATTACGACATCTCCAGACTCTATTCACCTGAACGTGAGAGACTTCCTTTCCAACGCTTTGACAGCAGTCTCGGTTAGGTCATCCTCACCTCTTACCACCAGTCCACTTGGACCATTTCTTTGGGGACACTTTGTGTCAAGCGATTCGGGCCACAGCCAGTCTTCTTTGGGGACACTTTGTGTCAAGCAATTCGGGCCACCGCAATTCGTCTTTGGGGACACTTTGTGTCAAGCAATTCGGGCCACCGCAATTCTTCTTTGGGGACACTTTGTGTCAAGCGATTCGGGCCACCGCAAGTTTTATTTGGGGACACTTTGTGTCAATCAATTGGAGCCACTGCAGTCTTTCTTCCTACCAGAGCAACGGACACTCGATTACGGAATTCAAGGAGCACTTATCTAAAGGATCTATTCCATATATCCACAGATCGCTGAATAAACATTGTTTCAACAAACTAAAAATCCGTGTTTCCACCCCAGATCCTAACATATTTTCTGGTCCTTCGAGCCGGAACACAACGTGGAAACAAGTTTGTTGAAAGGAACGATTGAGAGTATCAACATGAGAGTCAGTCATATTCACAAGCGAATTAATCAGCAGAGGCAGTACCATGAATTTATTGGTTCGATCAAAGCACGCGCCTTAAATATGGAACAAGATGACCTATCGCAGGAGGGCCTTTCCACTTGGCTCGAGGAAGTCCGTGACCAGTGGCAACATTTCCGTAATAACCATAATGCTATTGATCTTGCCATTTCGAAAATTGATTCGCATCAGGAGTGGGAAGTAAAACAACGTTCATACTTCAAAAACGCAGTTTACACCGCTACATACAGCAAGTACCTGGATGCTGTCATGACGCTATCATCACTATCCAACAAAGTGACTGAGCGTAACATTACCAGAACTGCATCACTGATCAGCTCAACCAATTCGATATCGGCAAATTTCAGATGCGCTCGTTTGCCTCGATTAGAGATTCCAAAGTACGATGGATCTTTGCTCAAATGGTTATCATTCAAAGGATTGTTTACATCATTGGTCGTCAGTGACCCGTCTCTGTCACCTGCTATCAAATTACAATATTTGAAAAATAGTCTCATTGGGTCTGCCGGTGACATTCTTGAGAACACGGAAATCGTTGACGAGAACTTCCAACCAGCCTGGAACGCAGTCGTCGATCGCTACGAGAATCCAAGACAGCTAATTTATTCTTCACTTTCATCGTTGTATTCCGCGAGAAAAATGACGAGAGAAAGCTGGATTGAGTTGGAGAAACTATATAATGTTACGATGCAAGAAATCAGAACACTTCGAATGCTCAAAGAACCTGTAGAGCATTGGGACTCGATGTTGATTTTCTTAACGCTCGGTAAGCTTGACTCGGAATCCATCAGAGCATGGGAGCACGACATCGGATCGTCGAAGGAGCGTCCTACCTGGGCACGGTTTCAATTATTTGTGGAAACCAGAATTCAAACATTGAAAGCATACGAGCGTGCTCAAGCAAACAAATCATCATCCTCAATCCGACCATTATCTGCTCGAGTGCATTTCGCCGGTCAAGATGATCAGATTACACGCGAAAATTTGAAATGCGTTCTTTGCAATGGAGACCATTATATTACGCAATGTTCCAGATACAATCAGAAACTACTATCGCAACGACGAGAATTTGTCAACAAACATCGACTCTGTTATAATTGCTTGGGAACTCATCCTGTGGCAAAATGTCTCTCACGAAAACGGTGTCGAAAATGTGCTAAACAACACCATACTACCCTACATCCTTCGGGGTCCAGAAACGATCAAGAATCATCCCTGAGAAGTCCATCAGCCGCTGCAGCGATACATGAAGTACCAAAACAAATCACCCACGCGCATTCAAATGCGTTAAGAACGGTTATCCTACCAACAGCCGTTGTGAGTGTCATAAACCATCACGGAAACTGCTTCAATGCGCGCGTTCTACTGGATCAAGGATCAGAAATTTCTCTAGTCACGGAGAATTTAGTCCAAATGTTGGGCATTCCAAGACAATCATGCTCTTTATCATTGAATACTATCAACAACAAAACCAGCAAAGCGAGAGGTTCAGCGAAAATCACTTTGAAGCCTCACTTTGAGTCGTCATTCGAAGTAACCGTTGATGCAGTCATCCTGCCAAAACTGACGAACTTACTACCCCACCATGAAATTAACATGGATCGAATGCCACACCTTAAGGGACTGCAACTCGCTGATCCTGCTTATAATAAACCGGGATCAATTGATGTAATTCTCGTGTCTGATCTATACGGAGAGATGCTTCACGGACCACTTATTAAAGGACCGTGTCATTCACCAGTTGCCCAGCTTACCTCATTCGGATGGATCGTCTCCGGCCCACTCCTAGATAGCCAGCTTTCTCAAGGGATCAATACCCATCATTACTCCGTGGACGAAGAACTTCACCATTGTTTGGAACGATTTTGGCGCCAAGAGGAGATTCCAACCACGTCCAAAAAATCATTGTCGTCGGAAGACCAGGAATGCGAAGATCATTTTAAATCCACACATCAACGTGACGCTACCGGAAGATACATCGTGAGACTTCCATTCAACAACTTGAAGAGCCAACTAGGCGACTCAATGGCTGCTGCATCTCGAATGCTTCACTGCCTGCAACGAAAATTTGAAGGCAACGCCGATTTCCACCAAGCATACAAGTTATTCATGGACGAATATCGCCAATTGGGGCACATGACAGAAGTTACAACCCGTGAGGATGACTCTCTCCCTACGTTTTACCTCCCTCATCATGGAGTCATCCGTGAAAGCAGTTCCACGACTAAACTACGCGTTGTCTTTAATGGATCTTGCAAGACGTCGAATGGACTACCCATCAATCAAGTCCTGCATACTGGTCCCAAACTGCAGATTGATTTGGTCGACGTGCTTATTTGGTTTCGACGGTT
Source organism: Chrysops caecutiens (assembly GCA_963971475.1). NCBI lineage: Eukaryota > Metazoa > Arthropoda > Insecta > Diptera > Tabanidae > Chrysops > Chrysops caecutiens. Next base: position 48,712,582 of record OZ020567.1, on the reverse strand, counting down.
CAAATATGTTTTTTCCGCTGACATTGAAAAGATGTACAGGCAAATACGCGTCCATACGGATGACTTGAAGTACCAGAGGATCTTATGCAAAGACGGAAATCGGGCATTGAAGTACAATTTGAGTACAGTAACATACGGGCTTGCGTGTGCTCCGTTTTTGGCATTAAGAACCATCAACCAGCTGATAGACGACGAAAGAGATAATTTTCCACTAGCCACCGACACTCTTACAAATGGACGTTACGTCGACGATGTATTCGGAGGTGCAGACACCCTCGCAGAAGCTGAAAAAACCGCACAACAGGTCAATCAACTATGTATGGCAGGACAATTTCCTCTTCGTAAGTGGGTCTCCAATCATCCAAACCTGCTTCACATGATCCACAGCGACCACAAGCTTGAATCATCCACTCTCCAGTTGAATAACAACATCGTTCACGCACTAGGAATGTCATGGAACTCGATGGCTGATTGTTTCTGTTTCAACATTCCACCAAAATTAAGAAACTCGTCAAAAACCACCAAGCGATCAATACTATCACAAATCGCTCAACTCTTCGATCCATTGGGCTTTCTAGCACCAGTCTTTATCCCTTTGAAAATCTTTATGCAAGAATTATGGACAATTAAACTTGGCTGGGACGATGAGCTTGGCGAATCACAACAAAAAACATGGCACCAGCTGCTCCAGTCTTTAGATGGTATCAACAACATCGATATTCCTCGATGGATTGGAACAACTCACACAGATAAAATTGAAATTCATGGATTTTGCGACGCGTCTCAATCCGCGATGGCAGCCGTAGTGTATGTGCGGATTCAATCAAATCATCATGACACCACGATTTCTTTTCTCTGTGCGAAATCGAAGGTATCTCCACTAAAGCGAATGACAATCCCCAGACTAGAGCTTTCGTCAGCAGTCATGTTAGCAAAGTTGGTTTCGTACTGCTTGAAAGTATTGAAGTTTGAGTCCATACCGTGCTACCTCTGGACAGACTCCTCAATTGTCTACACTTGGCTCAACGAACACCCATCGAAGTGGAAGGATTTCGTCCATAATCGTGTCTGCTTGATTCAAGATCACCTGCCAAAAGCAATCTGGAAACATGTACCGGGAAAAATGAATCCAGCCGATTGCACAACTAGAGGACTCTCGGCACATGAGCTCCGAAACTACCAAGTTTGGTGGACTGGTCCATCATGGCTCACTCAAGATGAAGCCAATTGGCCTGCTAAACCATCATCCAATGTCATCGATTGCGAATCCTTAGAGTGTCGACCAGTCCACATTAACTCGAACCAAATCGTTGTCAATGAATTTTTAGACAGATTCTCGTCACTTACCAGCCTGATTCGAATGACAGCTATTTGTAAACGAGTCTTTAAACGCCTTCGTGGAGACAAAAATGCGTCTTTCAATAATCCTATCACACCGGACGAAATACAAAATGCGACTACACTCTGGATTAAATACGTTCAATCGATCAGTTTCAAGGAGGAAATTGCTCATCTCACCGCAAAACAACCACTTCCAAGGTCAACACCCATTATTCGATTGATGCCATTCTTGGACAGCAGCGGACTGCTTCGACTCGGTGGTCGTCTAACAAACTCAGCACTACCACAATTAACGAAACATCCTTACATCATTCCAAAAGACTCATCCATCACTACTCTTCTAATCCAAGACGCACACAACAGAACATTACATGGGTCTACACAAGGAACACTAAATTATCTTCGACAGAAGTATTGGATCATTGGCGGGCGGGCTCCAGTTCGCTCTTTCATTCTTAAGTGCATTCGATGCACTCGATACAGACGCACCGCAGCTCAGCAACTCATGGGACAACTACCAACGACTCGGGTAACTCCATCAAGAGCCTTTCTTCATACGGGAGTCGATTACGCCGGTCCATTTATGTTAAAACAATGGAAAGGAAGGTGTAAGAAAACGTATAAATCATGGATTGCCGTATTTATATGCTACACGACGTCAGCAATTCACCTGGAAATCGTAAGTGACTATTCGACAGACGCTTTTCTTGCGGCGTACCGCCGGTTCACCGCTCGCCGAGGAATCTGTTCTACACTCAACAGCGACTGCGGTACAAACTTCAAAGGAGCAGACAAGGAATTAACAAAGTTCTTCCTCTCGACATCACGAGAATTAAAGCATTTTGCATCAATAATCGCTAACGACGGTACAAAGTGGGTCTTTAATCCTCCTGCAGCGCCACATTTTGGGGGTAAATGGGAAGCCGCAGTGAAATCCATGAAATACCATTTACGACGAGTTGTTGGAGACACACTTCTAACCTTTGAAGAAATGGCTACGTTGCTTACTCAAATTGAAGCCGTTCTCAACTCAAGACCACTGTGCTCCCTTTCCAATGATGCAGACGATTTAGAAGATTTGACGCCAGGACATTTCCTCATCGGTCATGCACTCAATTTAGTTCCAGAACCAAATTTGGAGCACCTTAAAGTTGGACGACTCTCAAGATGGCAGCACTTAAGTCAAATGCTTCAAAGCTTTTGGCGAAAATGGACGACAGAGTATCTCCAACGTTACCAAGCCGTCTACAAATGGACATCAGGTTCAACTACAATCAACACTGGGTCACTTGTTCTGATAAAGGACGAACGATATCCACCATCCAAATGGCCTCTAGGTCGCGTCACACAAGTTCACCCAGGAAAAGATGGCATTATCCGTGTAGCCACAATCAAGACCAACTTAGGAGTTATCACGCGTTCAATCACGAAATTATGTCCTCTTCCGCTTGAAACATCTGAAGCAGCACTTTCGCTTCCGGTGTCAGCGAAGGCGGGCGGGAAATGTTAGAAATCATTTCACTCATTATGGGTGAGAGTGAAGGATGAATTTTGTCCTTCAACTTAAATCGCAAAGTATCAAAGAGGGTTGCTCATCTCCGACATATGGCATGCAGGCGTGCTCAAAATCATTCCGTCACATAAAATTTTCCTCTTTCACTTGAAAATTCGTGGAATGTTGGTGAAGTGGTTGCCATATTCCACACTTTCACGGTGGTCCAATGCATTCGTGAAACCATAAATCTTTTCACGAAAAAATGAATCCTTTGTTTTTAAAACCTTTAAAACCAAAGGAAAACTAGTGGACGAAGCAGTCTTGCGACAACCATCGAGCTAAGTTACTCATTTTCAAGATTCGATTTTCTATTCACTTTGAGTTTTTTTCTAGATTGATTATCCGGATTATTGAGCACCCATTTCATCCAGAGAATATCATCACGCCTCTCTCATTACGACATCTCCAGACTCTATTCACCTGAACGTGAGAGACTTCCTTTCCAACGCTTTGACAGCAGTCTCGGTTAGGTCATCCTCACCTCTTACCACCACTCCACTTGGACCATTTCTTTGGGGACACTTTGTGTCAAGCGATTCGGGCCACAGCCAGTCTTCTTTGGGGACACTTTGTGTCAAGCGATTCGGGCCACCGCAATTCGTCTTTGGGGACACTTTGTGTCAAGCAATTCGGGCCACCGCAATTCTTCTTTGGGGACACTTTGTGTCAAGCGATTCGGGCCACCGCAATTCTTCTTTGGGGACACTTTGTGTCAAGCGATTCGGGCCACCGCAAGTTATATTTGGGGACACTTTGTGTCAATCAATTAGAGCCACTGCAGTCTTTCTTCCTACCAGAGCAACGGACACTCGATTACGGAATTCAAGGAGCACTTATCTAAAGGATCTATTCCATATATCCACAGATCGCTGAATAAACATTGTTTCAACAAACTAAAAATCCGTGTTTCCACCCCAGATCCTAACACCTTTCGTAGCAGGAAAACTTTATCGCAAGAATAGACCCCAGTGCCTAGAACTCTAGAGTAAAATCTAAAGTACATTTTTATTTTGAGATAATACTCTTTGCAAAGCTAACGCTTTCACAAAGAAAAGTTTAATTTTATATGCTGGTCTAAGTTGCATCATGTGGCGGTGTTTTGATAATGTAATGTATCAAACGAGGCAACGCAGCAATACGCGAAACAAATGAAACTTTCTCATCTGGACCGAAGGAAAAAGGTTTTATTCCCCTGACCATCCCATTCCATTTCGCTTAGTTCCATTCCCACGCATACCTCCATAGTTCAGTCTTCCATAGTTTCCCACGTTGTCCATCGGTTGATCGTTTGTAATCGGGGTGACACACCCACCCTTACCAACAAAATTAGGGAGGAGGAAAAAGATCTTACATTGGCCACAAACACTATTAGTTTAAACGTAGAAAACTGGAGAGTTTCTTCCGAGCACTCCGTTTCGGATCATGGGAGAATTCTCTTCGACATTAACCGGAAGGTTCAGGCAGGGAAACCCGACAGGAATCCAAGGAACACGGACTGGAATAGATTTTCCACCGAAGTGGAGAAGGCAATGAAGACAAAGAGCACACAGTGCTTCGGTACCTATCTCCACACGGTTGTGGATATGGAAAAGCCCGTAAAACAACTTTGCGAGATCTTGCTTAAAGCCTTCCAGAAATAAGCAGAGCTCGAAGGGAAACCAATAAGTGGTGGAACAAGGAGCTCGAGCAACAGAGGGACGCTACTAGAAGGCTTTATAACAAAGCAAAGAAAAGTAAAGAAGAGGAGGACCGGGCTAGTTACAAGCGCAGTTTTAATGAGTATAAGAATAAGATAAGAAAGGCAAAATGGGACTCCCTGGTCGACTTCCTTAACCTTATAGAGGACGTGAACGAGGCCTCAACGTTCAGGAAAATTCTTTCCAAGACGTCATATTCACGGGAAACCTGAAGAGACCAAATGGTTCGTGGACGGAGTCGGGCAAGGAGACACTAAAGCTGCTGATGGTGACTCACTTCCCTGGCTGCCTGGCAACATGGGGCGAGGAAGAGAGCCCAACGATCAGGATTAGTTCAAAGGAGGTACTTATAAAAGACGCCATCACCAAGGATAAGGTAATATGGGCGGTGAAAACATTCGAGCCATACAAATCTGCGGGGCCGGATGGAATCACTCCAGCCATCCTGCAAAATTCGATAGGCAGCATAGCAGAGGTACTGACGAGAATCTTTCAGGGCAATTTATCATTAGGATACATCCCTGAAACATGGAGAGAGGTAAGGGTTGCCTTCATACCCAAATCGGGGAAGTCAAGCAAAACTACACCAAAGGACTTTAGGCCAATAAGCCTCTCCTCGTTCCTATTAAAGACAATGGAGAGGCTTTTGGATCTTAACATTAAGCAGAAGACCAAAATAGAGGAGGAGTGTATAGCACAGCACGCCTACCTCAAAGGTAAATTGGAACGATGGAGGTAAATCGGAACGATTGAAAAATCCCTCCAGCAAAAGGAATATGCCCTAGGGGCGTTTCTGGACGTAGAGGGAGCGTTCAACAACGTCAAGACCAATGCAATAAAGGAGGCATTAATGGAGCTGAAAGTGGAGCCCACCAACACGTAATGGATAATAAATATGCTAAAAAGTGGAGTTATCAGTACAGGCACGGGGGAACACAAGATCAGAAGACTGGCGACCAGGGGGAAACCACAAGGAGGGGTGATATCCTCACTCTTGTGGTTGATCGTAATCAACTCGATCCTAAAAGATCTCAGGGGAAGGAGAGTTAGGGTCACCGCCTACGCAGATGACGTAGTTATACTGACAACAGGCAAAGACCTACAAACGATCTTCGACACCATGGGTGAAGCTTTAAGAGAAACGAAACGAATCCTAGGGATAAACCCGGAAAAGACGAAGTTAGTTCTCTTCACCAGAAGGTATAAGATACCAAAGGTTAGACTACCAAAAGTGAAAGGATGGGTGCTAGACCTCTCTACAGAGGCGAAGAACTTGGGAGTCATCCTGGACTCCAAGCTCACTTGAAGGAGTAACGTGGAGGAAAGGATGAAAAAAGGGATAAGGAAAATGTAGGAAAACATCCCATATGGAGCCCTTGTGTGGTGGAAAGCCATGGACAACCTACTTATAAAGGGCCTGGCAGCCAAAACAGCCCTGCGGCTGAGAGAAACGAAATTGTGGAGGCAAACAGGCGAGGGGCGTGCTAGTGTACTGGAAGAGATAGTAAAAATAGGAGGCACCGCGGAAAGCGGAGTGCTACGACAGCGCACGGACTATATGGTGGCAAAGCAATGGTTTGGGGAGGAGTTGGAGATCAGAAACCCCACCAGAGAGGAATGGGAAAATGGTTCCATTTTTGAAAAAGGCGAAATAAGCGTCCTTACAGACGGCTTAGTAACTGAAACGGAGACTGGAGTCGGATTATTCTCGGAGATACTAGAGGTCAAGGAGTCACACAGACTCAACAAAGGCTGTAGTATATTGCAGGCGGAAATTCACGCGATAGAGAGAGCAGCAAGATTAAAGCAGCTGACCGACGAAGAAGTTCAGACGGTCACAATCTACAGCGACAGCTAGGCGGCTCTTAGAACACTGAAATCTAAGACAATCAAGTCAAAGGCGGTGATGAGTTGCCGAGAAAGCACTATCCTGGATCCGAGACAAAGTCAACCTCTGTTGGGTGCCCGCACACAGCGATGTGGAAGGGAATCTACAGGCGAATAAACCGGCAAGGTTCGGAACCGAAATTCACAATGCTGAAGAAGCCAACTCTACAAAGCCACAGATGAGGTTGTTGAAAGATACCATCGACAGAGTAATTCGGGAACAACATGGCAAGAGATGGAGCAACAGAGACGACTGCTCCAACTCAAGGCATTTGTGGCCCGGAATTGAGGAAACAAGAACGGCGGGCTTGTTAAGAGCAAAAAGGACCTCAGTCCGGACCATCACAATGGTTATTACAGGACACTGTTCGGACGGAAGAAACCTCGACAGGTGGAGGCTCGCAAGCGACAGTTTTTGTAAGAAGTGTGACGAGGAAGAGGAGACAGTGTAACATCTATTGTGCTCCTGCTCAGCATTGGCCGATAGTCGGAGGCAAATATTGGGGAGCGAATCCGTCACAGGGTTGGAGGAAATATGGGTCATGAATGGTCAACTATTAAGGAACTTTGCCAAGTGGTGGAAATGCCTCAGGACAGAGGAAAAACGGATCAAGAAATTAGAGAGGAGGGGGATAGCGAAATATAAAGAGCAGCACAATGGGCCATCTGGCTACCGAGTGGGAGCGGATCGCACAACCGGTGTGAACACTCCACCCTGCTAACCTAACCTAACATAACCTTCTCATCTGGACCGAAGGAAAAAGATTTTAGTCTCCTGACCATCCCATTCCATTTCGCTTCGTTCCATTCCCACGCTGACCACCATAGTGCAGTCTTCCATAGTTTCGCACGTTGTCCATCGGTTGATGGTCTGGATCCGCTCCCACCTATAATGCAATTTGCAAACCAATGCAGAACGACCTGACCTCAGTAGGTGTTGCCTCAACGAAAGAATTCTGATGGGAACGTTCGCAGCGACAACGCTTTTATTGCTGCGATATCACTCCAAAATAAGTATTAGAGCCCTCTTAATCTAGATTGTCAGTCAGTAAGTAAAGTATTGCTGTAACGGTAGTTACGTTAATAAAGTTAATTTAAACATAAGAAACACAAAATTTATTCCCAGTCTCCCAGTATTTTTACCCCTCCTTACAATTCCAACGGGATCTGCTTGATCTGAGCGGAACCCCGCGGAACTATCCCATTCATTTTAAATAAAAAAGGAGGAATCCTACTTGGCGACCTAGAAAAATTACTCATACGGGTAATATAGCGAACTGGAGAAATTTAACAAGAAATGAAGCAGAAGAAACCGGAGCAGACGAGCAAGGAGCATTTAGTGTTGTTTCCGGCAAATTACCAGATTCCATTAAGGATAGTAAGGCCAGGGGCAGAAATACAAACACCTACGTTCGAAGACCCGCGTTGTGGTCCTCAACCATTGGACATAAGTAGATTTAATAAAAAAAAAACAAAATTAAGAAAATAAATAAAACTAAAAAAACTAAAGATGGAAAAAGGCACCAAATCAAAAAGAATGGTAAACAACTAAAAGGCATTTTAGAAAGTTGTAAGTCTTGAAAGTTGAAAGTTGAAAGTCTGAGGATGAAAAAAAAAGTCTTAATTCACTTTTGAATGAAGGCAAAAATTATTTGAATAGATTCAATAAAAAGAAGAGAATAAAGTAATATAAATGTAAAGACATTGTAATATTGTTTGAATCTTGTTAGAATCTAGGATGCAGGTTGATTTCCAATTACGTTCTTGGTTAATCAATACAGAATGGAAAATAAGAGACATCCAATAATGGAGAAATAGTTAACAATGTGACGGTAACGATATAGTAAAGACTGACAATCCGCAAATTTTCTAACTGCTATGTGCAATATTGATAGTACTTATTCTGAATATGGTCTATAAGATAAACATGAATCACCGTAGAGTTCTTCGAAAGCGTTACTTAAGTTCGCCAGCTTGAGTAGCTATAGTTGATAGCAAGGCATAAGTCAAATGGAGGAATTACAAGCAATAAAAGCAAAACTAGAAGCTATCATAAGAAATTGAGGAAGAGTAATTAAAGAATTTATGAAGATTCAAAAAGACAGCAAACGCCTTGATCCCACAGTACCGTGGCAAGGAGGATGAAACCGAATCCTTCCTCGATGCGGTCAGTCTACTGGATCAACTAACAGAATAATGGAAAGGGCAAAATCACTGAAGACCTCAAGACAGTGGAAGCGATTAAGGAAAAATTCGTCAAAAATTTTCGGTAAAATTCTCATCAGATGCAATACTGGCACAGTTGAACGCAACCCAACAGGGAAATAAAAAACTTGTTGCTTATATTAGTCAGATTGAAAATTTAGCAAATCAACACACGAAAGCCTTCATTTCAGAGAATATAGGAAATGGAGAATCTGTCGAGAATCTTGCTGAAAAATTCGCAAAGCAAGCGTTGATAGAAAATGTTTCGAATCCTGAAGAGTCTATTATACTTAAAGTAACAACTTACACGAAGCTTTCTGAACTTGCAGCGAAGGCAATAGCTATAGACAAGCCGGTAAAAGCCAATATGTTACATTTTAATGCACAAGCAAGGCAAAATACACCGAAATTTCGGAATAACGGTGGAAGATGGAGTAGGCAGATTAATTGGCGGCAAAGACAAAACAATTCCAATTCAGAACAGTCCAGAAAAGGACGTATTGTTGATACCAGCTAGGTGTGAAGTTATGCGTGTCTTTAAATTATCGAGCAAGCATAAGGATGATTGGGTAATACATAATCAGGAAATATGTCCAAAGCATCAATAATTTCAGCAGCTAATCCTATTGTCAGAATATTGAACACAACAGACCAGACGGTAAACATCGATACAAGTAAATTAAAATTGGGTTTACTGTCGGAATATAAAGTTAAGGTGTAAAACAAGGACGGCACGAGCAAATAAAGTAATATCGAAAATTGACTTCTTTTAATAGAAGAATTATGTTCCGAGTATGAAGATATCTTCGCTCAGGATGATGAGCTATTGTCAGTGAATAATTTCTATGAGAAACCAATACAAATTTCGGACAATATAACCGTTTACATTAAAAATTATAGACTTCCTGAAGCTCGTAAGGAAGAAATCAATTATCAAGTACTGAAAATGTTAGAGGACGGAATCATCGAACATTTAAGCCGTGTTCTTTTGGTCACTCTAACAGAACAGAACTGTCAAATCCCATACATTTAACAGAACAAGTTTAGTTCTCGATAATACCTGGAACTAATTTGCTGTTCTGAACAGAATCATTTTCCTTGACGCGAACCTCAATTTTTCCTTAAATTCCACAAAATTACAATTTCTTCAAAATTTTCGTTTGATTTCATCTGGAAATTTAAATTCAAGTAATATGTGAGGTATTTATGCCACCAAGGGCTCACAAAATAGAAAAAAATCGAAGTAAGTTCATATAAATGGTAAGTGAAGTTGGTAAAAGTTTGTAATCTATCGAGCAGTCCGATGCGTTCTTTTGCTACTCTAGTTTTGTACTCGATAGCGATGACCAAAAGAACGCGGCTTTACTGTCACAATACAATTCACCAATTCTGTTAGTACCAAAGAAGTCCAAAGATGTCAAAAAATGGAGGCTGGTAGTAGATTTTAGAAACCTGAACAAAAAAGTAATTGGAGATAAATTTCCTTTACCCAGGATAGAAGAACTTTTAGATCAGATGGGGCGAGCCAAATTCTTTTCACCCCTTGATCTTATTTCGGGTTTTCAACGAATTCAGGCCATTACCAATATTGTAGATTGCCCTTCGATCTAAATTATTCCAAAGAGTTTCCAGAGAATGATGAACATAGCAAAGGCAGGTTTGCCTCCGGACATTGCTTTTCTCTATATTGTTGATATAATCATCGTTGGATGTTCGCTGAAGCACCATCTCAAAAATCTTAAAAGCGTATTTGAGAGACTAAAAGACAAAAATCTCAAATAAGATCCCGAAAAATGCACATTTTTCCAGACAGAAGTAACTTCTCTGGCCAACCAAGTTTCAGTTCAAGGGATAAGGCCCAACGCTTCGAAGTATGAGGCCATTAAGAACTATCCCATACCCAAAACCACTGACGAAACTCGACGATTCGTTGCATTTTGCAACTATGATAGAAGGTCTGTTCCCAACTTTGTGAACATTGCTTTACCACTTAACAAATTGTTGCGGAAAAAGGCTAAATTTGAAATTTGAATGGACAGAGTGCCAACAAGAGGCATTCGATATACTAAAATACCCAGACTTTGGAAAACAATTTAGGCAGATGCATCGAATGAAGCTTGTGGAGCTATATTATCTCAAAACTTCGAAGATAAAGACATGCCAATAGCTTTCGTAAGCAGAACTTTCACACCTGGGGAAAGAGACAAGTCAGTTATTGAAAAAGAATTAGTCGCTATACATTGGGCGATAAATCACTTCAGACCTTACATCTATGGTCGAAAATTTGTGGTTCGAACAGACCACTCACTTATCTATTTGCCATGAAAAACCCATCATCCAAGCTAACACGAAGGAGACTAGGTATTGAGGAATATGATTTTACGGTGGAATTTGTGAAAGGGAAGCATAACACTGGACCAGATGCATTATTGAGAAAAGATATAGAGGATTTATATAACGTCAATGTGCTACAAGTTAAAACAAGGGAGATGACGTCAAAATCGAAAAAGCCAACCAGACACTCAGAAGGGTCGGATACGGAGTCACAGCAGCCTGATCAACTGCGAGTGCTAGAAGCATATCCATCTGAGTCATTAAAAATAAGTGGCATTGTAATTCATGGCGAACAGCTTCGCAAACATTGAACTAAACATCATAAGTCAAGATGGCAAGTCAATACTAATGGAGCGGTTATTAATAAGATATATAAATGAAATAGAAGATATATAAGAAGATATCAAATTCTGAAACTTCTGCAGAAAGTCAGATTTTGAATAAATCAATAATAAATAAAAAGCCTTTATTTAAACCATGAATTCAAAACCTTATCTTACATAGAAGAATTACAATTAATGTTTTTTTTTTTAAGTTATATATGTATAAGTTTTTAAATTTCATAATAAAAAGAGTGAGCTAAATTCATGGCCCCTTGCGGTATAGGCCTCCTCCAAACGCCTCCAGCTATTCCTGTCTTTTGCTGTGTTCATGCAGTTTCTCCCCGCTGTACTTTCACTGTCGTCACACCAGCGAGATCCCGGCCGGCCCCTATTTCTTCTTTCACCTGGACCTTTCCAGAGAGTTGCTTGTTTCGTCCATCTGTCCTGCCCATCTTCATTTTGAAAATAGTGCGTGTTGTACTGCATTTATACCTTTTGTCTTGTTTCTTATGTCTCAGCTATTTTGTTTGTCTATAAGCCTGAAGTCTAGGATGCTCCTTTCCATAGCACGCTGACACGTAATTTCGTTACAATGCTTTTGTTGAAGGTCCATGTTTGAGCACCGTAAGTAAGGCAGGGTAGTATGAATGATTCCATAATTTCTTTCTTCACTTTTAAGGGGAGTTTCGTTTTCAGTACTTCTTTATGACACCAGTATTTTTTCCAGGTTATATTAATTCGTCGTTCTAATTCGTCACTGTGCCTAGTATTTTCGGAAGATATTTGTTTTCCTAGGTAAGTATAATTCTTTACATATTCTACCGGTATGTCATTTATCCTCATGGGATTTTTTTCGCCGTTGGAGGCAACTTTTGTTTTTGATGTATTTGGTTGTAAGCCGATATCGTTGCTGACCTTGTTTAATCCTTCCACCATGTTTTCTAGCTGGTTCGAGGAATTTGGAAAAATGATTGTGTCACCTGCAAATTTGAGGTTACTGAGATAATTTCCGTTTAAGAGTATGCCTTTTTTGCTCCAACTGAGGTCTTCCATAATATTTTGCAAGACGGCTTTAAAGATCCTTGGCTACAGTGGATCCCCTTGTTTTACTCCTCTGTGAATGCCGAATTCCGGCCCCAGGCTCTAGTTTTACTTTACTTTTACTTTTTCTATAGATATCTTGTATTATTTTTATGTATGTGTATGGGATTTCCTGGTAGTGTAACGCCTTCCAAATACTTTCGTGTGATATTGAGTCGAATGCTTTTGTGTAATCAAGGTGAGTGTTAGAACACAAAACTACAAACAAACTACAAATATAACCATCACCCTGTGATACGCGCGCGTGGCAGAACGGGATCTTAACAATCTGCATGCAAAACAATTTCTATTATCCCAGATCCCGTTCTGCCATTCCTATTGCAACATTTCTATTCTTATTGATTCCCTGGGAACCAACGAACCATCTGTTGTTTCCAGGGATATCCGCCTCATCGATGCACTAAAGATCAATACAACAATTGAGTTCAAAATCAAATTGGTCTTTTTTGCATCGAGGCCCAACTCAATTGGTTCCGTGGGAATGGAAAATTGAATGTTGGAATCAATTGAGTTTGGACAATGGACATCCATCCGTCCATGAGGAAGCAATGGATTCGAAAAGAAAGAATTGCTCTTTCATGGATTGGGGTTCCGTTGTCCGGCCATTGTCCGCGGCAGGATATAACCTGCAGACTTTTGGGAACGTGGCAGCCTTTTCCTAATCGCGACGTCGTGCTGGCCGGTTGAAATGAAAAATGAGATGGCCTTGGAGCCGTGCTTGCGCAAGGGCCCGAGAACGAAGAAAAACCCATCGCTTACGCGAGTCGAACATTAAACACCGCAGAGAAAAACTATTCTACAATCGAGCGAGAGTTACTGGCTAAAGTTTGGGCCGTAAGAAATCACAGACCAGACCAAGGGTCTAATTTTACTTCGGAAATGTTCCGAGAAGTATGTAAACTCTTCAAGATCAGGAAATTAGAAACGACGCCGTACCATCCCTAGTCCAACGGGGCACTAGAACGATCCCACAGGCCTTTAGTGGAATATTTAAGAAATTTTGTTGATGACGATCAGGCGAACTGGGATGAGCACTTGCGAGCAGGAATGTTTGTAAGGAACAATAGTATGCATTCAACCACGAAGCTAACACCGATGGACTGCTTATTCGGTTTCTCTGCTCCCCTGCCTAACAATTTGAAAAAGGAGCCCGAACCTATCTACGACCATGAAGACTATTACTTGCACCTAAGGAACAAGCTACAAAGAGCTTACCAAACAGCTCGAAGAAACCTAGAAGAGAGTAAAATCCACTCTAAGGAGTATTACGATCGAAAGATAAATCCGGTGAGGATACATATAGGTGATCAAGTACTTCTGCGAAACGCCGCCCGGAAAAACAAGCTAGTCCAACACTGGCTAGGTCCTTATAAGGTCGTAGACATAAATAGCCCGGTTAATACCACTATATTAATAGGGGAACGCAAGCGCCGTGTGCACAATAATCGGCTAAAGCAGTTCAACTAAACAACCTCTCTCTGTTTTTCAGAATGATGCAACCAATACTGATAATAAGCCGCGGAATAACGGTAACCCAGTAAACCCCAGTGGAAGTACACCCACTACGACACCAGGGCATAGTGTTCGAACCACTGAAGAAAGTGCAGACATACTACGATCACTAGACTATCATCACCCAACTACCAAAGCCAATATGGAGCCTACACCTTAGCTACCTGGAAAACTGCGAAAGCGCAATACACCGGTTATGCAACGATACAAACGGATTAGCGTCTGCAAATTGTAAACATTGGCAAACCGAAATTAAGAAACAGGTAGCGCAAATAAGAGACTTAATAAACAAAGCAGACGTTACCATAAAACCTCACCAGCGGGTAAGAAGGGGATTACTGAACTTAGGGGCTAAAGTCATGAAAACGCTATTTGGGACTATGGACAGTGATGACTCCAAGAACATACACCAAAACTTAATGAATTAGAAAAGGACACTCAAGCCAATTTGGATTTGGCTAAAAAAGAAGTAACCATCATGAAAACAAAATTGAAAGCTATGAGCGAAACAGACACAGATATGCACGACAGACATACCAAGCTAGTGAAAAGGGTGGAGAACCTTAATGAAAAGATAGAGGAATTAGCGAACCACACAGATCAACTTCGCATAACACAACTGCGATTGGATGTAAACGAGTTAACCATGTACATAATGGTGGAACTCCAACAAATATATTGGGAATTAACGGATCTCTTCATCGCCCTAGAAACACTTAATAGACGAGAGTTGAGCCCATTATTGATACCAACACATGAAATCCTAAACATATATCATTATCGCTCTCTATATCCTTGAACTAGTCAAGTTTCGATCCAGTGGTATTAACCTTAGAAGGGACGCGTTTCTTCATATACCTTTCCACCACACGGAATTTGGGCGGATGGAGCCCATCACGCGTATGCTCAGGACGCACAACCGGGTCTCCTCCCTTCAGTCGGCGCAGGCTGACCTCAATGATCGGGCAGCTATCCGCTCCTGCATTAATTTAATTAGTGAGTAAACTTCTGTCCACCAGGGCTCATTGTTCCGACTTGGCGTTCCGACTCTTTTAATCCTATGTACTTTGTATTGCCTTATTTTTTTTACTATCTCTATAGAATTTCTCTCTCTCCATACAACTTTCACTATTTATCTTACTCTAGTTTTAAGGTTTATTTGTACTTTTTTTCTCTTTTCTTTTCTAGTCCTAAGTAAATAAATAAATAAATAAATATTTTACTTTACTCTAGTTTTAAGGCCAACTCTGTATATATATGAACTTTTATAAACTCACTTGTCCTAAGTTAATAAATAAATATAGAACCACCACCATGGACCCCATCACACTACAACGGGTAGCTAAAGTAGACTACGAAGAAAGCCATAACGGAATGCTCATAAAGATAAAGATTCCTTTAGTTGAGTCTCCGCAATACACATTAAATCGAATATACACCACTCCGATTGACACTGGACACAACACGTACTATGTCTACTACATTGGATATACCTATTTCCTAAATACAAGCCGCTCACAACAAAACTTCGGCTTAACTGAGTTGCACTACCAAATCAAGTGCACCACCGTAAATGAAACCTACAGTATTTGCAAGCATAACGCCCCAGTGCTGACAAAACCCACGGACACGGAATGTATATCAGCGCTATTTAAGTCAACGGAGGAGGTCCCAAGCAACTGCAAAGTCCGATTGTTAACCACGGTACACCCAATTGTGACGCCGATGCACCGCGAGAACACTTGGCTGTATTGGGTACAACAACCGATCCAATTAATAAGCCAGTGCGACATCCATGAAGAAACCACACAGCTGCTGGGACTAGGCATCTTGGAACTGAAAAAGAAATGTATCCACCACCTGGCAGAATTCACTCTCCCCTATCAAATAGCAGATGCGCATACTATAACGATACACCAACCAGAAAAATTGACCCCAAAAACATCGACTTCGGACAATATAAAATACCCCCAAAAGCACAGAAGAAAAAAATTAAAATCATACATCCAGTGGCCCTAAACGATCACTATAAAGGTCTCAGCGAAACAATTGAAGAATTGGACGCTGAAATAAACGAAACTGAAAAACGCCGCCTCGAAAGGATCCAAAAACCCATCACGACCGGCGTAACTGGATGTTTGTTAGTAGTTATAATAACCATTGTGCTTATACGCAACTACAGAAGTCGAAGAAACCGCCCCCCTCCACAACCCTCACGACCAAGCACCCGACAGGTTGAGATCGTGTCAATGCCGGTGACGATTCCCAGAAGGGATCAAATAATAACAGCAAACGAGAGTGCTGCACAGAACCCCGGGCCCGCACCGACCGTACCGATTTCCAACGAGCAATAAACACGGTTCAAAACACACGAGAATAAAATCAACAAGAAAAACGGAATATGTATAAAAATAATAACAATATAAATAAACAATAAAATTAATAAGATAGTATTAAAAATAAGTAAACAAAGGAGTAAGAAAAAAAAGGAGAAAAATAGAAATAAAAAGAGAAACGCTAAAAAGAAGGAGAAGAAAAAAAAATATCTTAAACTAAATATTCTAAACCTTCCTCTTTACTAATTACCAGAATTCTAAACCTTCCTTATTACTAATCACCAGAATTCAACGCGATGTCCGGAAATAGTACACAAATAACCATCACCATTATAGGCGACCTGGCCGATGTGGACATTCATATCCAATGCAAACCTTAAAACGGACTAATTTATCCTGACCTAAAAACAACAAATATCAAAAGCGCCCCAAGGCCAAAAGACCGCGGAAACACAAGTGAGACCGTCGATGACATGGGATTGACCCAAGCCAGTTGGGAAGCAGCACTGGAAGAGGCCGACCAGCTGTATCGTCAGATCGAACAACGCCAGAAATTAACTCGAGAAATTGCTCATGAAATCATGAAATGATGAAAAAATTAGAAAAAGCAACTTTAACTGGAAAACCACTCACCGTACCAGACCGCAGAAAGACAAACTTACTTGGTAGACGAACCTATAAGTATCACGAAAACTCAAAGAGGAGGACCCCAGTCGATTTAGAGCCAAGGATCACCCTCGGCACCACGTATGACATCAATAATACATCATCCACGGGGAAACACGATATCCTCAACACTAAGAGAAATCGACCAATTGAGCTAAGTAAATATTTAAAAAACTATAAATCCAGTTAACATTAAGACAATTATTATATTAAAAACAGTTGTCAGACAATAATAATCCTTAAGTAACGATACATATGAAAGGTAATATAAGGCAAATGCGTCATCTGTTAAATTGTTGTAAGAAGATAATTAAGAATAAATGCACCAATAACCGCAAAATATAAACAACTGTAACACTACTGATACCGTAAAGTTTTACTGAAAGTCTGGAATAACCATTTGAACAAAATATATGGAAAATGTAACAAGTAACGTAAATGAAAAATGTTAAGGTACACAGAAAACCTGAAATACCGTAACAACGGTAAACAGAAAATGCACTAGCACTAGGATTTAGATTAACTTAAGAGAAAGATGTAGCGGTAACCAGTTTAAAAAACCCGAAAAACAAAGGAAAATGTGCACCGTCATTAGCTGGCGTCAGCGTTAGCACCGTCCGGTGAAAAGGCTCCGAAAGAGGGAGGAATGTGATGATCCTTTCCGTAGAAATCCTAAAAATCACGCTTACAATTCAGGCATAAAATAGCCAGAGCAACCATCCTAGCATCTAAACAAAAATCCAAAGAGTACTACGACAAGGGAACAAAAGGGAAAAGCTTCAAGTCTTATTAAAGGCCAGAACGAAGGAAAGCAAACTGTCTCCTTTATGGCAAGGCCCTTATACCGTCACACAAATAAACTCTAAAGAAAACACAACCATAAAGATTAACAAAAAAACGAAGAGAGTTCATAACAATGACCTAAAACTATATTTCGAAAATAAATGAGTTCCTTTCACTTTTTCCCCCTTACAATTTTCGCTCGCTTTTCTCTTCTTCAATTAATTTCAACTAGGGGGACGCCCCCTGCTCGCTACGCTCGCCAACCCCCGCCGTTCGCTACGCTCACTAATAGCTCGCGCATGACGCTATATTTACAGTAGCATTGTAAGTAAAAAGGTTACGTAAAAGGTTACTGCATATATACAGTAGCATTGTAAGTAAAAAGGTTATTCCAACATTTACTTACGGAGCGCCTATCTGGAACGGTGTGATACCCATGACCACGGCAAAACAAATAGCAATTTTCGAAAGGCATTGCCTACGAACTGTCGCAACAAAAGACGGACGAAACTTACAAAAGACGGACTTCTGACCAAATTCTCGCAACTACAATAACTAATACAGAGCTTTATGCCTCTTTTAACTGCCCCAAGATATCAGACCACCTTAAGCACCTTCAAGCCCGGCACCTGACCCGACTTTTACTGCATACGAACAAGCTACTTAAAAACGCTACCCCAATACACGACGATCTTAAACTTCAATACGAGTCGCAACGACTCAAACCTATCCAACTCCTATACACACCTCCTTAACCCTCCTATTACCCTACAATTTCTTCCGATCCCGATATCCATTCACCCGACATACACCTCAATCTCATACAAGACCATCTTTGAAATAAATAAAATAAAACACACTTTTCTTTCTAGCATAATTGTATTCTAAGAAAACCACAACTTTATTTTGTCAACCGCTTAGGTTTTTAATGACTTTTTTTACCTAGGGTTAAGATCACAATAAACTTATTTTTGTACTCCTCCTTACAACGAATTATAATAGCATGTAGGTACTTAGATAAAGTTAGATTTAAACTAGCTGTTAAGTACGAGTTATTCATTTTAGATATAAGTACATGTAAATTAAGTCACTGAATAAATAAATAAAAAAAAAAAAAAGGTTATTTAGTTCCGACTGTAGTAGCAATCATTTCAGCTCATTTTGCACGTCAAAGTAAATACATGTATATTAAATGAGGCCCTATCTATAATTATCGAAAACTTTGCGAGTGCGGTTGCGGATCTTAAAATTTTCTCATACAAAATACTTTTTGTAAGAATTCTTTCATCTTCTGCCAAACGACCTTGGCCTTGTGTTTCAGAAATACATATAGACACGCAATCGATCAAACGATCTAACTCTACTGGCTACAACAAACAATTTACGGTGAGAAAATATAGGTAGTTTGCGTAAGATTCCTTCTTTCTGAAACGTTTGGGATTTATGGGATTTATTAATTGTCATCGCAAAAGCCAGAATGACGGGAAATTGAGTTCTTTCGAAGGAAAAAGGCAGAAGTGTACTTGTATAATTAAGGTTTATTTCCTGCTAAAATCTCACAATCCAAACAATTTTCTTTTGCATTTGAACTAAACGAATAGGCGTACCATTGACCACGCAAGTCATGTCCTGTACGTAAATTATGAATAAGTAAAAGTAAGCAATTTAGTTTTGAAAGTAAATTTGTGGGACCAACTTACTTGTGGGAGCCAACTTACATCAACTGAGTTTAAAAATTCTACTGGAAAATTATTTTGCTCTCTATAATCGTCACTCAAGATGTTATCAGAACGCAAATATATTCGTTCGTCTCCGGACAGACTGTTAAAGATTTCTGCATCGATGAAAGTGCAGTTTTCATATTTGGGTGCTAATATAACCGAATTGAGATTATCGTTAGACTTTATGGTTTCAGATACATTGCCATAAGTATCTGAATTCACGAAGTTGCTAACTAAATGGGAAGGAATTTCAATAACATCTTGGCTGTAATCTGGAAATGTGGGTAAAGTTCCATTACCAAGAGATTTTAGAAATTTAACGAATTTAATCTCATGAGGTGAAGCTCTCATGTTTTGGGTAAAAGCTATTATGTGGAATTTTGAAAATTCGACCATGAAGTAAGGCAATTCTCAATAAGTGGTACACGTGTACCGTGAGATATAGCTGGCAATATTCGTCAAAAACCTCCACAGAGTAAAAAAGTCTTACCTCCGAAAAGTTTAGTTGAAGTACCGAACGAATCGTTTACTGACCAAATTTCCTCAATAGCTAATAAAGCAAGGTTATATGAATCATTTTCTGAAGAATTTCTTAAAAAGTCTTCACACATGAACATTTTAAATTCATTCCATAAATCTAAAGAAATTGTAGGAAAGTTCATACCACAAATAGGATATGGCAAATAAGTTTCTTAACTGCTGAGAGGACTGACACTCTTTTACTTCTAATAAATATTCACACTACTCTCCATAATTTCATGCGATACGTCGTGCATGTGCTGAAAATGTGCAGTGAATAATGTTTCCAACAGTACCCAAATCCTGATGGGACCTCGAACATGAAGCAAAATATTCTCAAATGGAACACCTCAACATAAAACATAAAATAATCTAGCAATAGCTCTTCTACTTCCTCTTTGAGGTTTTTCGATTTCTTTTCTTTATCTACCTAAATATAATGCATCGGCGTCTCTGTATATAGAAACACGGACAAATTAATTCGATTGATTTCATAGAATGCAGTCAATTTTGTTCTTCTGTGATATTTAAGACCTTGCTGAACATTTCCTTCCCTAAAGGCTAGATTTTGCCGTTGAGGCAAGTGACATTCAAGTCGAACTATAAGATATTACGTGACTGGTAATGCATTGGATACTCATTTATCCGCCAACTATCTTCCGTAGATCCAACATAGTGACCGGACAGAAAACTATCGATTTCATCTATATAACCTTTGCCATCAACTCCACCTCAAACTCTTCCAAACTGTAATGAGGCACAGTCGTATCCCTTATAAACATTTTTGTACGTATATTTTAGACTCTTAATTGTGCCAAGAACTTCCACATTTAGGTAGCAATCAAATTTCGCTAAAAGATATGGATTTTAAGTAACAGCATAACGGTTGCCATCAGAGTGGCCACGAAAGTTACCTGTTATACCATTTACACGACGCATCTAACATTGGCTATAGTTGTATTGTAAAAGTCCTTTGAAAAGCTTTTGCTGCATTTACCATCTCTCATACAGAAGAGGATTTGATTCAATAAACCACATGGACCGTGGATCATATGGTTTTTAACTAAATTATGAAGTTGTGGGAAATACATTTATATTGTAAATAAAATATATCTTGAATTTCCGTACAAACGAACCAACTTTCATTTCCTACCGTTTCTTTTTTCTCTAACTTGAGGTTTTAAAGGTGAGCAGACAATAGTTTGGAAATATGATATAATTTAAGATTTTCAATTTTAAACAGTTTTTTGCTCGTAGCGGCCAAATAAAGCATTCTAGGGGGTATGATCAACCCCTATTATTTTTTCATTTCCCAACTTTTGGCTATATATCATATTTCTCTAAATTATGTTTTAAATGTGGGTCCATACAAAAGTTGGGAAACCAGATAATATTTAGCCTTTCGCTCGCTTTCCATAAATATTCGTGAAAGTTAGCCTCGCGTTTTCTAGAAATAACTGTAAAATTGTGATTTTTCATATATTTTAAAATAAAATTTGCATATATTGTTATCAAATTAGCAAAAAACAATGGTATAAGTAAACGATGGCTTTAAATTTGTCTGTGGTAATGCATCCATACTATTGTCTGTGGCCATATGTTCATTGTTGCGGCTTTTGTCTGGAATAATGCAATTGTATTAGCCAAATATTGCCTTCTTTCAGTCAAAAAGCAAAACAATGAACATATCAATATTATCTGTGATATGGCTGCATTTGCCCCTCACATTATCATTGGCATAGATATTGGGTTTGAGTGAAAAGAATGCATGTACTTGGCATATATGGTTGTTTATTCAACCGAACGTATGATCTATGCAAATGATAATGTAAAATAAGTATGTTCTATATTTTAATATTTTCGTAGAGGAATGCAATTATAAGTCAATTCTTTTGGTTTGTGTCACCAGTAGAAGATCGATTCATTTGGTTTGATTTTCGACTAATTTAGTACTTGTTATGTATCGGGGACACAAACCAAAAATTCACATATGGTTGCATATTTCCAGGCAAAAAGTAAAATATTCACACGCACACATTCTTCCCAAAAACATCATCTACGCTATACGTGTGCGCAATTCACACATACTATCCCATTGAATTTTTTAATTACAATTTAAAATTAAACGTATTTATAATTAAATTTAAGAAAAAAAATAGGTGATGCACATAGAGGAAAAACTAATCTTTCGAATGGTATAATTTTTAAGCTGGTAGGTCCACCTGGTTTCCTGTAAAAGGGATAACAAAAAAACGTGTCGCCTATTTATATTTAGATTATAACCCATATCATAATCCATAATCCAATCCAACATATTTCAGCCTCCCCTTATTTTCCCTTGGTTTCGATTTTTTTTTAAACTTTTGAATTTGATTTTTGCTTTAGAAATTTTGATTTCGACTTTAAAATTTGTACTTGATTTTGGGATGCGATCAGATATTGGATTTCAATTTGGATTTAGATGTGATTTTTATCTTTGGATTTGTTTTCTCCTTAAAATATCACTCATAAACGAAAATACTTCAACCTAATGATGATCGATCCGTTCTGAGTTTGTTTGCTCCCTTCATCTTCTATTATTTATTCTTTCCCTTTTACTTTTTCCCTTTCCGTTCCAATCGGACGATTTTATCTCTGTACGCTTCTTGATCGTAAGATATGGCGCTTCCTAGTCTAATTCAAAAACAACAACCTCAGTCTTATTAAAACATTCGGACAACAACAAACACTATTTGTTGGATTGTCACTTAATACCTCTACACTGGACCAGAGCACAGGTTCCTTCCCCCTTACCTTTTTTTTCCCTTACCGTTTTCTTTCGGTTGAAGTGTACGCTTCTTCATCGTAAGACATGGCCCTTACAACGTAAAGGTAACCCTTATGCAAATTACTTTTTCTCCTTCTTCCTTTTCCTTAAATTTTTTTTTTGACCTAATTCTTGGGAACAATATTCGCTTGGGAACAAAAATTTGCTGTTTTATCAAGCGTCTTGACTTAAGATTTTTTTTTCTGCTGCGGGAGGAGGTACCTTCCTATTGGTTCCTTTTTGTTACAATCATTCTCTTGCACTGAAGAAGATATTTAATCTTAAAACTTTATTCTTCTTAACAATCTTATTAATCTTCTTGTTTTACTTTTGAATTTATTGAAGCCTTTCTAGACATATTCAAATTATTTCAGGTTTACTCAACGTTTCTTCCGCTCGTATCAAACATTCAGGATTTGTTCGTTTTTTTTTGGAGATATTTCCAACAAATGTTTGCATTTTATAGAAACAGATGTCTCATTCAGTTGATTCGTACATATACATATATATATATATATTTTTTTTTTATTTTCTTCTCTATCTTTTTCTTTCCCTTAGAAGTAATTATAAAATTCTGCAAGAAACTTAGCAGTGTATGCGTCTCGATCGACAACAAACCAAGCAAACAACAATTTATCAAATATAGTATAACAAGTAAATTAAAAAAAAAAAAAAAAAAAAACAAAAATAGGGATCCCACTTACCGACACAAATTTGTACACTTATATCATAGACTGGGAGTGTGTACGCATAGTAAACACATAATAAATCAAAATATTTAAAATAATCAAATGGTGTTGACTAAGCAACATTCCAAATTTTGAGTTCACAATTTGATGAATCGACTGATCAACAAATTGTGAATTCTGAAACTAAATATTCTGAAGTTAAATATGATATCAATTTACTATTTGTATTTTTATCTTCTGTTTACCCAATAATGTACTTAGCCAATCATTAGGTTAGTAATTATTTTTGATGAGACCCTAAGTAATTGATGTTCGGTAAGGTTAAGTTTAAGTTTGGGTCAGCATAATTATTAGTTTAAATAAGCTAAGATATTTTTGGAAAAGACAGAAAGTAAATAGACGTCTAGAGTGCAAGATCTCCTTGCACCTGGAAAAAGCTAAGTGCTCTTCTCTCAATTCTCTCATTAAGAAATTGCGGCTCACGCTTAGGCGAAAGCCATTACTTCGTGCTGTCTAAAGACGCGCGGTAAAAAGGTAACAGTTAACAAACCAATTTATAAAGGCTTTCATAACAGACTAATAGCAAATAGCATATATGGATAGACAAAAGAATAAATAGATAATAAGATCAAATAGATATTGTAAACCCTATTGTACACGGCACGTACGACTTACCCTAAACAAAATTTTTCTCTTTCTTCAAAAAATAAAAATTTTGTTTCCCCCAGGGGGATGGAATGTTATGAAAATGAATTTTCATTATAAATATTTTCAGAAATTAGAACACAAAACTACAAACAAACTACAAATATAACCATCACCTTGTGACACGCGCGTGGCAGAACGGGATCTTAAAAATCTGCATGCAAAACAATTTCTATTATCACAGATCCCGTTCTGCCATTCCTATTGCAACATTTCTATTCCTATTGATTCCCTGGGAACCAACGAACCATCTGTTGAACCACCATCTATCCGCCTCATCGATGCACTATAGATCAATACAACTATTGATTTCAAAATCAAATTGGTCTTTTGTGCACCGAGGCCCGACTCAATTGATTCCGTGGGAATGGAAAATATAACGCTGGAATCAATTGAGTTTGGACAATGGACATCTATCGGTCCATGAGGGAGTAATGGATTCGAAAAGAAAGAATTGCTCTTTCATGGATTGGGGTTCCGTTGTCCGGCCATTGTCCGCGGCAGGATATAACCTGCAGACTTTTGAGAACGTGGCAGCCTTGGGAACGTGCTGGCCGATTGAAATGAAAAATTTGACTTTAAAATAAAAATGTGAGAATTGAAATTGAAATCAAAAATTTAACTTTAAACTAAAATATTGTAATGAAAAATTTGGCTTTAAAATAAAAATGTGAGAATTGAAATTGAAATGAAAAGTTTAACTTGAACTAAAATATTGAAATGAAAAATTTGACTTTAAAATGAAAATGTGAGAATTGAAATTGAAATGAAAAATTTCACTTTAAACTAAAATATTGTGATGAAAAATTTGACTTTAAAATAAAAACGTGAGAATTGAAATTGAAATGAAAAATTTAACTTTAAACTAAAATATTGTAATGAAAAATTTGACTTTAGAATAAAAATGTGAGAATTGAAATTGGAATGTGTTATATCTGTTCTTTTGGTTATTGACTCGGAGTCTTATGAGTCGGTTCCTGTCATTATTGACTCCGAGTCGGTGTCATTCTCTATTCTCGTTCTAGTCAGCCGTCTTGTCTTCTTGTCTTAAAAAATAAAGTTGTGATACAAAATAAATGTGTTTCTTCTTAAAAATACAAAAATTGGTGTCAGAATTGGGATAAACAAATCCACGTAAGGCGTTTAACAAGAACGGGTGCGAGTAAGGAGACAATTCAAAACATTCCGTGGATAGAAATGGCGTTATCGCAAGAAATGCAAGAGTTGGTCAAAGCCTTTACAGAAGCGATAAAAAATGCAATAAGTTCTGCGGCTATCAAGCCTCCGGAAAGCCGACAAGGATCTGCTGCGTCGTCTAAGTCACCCGCATTTTCATTTCAAACATTTCATTCTAGTGACGGCACAACAGTCGATGATTATTTCAATCATTTTCTGTGGGCGCTCAACCTAAGCAAAATTCCGGACGACCAGCATGCTAATGACGCTCGAGTTCATATGGGTTCTGAACTGAATGAGGCTTTAAAGTTCTGAATAGCTCCTAAACAGCCAGAGGAATGCACATGCAATTAAATACGGACATACTAAAAGGGCATTTTGATACGACGAAAAACAAGTACGCAGAAAGTGTGAAATTCCGCCTCATCACGCAGACGCAGGGCGAACCAATAGCTAATTTCGCTCTTCGTTTAAGGCAAGGAGCAGCATTCTGTGAGTATGATACATTTCTAGATAGGATGTTAATTGAGCAACTACTGCATGGCCTTTTTGATCGAAATACGTGTGATGAAATTATCGCAAAGAAACCCTCCACATTTACGGACGCATATAACATCGCGCACACTCTTGAGTCGACGCATCAAACAGCTGAAGAGGTTAAAGTACAATCAGCTAAAACAACACACACGCTGTTATCGACGCCAAAACCAGGACACCCACTTCAACATCCTATAGGACTACAGATAACGAAGAAACACAGCTCGGCGTTTTGGATGAGAAACGCAATCTTTTCTGCTATGGGTGCGCAGGAGTAAATGCAACTTTTGTAAAAAGACGGGACATATTGCGAAGGTATGTAGAACCAAAAAAAGGTCAAACACATCAAATTCAAAATACAGTAGAGCCGTCACAAGAGACTGATTCTATGATTCGACTGAATCGAGTCGAGGAAATTCACACAACCGCACCAATTGATCGTAAAATGCTTAAAGTTGAAATTGACGGAGTAAATCTTGATATGGAGCTAGACACTGGAGCTCCATGCGGTATTATCAGCAGTAACACATTACGAAAATTAAAACCGAATGCCCATTTAAAAACAACCGACAGACAATTCGCTAGCTATACACATCACCGCCTTAAATGTATACGCCCGATGATACATACGCCGGTGAATGTTACGGTAGGGAAAACCACACGTCGGCTTAACTTGTACGTAATCGAAGGTGATTGTGATTCGCTATTTGGTCGAGAATGGCTCGCTCAATTCATTGCCGAGGTCAATCTAACTGAGATATTCACACCACTCGATGTGCACAATCTTACCGCAGTATCTCCCAAACTCACAACAGAACAGATTAACCGCCTGCAAACGCTTCTCAAGAAACATGACGACATTTTTAGCTCAACCTTGTGTAAATTAACAGGTCCTCCAGTGAAAATGCATTTGAAACCCGGAGCGAAACCCATCTTTGCACGGGCACGGGAAATACCGTACGCTCTTCGAGATACATACGCTAAAGAATTTGATGCAAAAATAGAAGCTGGTCATTACAGACAAGTCGATCATTCCGAATGGGCATCTACTACCCATGTTGCAACCAAGAAAAACGGCAAAATTCGTATAACAGGTAATTACAAACCTACATTAAATCCTAGGATAATCGTAGACGAGCACCCGATCCCTAAACCAGAACTTTTTTTCAACAAAATGAGAGGAGCAAATATATTTTCCCACTTAGATATCACGGATGCATACACACATTTGGTGGTTGACGATGAATTTAGTGAGGCACTGACCCTAAATACTCCTACACAACGACTAATCCGACCAAACCGGGCAGTTTATGGGGCAGCCAATATACACCTAGTCCCCGATTTACGTCGCACCCTATTTACGTTATTTCATACTTACGTCGAATTGAAATCATGACATAATACTCAATTTACGTCGTAATTGTTCCAGACTTACGTCGATAATTTCGAGAGAATTCTATTTATCCCCGAAATGAGAAATTTTCTGTAGCCGATTTACGTACACCTAGTCCCCGATTTACGTCGCACCCTATTTACGTTATTTCATACTTACGTCGAATTGAAATCATGACATAATACTCAATTTACGTCGTAATTGTTCCAGACTTACGTCGATAATTTCGAGAGAATTCTATTTATCCCCGAAATGAGAAATTTTCTGTAGCCGATTTACGTATCAGTTATACGTTTTACGTTTCAGTTTCCGTATTAGGTATATATGTATATTAGTTGAGTTCTATAAATGCGTTCTAAATTCCCAATTGCAGTTGATAAGGAGTACCAAAAGAACGCAACTCTAATAAAGTTCAGTTTTCGTAGTGATTTCATTGTGAAGGCATCGTGGTTCGCATTTTTCAGTACTCAGCAGAAAACCAATATACCCCTTTTTTAATTTTTTTAATTTTTGGTGGTGTGCTACCGTTTGGTGTTTTGTTGTAAGCATTAGTTGATTTATGATAGGCTTAATTTTCAAGCACCAGTTTCGTATTTCGAATGCCAATATCTTGACAGGTAATTTCAATATCCTGTTCAACAAATAAACTGGTGTTTGAAATTAGCTCAATCAATAAGTATAAAATCATCATTGTATATATTTTTAGTGAACTTTTGTACATACAGTTCATTGTACGTTGGTACGAAATAATGAGTCGAAAGCGCAAAGCCTCCGATAAATCTTTGCCAAATAAAACTAAAAACAGAAAAGCAATAACATTAGACATAAAATTGAAAATATTGCGAAAGTTTGATGAAGGAGCGAAGGCTGTTGAGATTGCTCGGGAAATGAGTTTACCTGCAACGACAATTCGAACAATTAGAAGTAATGCAGATAGGATTCGGTCAAGCGTGGAAGCAGGGTCCTCAAGTTCAGCCACCATAATTACTTAGGCGAGATGTTCTATACTTGAAAAAATGGAACGGTATTTAAATGTTTGGATCCAAAACTTAAATCAAAAAAATGTTCCCATCAGTATGATGGTAATTCAAGCCAAAGCCAAGAGTTTGTTTCAGGATTTACAGAAACAGGGAGATGAAGTGGCATCTAGAGTAACGTTTGTTGCTAGTCGTGGCTGGTTTCATCGCTTCCTAGCGAGATATAAATTGCGCAACATAAAATTGAAAGGTGAGGCTGCTGGTTCCGATTTGGAAGCAGCCAAAAAATATCCCGAAACACTCAAGAGGATGATTGAAGAAACTGGGTACACTGCTCATCAAGTTTTTAACGTTGACAAAACGGGGCTTTACTGGAAACGAATGCCTTCAAAAACATTTGTATCTAAGAAAGAAGCAACCGCTTCTGGTTTTAAAGCCGCAAAAGACAGAATAACATTACTTCTTGGGGGAAATGCTTCTGGGGACTTTAGATTAAAGCCGTGTGCGATTTATCATTCAGAAACACCAAGATGTATGAAGGCTGTCTCCAAGAAAAATCTTTCTGTAATTTGGAAATCAAATAAAAAAGGCTGGATGACTGCGCACTTATTTAATGATTGGTTTAAGACATATTTTTGTCCAGCAGTCAAAGAATATTGAAGGAAAAAAATTTATCACAAAAGGTCTTACTGCTCGTTGACAACGCGCCTAGCCATCAAATAGTAGATCTAAACGAACTTCATGATATACAGGTGGCTTTTTTACCACCAAATACTACTGCCGTGCTTCAACCTGCTGACCAAGGAATAATATCGAGTTTTAAGGCATATTACTTACGTAAGACATTCGGTAACCTAATTGAGGCAATGAAAAAAGGCGTTGAATTAAAAACTTTCTAGAAAAACTATGATATATTACAGGCAGTAAACAATATTAATAGTTCATGGTTAGAAGTAAAGTCTTCAACTTTGAATAAAGCTTGGAAAAAATTATGGCCAGAATGTGTCCATGCTGAAGAAGAGATTGGAGAGTCGATGCAAACTCAAAGAGATATTCTGGAACTTGCTAAGAAAATTGGATTCGGTGATGTGGATGAGAATGATATATCAGAATTGCTTAATTTGCCAGAAATGGATATATCTAATGAAGAATTGATCCAGTTGTTAGAAAAAGACGACAGAGATGCGAAAGGTGAAATTCAAATAGACGTATCTACTTCTGGTTTGAAAACAAACAAGCTTTCAGAAGCTTTAAATCATATTAATAAAGCAATGGAGATACTCAACCAATGCGACCCAGATATCAAGCGAAGCGAACGGTGTAATCAAGGTTTATCTAACCATGTAAGGTGCTATTCAGAACTATATAACGAAAAAATGAGGACTGCGTCTCAGAGCCCCATAACGACATTTTTCAAAACTATCTCTCAAAGTTCTAGCAAAGAGCCAATTCTTTCAACTGTTGATAGCAGTAGTAACTCGAATGACACTTCTGAATCAGATTAAGTTTACATACACGTATATATGTATATAATTAAAATTAATCGCTATACAAATATAATTGGATTTTTCATTTTCATAAGCATAATTGAATTACATACTAATTTATATCAGTTTATATTACAATGGAATATTTGGAATAAATCATTTCCTTTTTCAAAATTCAATTGGTATTATTTCAATAATTACATACCATTATGAATCAGTTTAAGTATGAACAAACCTATATGTAAATACTACATACATATGCTATTTTTAACGCCTCTATGATTCAGATTCGAATTACGTTGGTTACGATGTAAATCGAATCAAACCTGATTTACGTTATTTCAAGTTACGTCGCAATTTTTCAGAACGCATGTACGACGTAAATCGGGGACTAGGTGTACCTGCGATTTGGCAACGCAGAATTGAATTCGTGATAAAAGATATACCATCAGTGCTTAATTTCTTCGACGACCTACTAGTTTTTTCGGACTCCTTCGATAACTTACTACAAACGCTAGATATTATGTTGATCAGACTCAAAGAACATGGCATCCACCTTAATCGTTCCACATGTACTTTTGCAGCTTCTGCAGTTGAGTTTTTGGGTCATCGAATTGACGCACTAGGAATTCACAAATCCGATATACATGTACCGACCACTCACACGAGATGCACCTCAACCGAAAACAGCCGAAGAATTGGAGTTGTTCATAGAGAAAGCAACGTACTACAATGCATTCATACCAGATTTGGCTAAAAGAGCCCGTCCTCTCCGAGGCATGCTGTGACAAGAATCTTTTAAATGGACCAATAATGCTGAAAGAGCATATGATGATTTAAAAAACATTCTAATATCACCTCAAGTATTGATGCCATATGATCCATCTTTACAACTAATCTTAGCTACAGATGCTAGCAAGGTAGGCTTGGGCGCAGTATTATCGCATCGACTTCCGGATGTAACAGAACGGCCAATCGCATATGCCAGCCGAACAATGAGTTCCACGGAACAAAAATATCCACAAATTGATAAAGAAGCGTTGGCAATTGTCTGGGCTTGTCAAAAATTCTTCTACTACTTATACGCACGGCATTTTACTCTCATAACAGACCACCGACCACTCACACAAGTTCTCCATCCAGAAAAAAGTCTTCCGGTCTTATGTATAAGCAGAATGGCTAATTATGCGGATTATCTAGCCCATTTCAATTACACAGTCGTATATAAACCAACTAAAGCTAACGCAAATGCAGATTACTGTTCCAGAGCACCACTGAAGGAACCGGAAAATATACGCAAAATTACATCTCAAGAAGAGGAAGAAAGTAAGGATTTAGATGAAATGGACATGTTCATCCTTCGACAGGTTGATCAACTTCCAGTTCGCGCAGGAAAAATCGCTTTGGAAACGAGAAAAGATCAAAATCTAGGAAAAATAGTGTAAATCCTACAGGATGATCAAGACTTAGAACGCAATGGCTATAAAGCGCCAGAAAAAAATTACGCTTTAGCTTCTGGATGCTTATTGTTTGAACATAGAGTGGTAATTCCTACTTCTTTGCGACCTGCTATACTCAGTGACTTACACGCAGCACACGTTGGGATGACAAAGATGAAAGGCATTGCGCGATCATTTGTTTATTGGCCGGGTATCGACGCACACATCGAGCACATTGCCAAGACATGTATCGAATGCGCTAAACATGCTCATGCGCCAGCCAAATTCAAAACTCATCATTGGGAGTATCCTAAAGGGCCATGGGATCGCATAAATATAGATTATGCAGGCCCTGTTGCAGATACCATGCTTCTTATTGTGGTAGATGCTTACAGTAAATGGGTGGAAGTCAAGACCACCAACACAACGACAAGTACTGCAACAGTGTCCATGTTAGATGAACTTTTTCCTGCTTATGGATCCCCGATCACGGTGGTTTCAGATAACGGCAAACAATTTGTTTCTGAAGAGTTCAATACGTTTCTAAAGATGCAAGGTACTGTATACCATAAGTTGACAGCCCCATATCACCCGGCAACCAATGGCCAGGCAGAAAGGCACGTTGGTACAGTGAAGGATTCACTTGCTAAAATGCAAACTACCAAGACTACATTACACCGGGACATTAATGAGTTTCTGAGACAGTACAGAAAAGCTCCTCATTCTACTACAGGAGTATCACCTGGTACTCTGTTCTTGGGGCGAAGCATCCGAACACGATTGGATTTAGTACGTACTGAATATATACAAAGCCGAATGACTGAGAGATGTCATTCAGAGTTCACCCGAAACTTTCGGGAATTTCATCCAAGACAACTTGTGTACTTTCTTTCAAATAACCTGCGTATGGATAAATGGATATCAGGGGTAATCTCTTCAAGAACTGGCGATTTACACTATGAAATCGATTACGATGGAAAAACTGTTAAACGACACATTGACCAAATGAGGAACTTTCAGCCGTCTAATCCAAATGCGTACAGCAAACAAGACACAACTGAAATATGGGAGCCAGCGAGGATTGAACGAAAAATTCATTATTACGAAAACAATCATCATCCGGCACCTGGAGAAGTCCAGGAGCATCCGTGCTCTCTAGTACAGCAAGATCCAACACCGCCAGTTCGGTCACCGTCAACCTACTCACCAGGTGGAAATAGAAACACTGAGCAGAATCCACCTCTACGAAGATCAACACGACATCGCCGACGTCAAAATTTCTTTACGCCTACGTCATGCTCTTTTTTATACACAGGAGAGAGGAAATGTTATATCTGTTCTTATGGTTATTGACTCGGAGTCTTATGAGTCGGTTCCTGTCATTATTGACTCCGAGTCTGTGTCATTCTATATTCTCGCTCTAGTCAGCCATCTTGTCTTCTTGTATTAAAAAATAAAGTTGTGATACAAAATAAAGGTGTTTCTTCTTAAAAATACAAAAGAATGAAAAGTTTAACTTGAACTAAAATATTGAAATGAAAAATTTAACTTTAAACTAAACTATTGAAATGAAAAATTTGACTTTAAAATGAGAATTTAAGAATTGAAATGAAAAATGTAACTTTAAACTAAAATATTGAAATGAAAAATTTGACTTTAAAATGAGAATTTAAATTGAAATGAAAAATGTAACTTTAAACTTAAATATTGTAATGAAAAATTTGACTTTAAAATAAAAATGTGAGAATTGAAATTGAAATGAAAAATTTAACTTTAAACTAAAATATTGTAATGAAAAATTTGACTTTAAAATAAAAATGTTAGAATTGAAATTGAAATGAAAAGTTTAACTTGAACTAACATATTGAAATGAAAAATTTAACTTTAAACTAAAATATTGAAATTAAAAAATTTGTCGAGTGATCTTGACACAAGCACTCCTCGATCCTATGTTGTGGATCGAGAGAAGCACAACATGAGCAAGGTATAACGGTCTTTAAAACCCGTAATGTTTCTAGAGTGTGAATATGATCGGTTGTAGAGTACGATTGTCGAAAGCCTGCCTGCTCCACCGGTTGGCTCCTCTCTATGAATGGCTTTATTCTTTTCTCCAGGCATACTGCAAATAGTTTGAACATTGTGGGAAAGAGGCTGATTGGTCGGTAATTATTGATAACAGTAGTCTCCTTTTTTATATAAAAGAATTACGTGTGATTTGACACAGCTTGTAGGTATTTCTTGTTTTTCCAGTATTTTGGTGAATAGAGTTAAGAGTGGTGTTAATAGGAATTGTTTTCCTTGTTTAAGGGCTTCGTTGGGTATGTTATCTGCACCTGGGCTTTTCTATATCTTCAAATTTTGGAGTTTTGCATGATTTCGTTTTCGCTAAAAAGTGTGACCATCGAATCAGTATTGCTGATCATGGGAACTTCACCTATGTATATCGTTTTTCGTTCTCCTGAGTTAGTTTCTTTTGCCTGGTAGAGTTCTTTATAAAACTCAGATGCAGTGTTTACTAGCTGGTTTCTTGTTTGCGACTTCATTGTTTCTTTATTTGGTTTTAATGCCGATATTCAACCTTTCTCTATATTTATCTGTTTCAAGGCTCTCTTCTGGCATCCACCCTGAGTTAAGTGTTTTTCAAAAATTTTTATACGATAATTCTCATAAGCCTGCTTTATTAGTTTGTTTGTGGTTTTGTAGAGCGTTGAGAGTTCCATCTTTTGTCTTTGTTTTTCGATGGTTTGAGTAATAGGGCTGTATGCTTATTAATAAGATTTTTTGTTTCAACAGTTAATATTTCACTTTTGGTTTTGCAGGAGGTTAGTGCTTTTAGGCTTTACTTTATAGATGTCGATATTTTTAATTAGAAGGAATCTTTGTCGACACTTGTTGCCCATTTTACTTGTTGTAGTTTTGGTTTTAAGACCTCGAGGTATCTTCTTTGATTCGACTCATCTGCAAGGTTTGAAGGGGACGTAGAGTAGGACGCTCTGTTTTTCTTTGTTTTAGTTATTTTATCGTCCCTCTTAATAAATCTGTCTACTAAATCTTAAATTCGACGTAAAAAAGTCTCAGTTATTCAAGCTTATGCTCCCACAACTGAAGCAACAGAAAAAGAAATGGATATATTTTATGATCAAATAGAGTACGCCCAGAGTATCTCATAAGGGAAAGTTATATTGATGGTAGACATGAATGCGAAAATCGGGCAGAGGAAACCAGGGGAAAACTCAGTCATGGCTTCATTCTGTTATGGAAAAAGTACCCAGGGAGGAGTAGAGATATTACAATTTGCCCTTCAAAACAAATATATCATAATTAACACCATTTTTAAAAAACTCCGGCTAATCTGTGGACCTGGACCTCACCTGATAAAATTCACAAAAATCAAATCCACTACTTCCTTAGCCAAGATCCAAAACTATTTACTAATATGGAAAAACTAACCAACTTTTCCTTCCCAAGTGACCACAGATTGTTAAGAGGGACTATAAAACTAACTGAGAAAAAAAACATTCAAGGAGATGTGCAACCGTAATCATAGAAACGTTTCAATAAAAATATATAAACCGCTCATAGATATATCAGATAAAAAATAATCGACATATTGCATCAATATCATAATACACCCACAGGGGGACATCTAGGACAGTACCGAATGTATAAAAAACTAAACACTATATATCTTTGGAGAAATATGAAAAAGTCTATAGCGAAACACGTGAATAATTGTGAAAAATGCTCAAGGAAAAAGCATCAGGTCGAGACCAAAGAACCTATGCAGCTAACAACCACGCCGGTTAAGGTATTAGAGTGTGGCGAGACACCTGCACAAGCATCCAGATGGCATGACGGAATTTTACGTCACGCCCAAAAACGTCCGAATCGATTTGACGAGTTCCTGAAAATCGATTACGGACAATTAAGGACTTCTGGATTTCCCAAAATTAACGTATATAACGACGGTGATGAAACATTCACGAGATAGTCGAATACCGACCACCAGTGTACCAGCATTCGAACCACCTAATAAAGATTATTGTACAAATTTAATAATTTGTTTTTTATATAAATCGTAGTGGAAACATTCCAAAGTGGTGAAACCCGACGTTATAAAGAAGAAAAATGGCAGACAAGTTCCAGCTTCCAGCTTTCATTCCACAGGATCCGGAACTATGGTTCGCGATGGCAGACCGCAGATTCATCAAGGCCAACATTACGGATGAGTCAACCAAATATGGACTGGTAACAGCGCTTCTTGATGCACGTGTCACTCAAGAAGTTCGGGACTTAATTATTATGGAGCCAGCAAATGCGCCATATACGACACTGAAGAACGAGGTCATAAAACGGTTGGGTGTCTCTCAAGAGCATAAGACGAAACGGCTCATAGAAGGCGAGGAGATAGGAGACCGAAAGCCATCACAGTTCCTGCGACATTTGCGAGAATAAGGTGGCACCGCAGTTACCGATGCAATTCTGCGACCAATGTGGCTTTCCAGATTGCCTCCTTTAACGCAGGCAATCGTAGTAGGACGCAAAGGAATGCCATTGGAGGAGCTTGCAGAATTGGCAGACGATCTTCACAACACCATGTACAACCCAAAACCAATGGTAGCAACCACTTCAGCACATGATAACATGCTCTACGCACAACTGGCCAAGCTGACGGAGGGAATAGCTGAGATTAAGCTGAAGATGAATGATCGACCAAGCCATCGCAGTTATCAACCAGGGAGGTCCAGGTCGCGGTCAAGGAGACGGCAACGCTCCCAAAGTCGAAGCAATGGAGTATGCTGGTATCATACAAGATTTGGAGTCAACGCAACTAAGTGCACCACACCATGCGCCTTCGTGGCGGAAAACCATCGGGGCAGTCGTTGAGTGCGGCAAACGACAGCCTATCCTCATCCCGCCGCATTTTTGTTAGGGACGCAGGAAGTCACCTCGATTTTTTAATCGACACCGGTGCTGACCTCTGTGTCTTTCCCCGACAACACATCAAAGAGGATCGGGCGAAATCATCATATGAACTTGCAGCTGCGAACGGCACAACTATCGCAACATACGGGACAGTTCATCTTACATTAAATTTTGGGCTTCGTCGAGAGTTTCCGTGGAGATTTGTTGTAGCCGATATTACAAAACCAATAATAGGAGTTGATTTTTTGGCATACTACTACATCCTCGTGGATGTCAAGAATCATAGATTAATTGATAATAAAACAAAACTTTCTTCAACAGGTACATTAACAGACGAAGCAACACCAGTAGTAAAAACTATTTCCGGAGCAAGCGAATTCCACACCCTGCTAACAAAGTATGCCGACATCACACGGCCAGAAGGAATTGCAACAGTACGACACAACACAGTGCATCACATTAAGACAACTCCAGGAGCACCTGTAACAAACAGACCACGTCGACTGGATCCTGGAAAATTAAAAGCAGCCAGGAATGAGTTTGATACCCTGCTCAAACTTGGTATCGCAAGACCATCAAGCAGCAGTTGGGCATCACCTCTACATTTGGTCCAGAAACCAGACAAAGACTGGAGACCGTGCGGTGACTACCGTGGACTCAACGCGAGAACGGAACCTGATAGTTATCCTGTGCGCCACATCCAAGATTTCACGCAGACTCTCGCTGGGAAGAAGATTTTTTCTACGATCGATCTAGTGAAGGCTTTTCATTAGATTCCGGTCGCCGAAGAGGATATTCCTAAAACTGCAATTACAACACCATTCGGTTTATTTGAGTTCCCGTTCATGACGTTCCTACTTCGTAACGCAGCACAAACCTTCCAAAGGTTCATCGACGAAGTGCTGCGTGATCTAAATTTCTGTTATGCCTACATTGACGACATCCTTGTAGCGTCGTCAAGCGCAGAGCAACATATGGAACACCTGGAAAGTCTATTTGAACGTCTTCAACAGTATGGAGTTGTCATAAACGCATCAAAATGCAAATTTGGACAGTCCTCTGTGAAATTTCTAGGTTACAGTGTGTCAGCGAAAGGTATTCAACCTTTGGGTGAAAAAGTCGAAGCTGTTCGGACATACTCTAAACCTACAACAGCGAAGCAATTGCGACAGTTCCTAGGTATGTTGAACTTCTATAGACGGTTCATACCTAGAGCAGCAGAGATCCAAGCACCACTCAATGAATTGCTTCGCGACAATATAAAAGGAAAAACTCCAGTCAAATGGACTACAGAGGCAGATATCGCATTCAACCAATGCAAGGAAGGTCTTGCTCAAGCAGCTTTGCTCGCTCATCCTGAGCCCAACGCACCACTTGCACTATTCTGCGACGCATCCAATGAGAGCATAGGTGCAGCTCTTCAACAGAACATCAACGGCGAATGGGAGCCATTAGGATTCTTTTCGTCGAAACTCAGCACAACACAGAAGAAGTACTCAGCATATGATCGTGGGCTGCTTGCCATTTATGAAGCAGTGAAATACTTCCGTCACATGGTGGAAGTCCGTCCGTTCCTCATTTTTACGGACCATAAGCCGATCACATACTCCTTTAGCAGACCAAACAAGGAATGTACTCCTCGACAGTTCCGGTATTTGGATTTCATAGGACAATTCTCAACTGACATACGCCATGTATCAGGAGAGCAGAATGTAAAAGCTGATGCACTATCACGAGTAGAGGAACTCGCAAGTGTATTAGATTATGCAGCGCTAGCCTGTGCACAAACTAAAGACGAAGAGCTCAAAACCTTCGTTAACAGTGAATCAGAGACAGGACTACAACTAAAACTTCTTTTTCTTCCAGGTATCGAATCAGCAATTATGTGCGACGTTTCAACAGGAACCGCTCGACCATTTATAACTAAGGATTTCAGGAAAGCAGTCTTCAACCAGGTTCATCAATTATCCCATCCAGGCATAAAAACAACATCTAAAATGATATCGGACCGATACGTGTGGCCATCTATAAAAGCAGACTGCCGGGAGTGGACACGGAGCTGTATGCGTTGTCAGCGATCGAAGGTGACAAGGCATACCTCATCACCCGTTGGCGATTTTCTACCACCAAACTCCAGGTTCGACCACGTCCACATAGACATCATCGTAATGCCACCATCGGAAGGATTCAGATATTGCCTGACAATGGTGGATAGGTTTACACGTTGGCCCGAGGCGATACCTATCGTAAACCAGGAAGCAGAAACAGTAACCAGGAAATTTTTCGAATGCTGGATTGCTCGATTAGGAACACCTCTACGCATCACAACCGACCAAGGACGACAGTTCGAGTCTCACTTATTCAAAGAGCTGAACCGACTAATAGGAGCAACGCATCTACGAACCACTGCATATCATCCTGCGGCAAATAGAATGGTCGAGAGATTTCATCGGCAGCTGAAAGGAGCCATCAAGTGCCACGAGACAGCGAGATGGACGGAAACTTTGCCAACAGTTTTAATGGGAATCCGGGCAGCATGGAAAGAAGACCTCAACACAACAGCAGCTGAGATGGTGTATGGACAACCACTACGGCTAACAGGTGAATTCGTGCAGCGAAATCCAGCAGGAGGAACAGCTGAACCCACTTCAAAATCCGTGCAGGAGTTACGGAGACACATGGACCAACTACGACCAACCCCAGGATCCAGACATGGGCACAAATCCATCTTCGTATTTAAGGACTTGGAAACAGCAAAGTACGTCTTGGTGCGCAACGATGCGCAAAAAGCAATGCTGCAACAACCTTATGAAGGCCCATTCAGTGTGACCAACAAGAATGACAAGACATTTACTATCAACATCCGGGGACGCGAAACAACAGTGACAATAGATAGATTGAAGCCAGCCTACGTATTGGAAGAAAACATCATGGAACCAACCATCGAACACGACGTAGTGATCGCACCAGAAGAAACACCACCAGCAGAAGAGGACCTGAATCATCCTCCTGAATCATCGTCGACTAACAACAACACCGGTTATCCACACCAATCACCACCAGTAAACCGAGCGCCAATCACCACCAGATCTGGAAGAAGGGTAAAATTTCCGGAGTATCTACAAGCGGGATTCAACTAGTTCGTGACTTCATCACTGGCGGGGGGTACTGTGGCGAGACACCTGCACAAGCATCCAGATGGCATGACGGAATTTTACGTCACGCCCAAAAACGTCCGAATCGATTTGACGAGTTCCTGAAAATCGATTACGGACAATTAAGGACTTCTGGATTTCCCAAAATTAACGTATATAACGACGGTGATGAAACATTCACGAGATAGTCGAACACCGACCACCAGTGTACCAGCATTCGAACCACCTAATAAAGATTATTGTACAAATTTAATAATTTGTTCTTTATATAAATCGTAGTGGAAACATTCCAAAAGAGGAAGTATCAATAGACACGGTAGGACCTTTCACTAAAACTGCTAACAATAATAATAGATATGCAGTAACATTACAATGTGATTCAAGCAAATATGTTGTAGTCATACCCACAAAGGACAAAGAAGCAAGTACTGTAGCAAAAGCAGTGGTGAATGAGTTCATTCTCAAAAATGGGCCAATAAGCTACCTTAAGTCTGATTTAGGGATGGAGTATAAAAATCAAGTCTGTAAGGAAATATGTGAGTACTTACATATAAACCAATTGTTTGCACCTGCGGGACATCCAGAAACAATAGGGGCTCCAGAACGGAATTACAAATGCCTGAATGAATATCTGAGATATTTTGTGAATGAAAATCACGACGATTGGGACACGTGGACCTCTTATTACGCGCATTGCTACAATAAAACTCCAAAAGAACCACACTAAAAAGAAGGTGAAAGAACCACACTATCTGGCCAGGAGGATGAAAAATTAAATAATTTATTGTTCTTTAAATTTGTTTTTCTTAAATTTATTTTAAAAGGTTAGAAGGTTAGAAGGTTTATGATAAATTAAGTTAAAATCTAGAAAGCCTACAAATATTACCTTTAAAAAAAATCACTTTAAAAAATAGGTGCTAATGAGTTAGATATGTTTTATGAATTCTAATCCAACTTAATTGTGTCGTTTAACTTGAAAATATATATTAATTTGTCTTTGTTCAAATTGTTAAATAATAAAATTATATTAAATTAAATATTGTGAATATGAATGAATTGAGGATTGTAGCGGCCTCAATTAAAATTATTGCAACTTGTGATCTAAACTGCTAATGGGTATACACCATTTGAGCTTGTATTCGGGAAAACTCTCTCGCCACTTACGGAAAGGACAAACAAACATCCCCATCCAATGTATAATCATGATCTCTATGCAAAAGAACTAAAAGACAGAGAATCCTGATCGTAACACACTTAACTCAAAAAAAAGGGGAACGAGTTTTTATAAAAATACAAAATAGAAGGAAAATGGATCCACTATTTGAAGGACCATATGAAGTAATTGAGATATTCGAATCAAATTGTATTATAAAAGATTCAAACAATAAATTAATTACCGTACATAAAAATAGATTAAGGAAATATAATGATTCGTAATAATTTTTGACAAATATAATAACTAGTGTAGATCAAGTAGCATTAGGTAAAATCATGATGCATTGAAAATGTGAATGGGTTAAAAAGATAAATAAGGTAGATTCTAGGTTAATGATGTACAGAAGAGAGATTTATTCTGCTCTCAATATAACAAGAAAACCTCTATTCCAAAGGGGGAAGGTGTAATGTACCATATGAAACAACGCAGCAATACGCGAAACAAATTAAACTTTCTCATCCAGACCGAAGAATAAAGGTTTTATTCTCATGAGGCACAAAACGGTTTTATTCCCCTGATCATCCCATTCCATTTCGCTTCGTTCCATTCAAACGCTGACTAGTGTGTGGCTCCGCCGCCAGTCTTCCATAGTTTCCAACGTTGTCCATCGGTACATCGTCTAGATCCGCTCCCACCTATAATGCAATATGCAAACCAATGCAGAACGACCTGACCTCATTAGGTGCTGCCTCATCGAAAGAATTCTGATGGGAAAGTTCGAAGTGAAAACACGTTTACTGCTGCGTTAGCATTCCAAAATAAGTTTAAGAACGCCGCTAAATCTATATTGCCAGTCAGTCAGTAACGTATTGCTGTAACGGTAGTTATGTTATTAAAGTTAATTTAAACTTAAGAAATACATAATTTATTCCCAGTCTCCAAGTATATATACCTCTCCTTGCAATTTCCACGGGATCTGCTTGATCTGAGCGGAACTCCGCCGAACGATCCCAGTCATTTTAAATAAATAAGGAGGAATCCTACAACATGCACTGCAAATTTTGCACGAATTATTTGGTTGAGAAAGTTTCCAGAGAACAAGGATTTGTATAATAATTGACTTGGCATTTTTTCACTACTAAAGTGTCCAAAAAGAATACGATTTTCATGTCCTTCCTCTGTTTCCATTCAAAGAAATTTACTTATCTGTTGTAAATCGATTACCCTGGTTTCAATGGGTATCCATAAAACCAAAACTACTCAGGCACTCTATTTCTTAAACCCAATTGTTTTTTCCCGATGAGGTTTAGTTTCGTGCCTTTGTTTTCATTCATAAATTAACCCTTCCTGCGAAAATTATCTTTGCGAGGGTTCACATCTAATATGAATGGAATCGCGGAATTCAGCTAGCAAAAATTCGGTACAATTCACAAACACAATTATAAGATATCATATTTGTTTGTGATATATTTTTGCAATGAAAAAAATTACGATAATAGAACTAAATATGCTTTATTCATTACGTTAACAATATCAAGTTGTGGCGATACGACGCATCATCTAAAAGGAAAGGGAGATTAGAACATAATAAATACACTACACGAGTCACTAACCATACCCATAACACATATGAACATAAGATGACCTAAAAAACATAATACACCAGAAATTGAACATGTCACCATACCTACTACCAAGCATAACTACAACACGAGAAGTTGCTGTCCATGTTGATGTCCATATTGACGTTCACTGACATTTGAAATACACATATGAACATAAGGTGACCTAAAAAACATAACGCACAAAAAGTTAAACACGTTCACTATACTCACCATCAAGCATAACTACACCATGTTTATGCTCACGATAGTCACGAAAAGTTTCAATTCAAATGAACCTAAAAATGAATAATATAAATAAACAAACCAAACGATAATACTTACGTGAACATTGGACACAGGAAACCTATGCCATTAGCATAAAACTTATTCAAAACATAAAACACACGATATCACAACACAATCTTAACTTCCACTGACATGTCAAAACAAAACACATGTGGAAATGTAAACAAATTACGCAGTTCTAAAAACCTCCACCGTCACCGGTAGATGGTGCCACCCAGAAGATAAGTGCGTTTCGTAAGTAGATGGCAACCTTGCACCAACGGTCAAAAATCCCGGTTTCCTGGGATAAAATGCGTAGCAAAATTAGTAAGACCACCAGTAGTTGGTGATCAACTTACAATCAAATAGCAGACGACAGGTCTATTATTAGGAAGGAGTCCAATAGGAAAAGTAAGTGATCCAAACCGAAAAAGGTTCTAGAAACCTATCGGTTCTTTTGGAAGCTTGAGTTTGAAAGTGGTCGTAGTAACCCATCAAACTCGAGTTCAAATCTGCCACGTCGAACACGGTTCTAGTAACCTATCGGTGCAGAAGGGACTTAGCGTTGAAACTGGTTATAGTAACCCATCAACTAGAGTGCGAACTATCCCAGCGAACAAGGTTCTAGAAACCTATCGATCTTGGGGGAAACTTCTAGTTGAAAGTGGTCGCCAGAGCCCATCAAACACGTTCCCAAAAATACATCGCTTCGAATAAAGTGGCTACTCCACAGTTTCGGGGACGTCGAAGTTTACCTAAAAGGAGGCGCTGCGGGATTCAAGGCCCGGTTCAAAGCCTATAACTTTAGAAGAATACCGGTCCAGGAATCGTGGCATGAAGGAGGTTGTTGTACCACCACACGTAGTCGAGGATTGTCCCGTCTTGTATCGCACTGGGGTGGAGGCCAACTTCAGGCAATAGAAAAGGTTCGGCGTCGCTTGCTGTTGGCTTTTGGCAAGGAAGAACGGCTGACAATCAGCAG
The DNA here is from genome assembly GCA_963971475.1 of Chrysops caecutiens. Lineage (NCBI taxonomy): Eukaryota > Metazoa > Arthropoda > Insecta > Diptera > Tabanidae > Chrysops > Chrysops caecutiens. Next base: position 48,669,285 of record OZ020567.1, on the reverse strand, counting down.
GGTGATCCAGTGGCTCCATAGTGATCGGCTGAAGTACCGTCGTACTAAACGCTGTGAGAAGAAACACAAAGGGGGCAAAAAGGAAAGTAAACAGAGTATACATCGTAAATTAGATTAAAATTATTAAATAAAAAGCTAGAACAAGATAAATTGGAAATTTAAAAATGAATTTGAATTGAGTTGAGAAATAGAATAAGGAATGAATTTGGATGAGAAATAGAATAAAAAGTGAAAATGAATTTGGTTGAGAAATAGAATATAAAATGAATTTGAATTTGGTTGAGAAATAGAATAATAAATCAATTTAAGATTTGATTTATATAAAATACTAGATATACAACGAATGATTAATTTAAGATTTGGTTTATATAAAAAACTAGATAAACAACGAATGATTGATTTGAGATTTGGTTTGTGTAAAATACTAGGCATACAACGATTGGTTAATTTAAGATTTGGGTTATATAAAATAATAGGTATACAAAGAATGATTAACTTGAGACTTCAATCGTATAAGATAATAGTTATGGCTTTGAACTTTTTTGATGAGTAATTGTAAAACATTGGTTTGTAAAAAGTCAGTAGAAATAAATAATTAAGACGATCAACCGAAAATTGTATATGAATGCCTTCTTTCAACATTATGTGCAAAGATATGAAACATAAATAATCAGAACTGAAACATAAAAACTAGCACAAAAATAAATTATAACAACTGGCGCAGCAGCAATAACGAACCATAACGCAGTGAAACTTTGAGGAAATAATATTGAGTAAACTTGAGTAGAACCGAATAAACTAAATTTAGGTATAAAGACAAATGGAAAATATGAAGGTACGCTGTATAATGATAAGATATAAGGAATGTATATATCATTGATATTACGGAATATTGTAATAATTTGAAAAAAGGGAATGTATAAAAAAAAATGAATAGATATTATCAATATAAAAATAAAATAAAACAAAAAAAACATATAAGAAAAGAACATAATATAAAAGAAGAAGAAATATATAATAGAGAAGAATTGAAAAAAAACTAATTATAATAATAAGATAGAAATAATACATGAAACAAATGGATTCACAAACTTATTATTGATATGTTAAGTTAAAATGATGATTGGAACAGTCAGAGGCAACAATATATGGCTCATTCAACCCCAAAATCCACTAACTAAAATAGTTTCGAGTTTTTTTGAGAAACTAGAGCATTTTTCAGTCGATAGTGCGGATCCAGAATTTTCTACCAGTACCGAGGAAACCCACACAGGCGAGGATCCCAACGAAAACAAGGAGAGCGAGGAAGAAACAAACAACAAAACTAAGGTATTGATGTCAGGCAATTAGAAAACCCAACGAGGAATAGAAAATCAGATAGAAGGAAGCGTAAAAACAGGAGAGATATAGCAAACACTAGAAAAGCTACGAACAGAAGCTGAAGAAAACTGACTCCTACAAGACATTCGGAAGATAGACGTTGTACAACTGAGACACGGTAGAAGATACTGTAGAGGAAATTCAGACCCAGGAAAATACGATCGCGCGAATAATAAACCACAGCAGACATTAAACACACAGACAGAGTCCAGGGGAATAGAATTTCAAGAAACTAAAGTAATTGAAAGCATGAAAATGGCCAGCATAACGTTAGTAAATAACGTGTTACACAACAATGTACCAACTCTGATGGGAGAAGACACCATGAACCAATGTGGAAACCAGTTTCACTATCAAGTGAAAAGGGAACCCCGAACGTTTGGATAAAACCAGTAACAACCACAATACAAGTCGGAGAGAAACTACAACAAATACAATGGGTACCAAGAGACGCCAAGAAACTACAACAACAATACACCCCGGGAGAAACAGGAAAAACAGCAGATAAGATGTCATTTCTGTGGAAGACCAGGACACGCGATAGCTGAATGCCGTACGAAGCAAATGATTCTGTGCGAATTGTAAGGCATATGGCCACACGGTTCAAAACTGCAACGCGCACGGCAAAAATCAACAAAACCTTGCTTCAAATCGATATAGAGGGCATCAAGTTTACCGCGCCACCGCGAACGCAGCAAACGAGAGATGCAACTTCTGTTTGGAAGGTGGACATACGGAAGACCGGTGTTATTTAAGGAAGTGATGGGAACGGTTGCAGTAAGAAAAAAAACAGCAAACCTCCAAACGGAAAACTGTGAGTCGTCGCTCAAAGAAAAATAAAAGCGGTGTGAAACATGTCCAGACAACCCCATAGTAAGTTCACCTCTAAACATTACGAGAAGAAGCAGGAATAAGTTCATAGTGCACACAGGTGCCGAGATAAGTCTCATAAAGGAGGAACAAATTAATGAATCAATGAAAAAAGACATAAACAGAGAAGAAATTATCGTACTCAACACGATTTCAGGGGATATTTCCTCAAAGGGGACCATCATAGGACACATAAATTTAGATAAACTATACCTATGCAAATTCCATATTATTCAGACGGTCAACCAAGGTAGTATAATGGGCCTGCTGGGCAACGACTTTCAGGAAAGGCATTGCAACATCGAGGGCCCCGCGAAGAAGCTCGTGTTCCCGTCCACAAGCAATGGGCAAGGAATGGTTATTAATTGACAATGGGCAAGGGACGGTTAATAATTTGAGGAAAACCAAAACAGAAGTACGAATGACGTTCATTTTGTGGAGGTAATAGCTGCTGGTAAAACAAACCTTGAGCGTGTGGCTACGCAGGGAGGAAAAGACCCGAGATTTCCACAGTAAAACTTCTATGGGGGGTGACAAAAAACCTGAAATACTGGATGAGGACAATGCTGAGCAGTCAGAGGATTCGTAACGAACGGAGAAGCCAGGGAACATGACCAACGTCAGGCAAAACTGTTCGAATACATGTGATAGCACAGGGGAAGTAATGCCCACAGCGGAAGTGTTGAGGGACCTGGAACAACTCTTGGAGACAGGTACAAAGCATAAAAACTACGAGAGTAGGATGCATACCGGGAAGAGTAGTTTTAAATATCATCCATTCTGATATGAAGAGAGCGAAGAAAGCTGCGAAGAGAGCTGATCAGACCAGGAATTTATAGGCACAGAGTCCAGAAACATCATAATGCCACCGAGGACAGTGAAATGTGTGGAAATGACCACCACGGATAACGAGAGACAATACCTAACTGAAGGAGAGGAGGTAAAGCCGGGTGTATATATCAGTAACGCGCTCGTGCAGTCAACAAATAGGAAAATAGAACTGAGCGTGCTTAATGTAAACAATTATAAAATAGTACGAGAAAGTACGAGGAAACCAGGTAAAAAGCCCAGATAAAAAAACTGACAAGTATGGAGATCAATTTGAACATCGAAGAAAGGAGGGAAATGATTGAAATAATTGAAGATTTCCAAGATATCTTTCATTTACCGGGAGAGAAATTGGGGCACACAGCTACAGTGCAGCATGAAATACAGATACAATCAGGGAATCAACCGATCAAGTGTAAGAAGTACCGCCTGCCGGGGACGCAAAGGGAGATAACAACGGAGGAAATACAAAGATTGCTTGATGAGGACATAGTAGAACCAAGCTGGAGCGAATGGAACGCACCATTACTAGTAGTCGCCAAGAAGCTGGGACCTGATGGACAGAAACGATGGCGAATAGTGGTTAATTATAGAAAATTAAATGAAGTAACCGAGGGGGCTGCATATCCACTACCCAGGATTGAAGATATCCTGGACCAATTGGGAAATTCTCGGTTCTTCTCTGTGCTCGCTTTCGCCAGCGGCTACCACGAAATTGCTATGAAACCAGAGGATCGCGATAAAACAACGTTCAATACTCCGTATGGACATTACGCCTTTAAGCTTATTCCTTTCGGCGTAAAAGGAGCACCAGCAACGTTCCAGCGTCTCATGAATCGTGTGCTCACAGAACTGAAGGGTATAGAGTGCTTCGTATACATGGATGATATTGTAGTATACGGCAGAAACCTAATGGATCATCAAACAAAACTACAAACCATATTAAAACGATTGAGAGCACAAAACCTGAAGTTAAACGTAGAGAAATGCAATTTCCTCAAAAGATAAATTATATATCTGGGGCATAAATGCACGACGGAAGGAGTGGAGCCAGGTCCGAGCTTGGTGGACAGCGTACAAAATTTTCCGACGTCTAAAACGGTCCGTCAGGTACAGTCCTTCTTAGGGCTAGCCAATTACTACCGAAAACTTATATCGGACTTCTCTAAGATAGCGGCACCTATAAATAACCTCCTGAAGAAGGACGTAAAATTCAATTGGGACGAAAATTTCACCAAAGCATTCAACGCACTCAAGGACAAATTATTCAGTCCACCGGTAATTAGGTACCTAAACTTTAAAGAACCATTCAAGTTATATACGGACGCAAGCGGAGAGGTACTTGGCGCAGCACTAGCACAAGGTCAACCCAACGAAGAGAAACCAATAGCTTACGCTAGTAGGACATTTGACGCAGCAGAATGAAATTAGTCCACCATAGAGCGGGAACTCCTGGCCATAGTATGGGCAGTTAAAAACTTCAGGTATTACCTGTACGGGCTGCCATTCAAATCTTTACCTTATTGGTTGGTTAACCATTAACACAAACCATTACAGGGAGCTATAAGAATCAAAGATTTACGCTTATGGCAACTAGTAAGATTTTGCGCTTAGGCGAAAACTGTGGCACAGGCTTTTGTGGGGGTAATAAGAACTCGTTACAGAATACCAACAAAATTAATTACCGACCAAGGAGCCAACTTCATTTCCGAAATGTTCAGGGAAGTGTGCAAGTTATTTAAGATATGGAAGATCGAATGAACACCATACTATCCCAAATTCAATGGAGAATTGGAGAGATCTCATAGGCTTCTGATCGAGTATCTAAGAAATTTTGTAGATGACAACCGAACAAATTGAAATGAGCATCTGCGAGCAGCAATGTTCGTCAGGAATATTAGTATGCACACAACCACGAAACTAACGCCAATGGATTGTTTATACGGCTTCTCCGCCTCTCTTGCCAACAATTTGAAGAAAGCTCCCCAACCAGTATACAATCATCAGAACTTTTTCCTGCAACTAAGGAACAAACTCCAGAGAGCATATCAAACTGCACGAAGGAATTTGGAAGAGAGAAAGATCCAGTCCATAGAGTATTACGACCAAAAGACCAACCCATTAAAAATACATCCCGGGGACCAAGTACTGATACGAAACGGAGCTCCAAAAACTAGAGTGACACAGCATTGGGTAGGACCGAACAAAAAGGTAGCTATAAACAGTCCGGTCAAAAGCTTCATTATGATAGGCAATCGCAAACGCCGCGTTCATAACAACCGATTGAAGCTTTTTAATTCAAACTAAAACCTACGTCCCCGCACATGATAGCACCAACAGCACTCTATCGTCTACGCATTAATAATAACCCTATCCCTAATTGTCAGATCTACAACGAACCAGAACGTGGATGATTTAGGACTAACCAAAGCCAAGTGGGACAACATCCAGCAAGAAGCAGACCAGCTGTACCAACAAATTCAATACGACAACATCCTGCAGGAAACAGACCAGCTATTTCAACAACTGCAATTGGGCAACCCGGAAATAGAGGAACAACCAGCCATGGAGAAGCTGGATAAATTCGGTCAAGTCCAAAAGGGAACGAGATATACGCGTGGACGAAGAAAAAGCGGAAAAACAAGGTCAACTAAATTAGGACAAAATTAAATTAATGTAAATTGTAAGGAGAAATAAAGAAAAATCAAGGAACATGAGAGCTACAACACAAGGAATAAGCTAAAACCACCCTAACCATTAAAATAACACTTGCACTCGAATCTCGCGAACCCTCTAACCGGTCAATACACATAATCACAAACTCAGAGAATCAGATTGAACCACCCTTACCCCAGAAACTGCCACTTACCTTGGGCAGGACTTCTAAAAGGGGGAGGAATGTGTTGATACGCCACATCACCTAAAACAACTGAAAGGCCCAGTCAAGGTGCCCTCCGTAGATTTTCCGTGAAAACTTTGGTATGAAATTATAAAAAGTGTTTCTTATTAGTATGTACTTAAACCAATGTCTCTTATACAATGAGTATATAGAGTAATACGGTGACAAAAAAATTAATTCAATGCTTATATTTTCATGCCTTTTTCATTTCTCCTTTAATGCTGCCGTAGCTCTGACATTTACTCGGCACTGGACACTTTAGGATTTTGAAGCTCTCTTTGATTTGCATTTTATTCGATTCGGCCTATATATACGACTGACAGGGGCCGATATTTTTAATTGTTTTTCCAATTTTCAATTTAAAACCGATTTTTACTAATACTTCAGCAACTATTTTTATAGTTTTACTTCAGGTCCGGGTAGCTCTTCTCAAAATCCTTACAAAGACTTACGAACGAACGTCCTACATGGTTGCGTTCTCACGCTACACTGATTTATAATTTTACGCAACACTTATTAACAACAATTATACGTAAGTCAACTAGGCCGATGACGTTACGCGCAAAACCAATGCGGCACGATAAGCACGTACAGAAATTCTCTACCCATTGTGATCTCAACAGCTGTTATCGCATTATAAGCCTCGTAGCTAATGGCGATTGAAATCTGACGGTGTATTGTAGCGCTAGAAAATTTGACTGGCAATCAGTGTACTTAACGAGCGAAAAGATGTTTTAACGTCAAAAATATTACAACAAAATTTTCGTACTAATATGTACTTTAATTATCGAACTATTCATTACAATGGTTATGGAGCGTAGTACGGTTACAGAATAGATAAATCACAAGTTTATTTTTTCCCGCCGTTTTTTATTTATTTTTCGATGCCGCCGTAGCTCTCTCACTTGATCGGCACTGAACATTTTTGGTTTATGATATTCGGTTTGATGCTGGTTTTCTCCGATTTGAGTTTTTTACAATTCGGTGCATATTTACCGCTCATATGAGATGATATCTTCAATATTTTTTCGATTTTCAAATTCATAACGATTTTTGCTTATATTTGAGAAAATTTTTATTGTTTCGGTTTAGGTCCTGGTAGCCCTTTTTATGCTTTTGAAAATGATACCACAATCAACAATTCGTCATTCGTTCTCACGCTAGACTCATAAATATCCTCACCCAACGATAAAAAACAACAATCACGCGTGGGCACTTGCACAAGCCCGATGACGTCACGGGAAAATCAGGTGCCACACAATAAATACGTACAAATAAGTTCTATCTACTGTGACCTCAGCCATTGTTTTCACGTTTTTAGTCTCGTAGTTATTAGCGATTGAAGAATGACGGTTTTTTTGTAACACAAGAATGTTAGACTGCCTACCAATGTAAAAAAATCCCGGTTTCCTGGGATAAAACGCGGGGCAAAGTTAGTAAGACCACCAGTAGTTGGGGATCAACTTTATTTCTCAAAGTAAATGAATAGAAGTGATAGGTTCTATAGAGATTTAATTGAAAATCTTTGTCTCCTCCTTGTTCATTTTGCAGATTCTCAAAAATTAAACTTTTAAATTTTTGAATTTGTAATTTACTCATTCAAAAGATACTAAATCTGATCATTAAAAAAATTTTTTGTATTGTCTCACATCGGAAAAAAGAAAAGAAATCATGAAAAATGTGGAAAAAACACTTTCAAACATTGCCAATGAACCAATTTTACAATAAATAAACTATATAATTACCCCACTCATTCTCCCGCAGTTTAGTTTCCCTGAAGGTTTCACTTTTATCGCGCGTGAAGTGCACACGTGTTTCTCTTTTAATGTTACATGTGTTATTTAAAGTTACGTGTACAGTTAGTTCAACTTTTAGAACCTACTAAGTATGATTCATATGAATAAATTATACTTCCATATAATTTTCAATGACTCACGCAATTTTATGGCATTGAGTTAAAATTAATTTTCGGATATGTGCAATGAAAAACAAATCATGTCCGTCAGATACATGTATGGAGTGCCACCCTTAATAATACTTTTCTCGTTACTTTTACTACTGCATTTTCTAGTGGTTCACAGGAGACACCTTACTTCTTAGTTTCATAGTTTCAATAGTTTCCGAATCAAATGGCTGTGACATACGGACAGACGGACGGACAAGACGAAACTATTAGGGTTCTGTTTTTTCTACGGAACCCGAAAAATGAATTTGAATTTGGTTGAGAAATAGAATAAAAAATGAAAATGAATTTGGTTGAGAAATAGAATAAAAAATGAATTTGAATTTGGTTGAGAAATAGAATAATAAATTAATTTAAGATTTGGTTTATATAAAATACTAGGTGTACAACGATTGGTTAATTTGGGATTTGGGTCATACAAATTAATAGGTATACAACGAATGATTAACTTGAGACTTGGATTGCATTAGATAATAGTTATAGCTTTGAGGTTTGTGGATGAGTAATTGTAAAACGTTGGTTTGTAAAGAGTCAGTAGAAATAAATAATTAAGATAATCAACCGAAAATTGTATGTGAATGCCTTCCTTCAACATTATGTTCAAAGATATGAAACATAAATAGTCAGAACTGAAACATAACAACTAGCACAAAAATAAATTATAACAAAGTTAAAAACTTTTACATACACTTTTTAAAAAATTAGAAACAAAAATTTGTCATATACGACGCGCAAAAAGTATTCCTACGGCAACAGTTTAACATATTAGGCTTAATGGTAGTACTAAGTAGGGTTTTACAAAGAGGCCCTTCTAATAAATAAGCTTGTATAGTTTAAACACCATTCGAATTGTGAAATTCATTGAAATTGGTCAAGATGTCACGAAGAGGCTCAGAAATGACAAACATTGAAAGGAAGCTTATCATTAGGCCCCACAGCAAAACAACGTCCCTTAGGAAAATAGCATAAGCTGTTAGGAGGTCTAAGTCGACAGTCAATCATCGACCACTTTTCAGTCAATCATCGACCACTTTTCAGTAAGAAAAACGCTACAAAATGCGCGGAAAACGCACGTCCCCGAGTCCTGACCAATACAAACAGGAACATTATTCTACAGTCAGTCACGAAAACCTCAAGATCCAGCGCTCCAAGGATAGCTGCTGAACTGGGAAGACTAGCTACCATAGTAAATGCTTCAAAAGTACGGATCACACCCCGCAACACTAACTTCCACGGACGAAGAGCAAGCAAGAAGTTCTCGTACCCAAAGTGAATTGTATAAAACGACTTCGCTTTGCTCAGGAGCATCGAAACACAGACCTTGAAGCCTTTAACAAACTATTTGAACACATGATAGCAAGTACAACGTCTATGGCTAAGATGGAAGCCGCGACAGCCGAACACCGAGTTACAGTCTAGGAACCTAATTTTCAACCGCGAGACACGGAGGTGGATCCGATATGGCCTCAGGCAGTATGAGCGCAAAAGGAAAGGAAATCTGCATTTAATCGAAGGTGAAACTGACCAAATGGTGTATATTGGCATTTTGAAGCAAAATTTGCGCTTCAGCGTGGGAAAGATGGTTCTGGGAAAAAATTATCTCCTCCAACAAGATAATGACCCAAAGTATATGGCCCTAAATACTCGGCTGTGGTTGCTCTACAACACTCTAAAATGCCTCGAAACCCCTCTGCAATCTCCTGAACGAAATCCCATAGAGCTGTGAATATTTTCCCTCGACTCTTTGTACCGTTGTAGGGGAAAGCCTCACAATTGTTTTATTTCAATGGGGTACACTTCTGAACACAATTAATTATTTGATCGTCAGACAACTCTATGATTCCCAAACATTTATTCCTTAATTATCAATTGCAATTTCCTCTTAATCTAACTCTAACTAGGTCTATAAGCTAACGCCTTATTCACGCCCTGATCCGACGTTCGCCCCCCTTTGCACGTGGCCAGCTTCTTGTCCTGTCTGTATCTTGCCTTCCCGTTATATAACTTCTGGAGGCTCTGTTGCACCCTAACTCGCTCCAAGCGTCCCACAGCCAGTAGTAGTTGTCGTCGAGTCTCCTCTATAGCTGTTCTGAACTGAGCTTCTCTGCCTGTCCGCTTCCTCGGAGGCACTACTGGTATTACTGGGTCTGCTCGCGGTTTTTGTTGTCCTTCCCTCCGCCCCCGGTACTCCTCTATGGTGAGTTGCCGGGGTCCCGCCTTGGGATCTTTTAAATCTTCTTCCAACCGTCGTTTTTGGTTCACTAGGGAAGATTCGCCCAGTGATAAAGATTGTATTATGCCCGATAGGCACAGAGAGCCGTGGTCGGGACTTAAGCGGAGAGGCTAAGTGCTCTCATCCGCTACTTTTGTGTTATTGATGCAGTCCGGATACTTTCTATCTGTTATCTGGTTGTTATCTCCTCCAACTGTTTTGCTGGCTCTCTGTACTTCCCGTGCTTCCTTATTCTCCAATTGCTCGTCCTGTACTACGGTTGACTCCTGTCGTCTGCTGTTGACTGACTGCCTTTTCTCTGATTTTCCCTGTCCATTTATCCCTTTTTTTCCCTTACGCGGCGTAAATTCCCACTCTGTCAATTTCCATGGAATTATTGTCCCAATTTCCCAATTTCCATTTGCATTTCACGAAAATTTATTTCCCGCATAATTCGAATCATAAGTTGAACTTCTGTTCCCATTTCCCAATCATTAATTTGGTTCGTCGTTCCATTTAAATTTCGCGACTCTTTGACGATGATATCAGCTCTATTCGGTTCAGCCTGGATGGTCACCGTAAGTTTGGTTGCATCATCTCCTCGTTAGATTTACTCATAGCCTTTAGGGCGGTTTCATCACTGTTTTGCTAAATCCAAAGTGGCTTTCGTGTTATCTTGCAACTCTGCTAACTTTTGATGAATGTGTTCCGGGTCTTCGCTGTCCATGGTTCCGAAGATGCTTCTTATTATTTTTCCCCCTAAATTTATCAGCCCTCGTTTGGTTCGACCGTGCGGTGTTAACGTAAAATCTGCCTTGTCCATAAGCTCGCGTATTTGTTTCACTCGTTTCCTGATTTCACTCTGCCAGTGATAGCAATACTCTTCCTCGACTAAGATGCCCGTGTTATCGCAGAGGTGATGGATCGCGGTTTCACATTCTGCGAGGTATTTCAGGTGTAGTTCCCATGTTGGTTTTGGTAAACGGGTTACGATGGTCCAATGGTCGCGATAAATCTGCACTTTTCTGAGAGGCTCAAACACTACTCCTTGACGAGTAATCGGATGTATCTCGACTGGTGCTGGTTGAATTGTGGCTCCCAATGTCAGTAGCGTGATAAGAAGGAGCATTTCTGGAAAGACAGAGCTGGTTTTAGTGAAACAGTTTTAACCTGTTGTTATGAACGCGTCGTTTTCGTTTCCCTATCATTATAGTACTATTGACCGGGCTGTTTATTGCTACCACTTTGTATGGCCCTGCCCAGTGTTGCATCAACTTGTTCTTTCTGGCCGCGTTTCTCAGAAGTACTTGGTCTCCGAGGTGAACTTTCAGCGGATTGGTTTTTTGGTCGTTGTACTCCTTCGATTGAATTTTTCCTTCCTCCAAATTTTCCCGGGCTGTTTGATAGGCTCTTTGGAGCTTGTTTCTTAGGTGTAGATAGTAATTCTCATGATCATACACCGGTTGTGGTTCTCTCTTCAAATTGTTGGGCACTGTGGCGGAGTACCCGTAGAGACAGTCCACGGGCGTTAGTTTCGTAGTCGCATGCATGCTATTGTTCCTGACGAACATGGCTGCCCGTAGGTGTTCGTCCCAATCCGTTTGATTGTCATCGACGAAGTTCCTCAAGTACTCTACCAGGGGCATATGGGATCTCTCTAATGCGCCGTTGGATTGTGGATGGAAGGGTGTTGTTTCAAGTTTCCGTATCCGGAATAATTTACACACTTCTCTGAACATCTCAGAAGTGATATTAGCCCCTTGGTCTGTAATTAATTTTTTTGGTATCCTATAGCGACTTATGATTTCCTCCACGAATGCTTGGGCTACCGTCTTCGCCTCCATGTTTGGTACTGGTACTACATCCATGAAATGGGTGAGATCATCCTCAAAGCTTAAGATGTACTTGTTCCCGCGGAGTGTCTTTGGTAGTGGCCCTATTAGGTCCATGTAGACCTTGTCAAACGGTTGGTGTGCTGTGTCCATTATGACCATCGGCTCCTTATGTTCTCTGCTTAATTTCTTCAACTGGCATTTCTTGCATTTCTTTATATATCTTTTTATGTCTTTCAACATTCCCTTCCAACTAAATTCTCTTCTTAACCGATGATAGGTCTTGAATATCCCTTGGTGACCTCCTAGAGGTGCATCATGACAGTCTCGTAATATGGTTTCTATATCCTGAGGTTCCGCTAAAATTTTTAATTGCGGCTTTTCCCGTTCGGGGGCTCTATGTAATAATTCAGGCTCGACTTGTTCGTTCACTGGTGGTGCGTCCATTTCCTCCTTTTCCGGTTTTTTCCCTTGTTCTCTTGCCTGTTTTCGCGTGGTTACTAGTACATCGTAGGGGATCCTACTTAAGGCGTCCGAGTTGTTGTGTTTGCGACCTTCCTTGTACTCTATCTCGAACGTGTAGTCAGATAGTTTATGCCATAGACGTAAGATTCTGCTTGTTGGGTCTTTTATTCGTATGGCCCCTTTTAGTGGTTTATGGTCGGTAAAGACTTTGAATGGTCGCCCATACAGATAACACCTGAAATTCTTGACGGCCCATACAATGGCCAAGAGTTCTCGTTCTATAGTGGAGTAATTTCTTTCGGCTGCATTTAGAGTTCTACTCGCGTAAGCTATTGGCTTCTCTTCATTAGGTGGACCCTGCGCTAATACTGCTCACAGCGCTTCTCCTCTAGCGTCCGTGTATAGCTTGAACGGCTCTTTGATGTTGGGGTACCTGAGTACTGGCGGACTTATCAACTTCTCCTTGAGGTTGTCGAACGCTCTTATGCAACTTTCATCCCAAACGAATTTCGTGTCTTTCCTCAATAGCTTATTGATAGGTGCCGCTATTTTGGAGAAGTCCGCTATGAATCTCCTATAGTAGTTTCCTAGTCCTAGGAACGATTGTACTTGGCGGACGGTTTTAGGCGTCGGGAAGTTTCTGACGCTGTCCACCAAGCTCGGATCCGGCTCCACTCCTTCTGTTGTGCATTTGTGATCAAGATATATAATTTCCTTTTTTAGGAAATCGCATTTTTCCAAATTTAGTTTGAGGTTATGGGTTCTCAACCGTTCTAGTATTGCTCGTAATTTTATTTGATGGTCAGTTAAATTCCTGCCGTATACAACTATGTCGTCCAGGTACACGAAGCACTGCAGTCCTTGTAAACCAGTTAACACATGGTTCATGAGTCGCTGGAACGTTGCTGGTGCTTCTTTCAGTCCGAACGGCATTCGTTTAAAGGCGTAATGCCCTCAAGGAGTACTGAACGCGGTTTTATCCCGGTCTTCAGGTTTCATTGCTATCTGATGATAGCCGCTGGCGAGGTCGAGCACCGAGAAATATCGGGAATTCCCCAACTAGTCCAGGATATCTTCAATCCTGGGTAGTGGGTATGCATCCCCCTCGGTCACTTCATTCAACTTCCTGTAGTCGACCACTATCCGCCATCGCTTCTTTCCATCCGGTCCCGGCTTTTTGGGGCCTACTAGCAATGGTGCGTTCCATTCACTCCAGCTTGGCTCTACTATATCCTCATCGAGCAATCTTTGGATTTCCTCGGTTATGATGTCTCTCTGTGTTTGCACTTGATTGGCTGCTTTCCTGATTGTATCCGTACTTCGTGCTGTACGGTCGTTGTGTGCCAGAATTTTTCGCCCGGCAAATGGAAAGCATCTTGAAACTCTTCAATTATTTTGTTTATCTCTCTTTTTTCTTCGGTGTTCAAGTTATTCCCCAGACTTATTAGTTTTTTGACTTGGGCCTCCCTTTTGGTTGGCTTCCCCTCCTCGGTACCCGTGCAACAGACGACTTTCTGCTCGGGGTCTTCGGTGTCTTTCCCCCTCGCCGTCGTTTCCTCGTACTTTCGTAGTTTTACTGTCACGTTTTTAATCTCTACCTCGTGATTGTTAACATTTAATACGCTCAGTTTTACTCTCCCGTTCTTGGTCTGCACGAGCGCATTGCTGATATACACCCCCGGCGTTATCTCCTCCCCCTCGGTTAGGAATTGCCCTTCTCTATCCGTGGTCATTTCCACGCATTTCACTGTCCTGGATGGCATTACGATGTTTCTCGGCTCTGTGGTTACATGTTCCTCTTTTGAGCAGCTTTCCTCACAACTCTCTTTGTTTCCCTTGTACGTGCGAGTATGGGCTGGAAGACATTTAAAACTACTCTTCCCGGAACGTTTCCTACTCTCGTAGTTTTCATGCTTCGTACCTATCTCAAAGAGTTGTCCCAGGTCACTCAGTATTTCCGCTGTAGGCATTACTTCCCCTGTGCTTCCACATATTTTCGGACAGCTTTGCCTGGCGTTGCTACCGCGGCCTGGGTCCTCCATTTGTCGAGCTCCTCCTGACTGCTCAGCGTAGTCTTTACGCAGTGTTTCTGGTGACTCTTCACCCCCCATAGTAACATTACTTTGGTCGTTTAGGGTGTTTTCCCCCCTGGTGTAACTCCGCTAGAGGTTTGCTATTCCTGCTACTATGACGTCTACGAAATTTACGTCGTTTGTCCCTTGATTTCGATTTTCTTCGAAGCTAACTACCGTTCCTCGCTTATTATTTGCAGGCGGGAACACGATCTTCCGTGCGGGGCCCTCTATGCTGCAGTGCCTGGACAGAAAATCGTTGCCCAGCAACCCCGTTATATTGCCTTGGTTGAAAGTTTCGATAATGTGGAATTTGCACGAGTATATCTTATCTAATTCTATGTGTCCTATGATGGTCCCCTTTGAGGCAACCTCCCCCGAGATTGTATTGAGCCTGATAACCTCTTCCCCATTTATCTCCTTTTTCATTGATTCATTGATTTCTTCTTCCTTGATCAGACTTATTTCAGCTCCTGTATCTACTATAAACTTATTTCTACTCCCTCTTGCAATATTTAGGGGTAAACTGACTATGGGGATCTCTGGACACGTTCCACACCGCCTTCCTTTCATTATTAGTGACGACTCGCGGTGTACCCGGTCGTTGTTGCGGCTGTTGCATACACTGCTCCGTCTGTTCAAGTCTTCTGACCTTAGTCCCTATCGCCTCCAGCGTGTTCTCAACGTCTTGTAAGAGATAGAACTTGTAGTTTGAATTTAGCACTCCCATCTTGAAATAATGTAGGCCTACTTCCTCTATTTCGGCCTTTAATCCATCTCCTCCATTAGGGTACTGCACGTCTGCAGCGTTTTTGCAGGCAGCAATGAGGTCTTTCACCCTATTACAGTCCCTGGCCAAACTATTAGGCGCACCGTCGTGTGTTAAGAAAACTGCGGCTTACAGATGAAAATTACGGCCTAAAGGCTAATAACTGTAGATTTTTTTCACTCGCAGTTACTTACACAATACATTGTTGGATTAACGGTCATAAGAGAGTGTTCCACATCCTACCGTATCCTTGTGTGCAAGGATGTTTTTAAGCTTAAGAGGGAGATTGCAAAGGAAATAGTAACTACGAAATTCGCCTGACTGAAACGATCATTGAGGCGTAGACCCATCTCAAACGCTTACACGATATCGTGCAGGCCTGTATTATTTGCATCATCATCGAAGCCAGGCTCTGCGTGTCGCCTAAAAGACATTGATTTTTTCTTCGCAGTTATGTACATGCACAGTGCTACAAATAAGTTCCGAAACATAAGCTATATCAAATTAAATAGTAGCGCCATCTATGTATTCAGACCATCGTTTGAAAACTATAACATTTCACCTTCCAGTCATATCAATTTTGCCTCAATCGACTGAGAAGTAGAAAAGTTATGACAGTTTTCCCAACACAACTCTTTTGCTGATGTTGGAATACTAATATCGCTATTAGTAAATTTCACGCAAAACTTGATAAAAATGAGTCGGAGACATTCCAGTTTATGCAGCAAGTTTGCTACGATGATTGTTTGAGTAAAGCGAATTTTTTTTATGACATAATTTTTTTTTTTGGAGGGCACAGAGGGTTTAGTAGATGAAAATAGTGAAGGAAGGCCAGTCTCAACGCGAATACAAGCAACGATCAAAAAAGTGCATATACTTGTATATAATATAATTTTTTCCCAAGTAATTACATTTCTTACATTCATGACTGTTGATTATTATTTACCCAAAATAGTAAAAGGAGAACCAATGATCAATTGATAATGAAGCTTAAAAATTGGTAACTTCAAGAAATTCAGGTGCGCCTAATAATGTGGCCAGGGACTGTAAAATACCCCAACAACGTCTCCGTTGGTAGCTGGTGAACATTTCGAAGCTGAGTGTACAACGTGATGTAGGATGCTCCCTGGAGTAGGTTTGCCCTCAATGTTGGAAATATCTCGTTCAGCGTGTCGGTTCCACCTGCTTGTACCACTTCGAGTGCCCTGCCTCTTAATCGTGTTGGTACCAGTCGAGTGAATAATACTTTGTCTGGCACCTCTGTGAGGATTTCATATCCCAGGCGCGCGCAATTTATAAATTCATTCACCTCGCATTGCTTGCGTGGCCCATCTCCAGCCAAAATTGGCACATTGTTGTGAAGTATACTATTCACCAGGGTTATGTTGGCCATCTTTTTAGTTTTTTCCTCTATTGTACTCTCTTCTTCAACTGCCTCACTATCTGTGTGCCGTCGTGGTCTTCGTTGGCTGCTACTGCTACAACCAGTTTTTCGTTTTGTTGTACTCGATTCGCCTACAGCCTCACTATCTGTATTCTTCCGGGGTTTTCGTTGCTTGTTACTGCTACCTCCGGGGTCGGAATTAACTGAGTGTGACCGGATATATGGCCTCCCGTTTCTGAGTGATACTACTTCTCGTAACAGGGGTCTTTGAATCTCTTCGTCGTTTTCTTCTGGTACTCCGTTATCCACTTCTTGCACACGTTCGTACTACGTTCGTTCGTGCGTACGTTCGCCCAGTGAAAAAGATTGTATTATGCCCGATAGGCCCAGAGAGCCGTGTTTGGGACTTAAGCGGAGAGGCTTAGGGCTCTCATCTGCTACTTTTGTGTTATTGATGCAGTCCGCATACTTACTATCTGTTATCTGGTTGTTATCTCCTCCAATTGTTTTGCTGGCTCTCGGTTTCCTCGTCCGTACTTCCTGAACTTCCTTCCTCTCCAATTGCTCGTCCTGTACTACGGTTGACTCTTGTCGTCTGCTGTTGACTGATTGCCTTTTCTCTGATTTTCCCTGTCCATTTATTCCTATTTTTCCCTTACGCGGCGTAAATTCCCACTCTGTCAATTTCCATGGAATTATTGTCCCAATTTCCCAATTTCCATTTGCATTTCACGAAAATGCATATCCCGCATAATTCGAATCATAAGTTGAACTTCTGTTCCCATTTCCCAATTATTAATTTGGTTCGTCGTTCCATTTAAATTTCGCGACTCTTCACATTTAGCATTCACCTAATTGCACAACCATCCGGCACCATGTAGTACTATTTCGAAGTACTAAGTTCCGACGCTTTGTGTGGATGTGACGTTTTCCAGTGAATGATCGCATGATTGACAGGTGACGTTTGGAACATGTGACTGGTGACGTTTTTCATATGCAGGTAAGTGGTTTGGATATATATATATATATATTTAATATCCTTTCTTTTTAGGAAACAAGGATATGTTGGAGACGGTGGTGGAGATTCACCACATTTCATTTGTGGGAATATTTGGAAACCCAAATATGGCAAAGGGATATTTTCAATAAAAATATTTACAACCGCTCTAAAGGAAGAATGGGAAAAAATACCTGGCATATACTGCGCAAAATTGATCAACTATGCTCAATTGTTTGAAGGCTGTAATAGCTGCTAAGGGATATCCAACTAAATATTAAATGAAGCTGGTTGGCAAAAAACACATGGTTTTTCTTATATAAAAACTGTTGCCGTGCGAATACTTTTTGCATGTCCGTGTATGACAAATTTTTGTTTTCAATTTTTTAAAAGTATATGTAAAAATGTTTTACTTGATATTCTTAACGTAATGAATAAAGCATATTTAGTTTTATTATCATAGGTTTTTCATTGCAAAAAATATCAAGAAATATGGAAAATTCTTCTTTTTCTGAAAAATTAAGCGTCGTACGAATACTTCTCCACTCACTGTGTATAATGTTTTTTTAGCATAAATTATTTTGGAATTTCATGTTTCATGTTTCATGTTAATTGACGAGTATTACAAGGAAATGAAATTTCCACATAATGATTTCGAACACACATCACTTGAGAAATTTTATTGTTAATTATTATTTCTTTAGCTATAATTTTTGATATCGAATAAAAATTAAGAAGATTCGACTATTTTCGACAATTATATGTTTCTGCCTGGTACTATAAGATTAGTGTGGCTTTGTGTGGAGGGAACAAATGTTATTGAATTTATAAAGAACCGAAGGGCTTCATCGTACATTGAGTTTCTAAATCTAAATCCAGAATTGTGGCAGCATGTCAAGACACTGGAAACCTACGACGCCATGGAGGCGAGCCACAATTAGCTCTGTTGTAATATGTATATTGTAATATGTTTCAATCTCCAGATTGTCCGTTTTGTAGTTTCTCAAAAAATAGTTTTGGGAGGATTTGATCTGACGTCATGGTAGGGTAAGGAGCTCGAGATCGAAAAATGTTAGTTACTCAAAAGCGTTTGTTTGCAATCTGAGTAATAGAGTGAAATCCGCTCATACTTCTCATTTCTCCTCCAGTAGAATCGGGTAAAGCCTAGTAAACTCGAAAATTGCGTACTGATTAATTATTTGCTTAAGTAGTTTACATTTAGAGAAGGTATATAAAATAGCGGTAAAACTCTTTAAAAGGAAGAAACCAACACTTTAGGTTTTAGCAATCCCTTTTTATATCATTCATTGAGATTAGTGCTAGCAATTGATTTGGTAACTCTACTCTATGATAATCTCTTTGACACTCTGGTAACGAATAAAACTCAACCACGGATTGATTTGGACTCACGATGGCTTGAATTGAACTGGATAGAGATGGGTGATATTTCACGTCACGGTGACAAAATCACAGTGACTATAACTCCCGTGACAGTGACAGTGACTCATGGCATGAAACTAGTGTTACTTTGTCACTTCCACTTCATTCTTATTTTAATTTCATTTCTTACCTTATCTTCAGCTCCGATCGCACTACAATTTTCCTCATACACAGCCGAATGCAATGTTCCATTCCAGAACCTGTTTTTCCATGTGGAATGGATATTATTCACGCATATATGCACATATCATTTCTTTTCTAATCTCCCTCACCAAAACCATCTGTAGTTGTACCCTCATTACATACAGAGGGTTTTGAAGATAACGCGCCCTGGAGTAGCATACATATTTCTGTCTCTCCTACTCAAGTAACTTGAGTTACGAAATTGGATTTTGTATTAAACTTTCATGATTTTCGGCGCTACTGTTACTTGAATCTTAGGATTTTCGAAAGAAATATGTTAATAATAGGTTTAAAGGTTTTCTTTTTGTTGCATTTGTGAAAGGCTTCCGTATTTTTATAGATGAAAGACAATACTGAATATTTTAAGCATTTTGAGCGTTTATTTGATTAATGAATGATATTTTAGTAACGTATGATATTTTGTCACTACGATATTTTATTGACGCATGATATTTTGTCACTTTGATATTTTAGTGACGCATGATATTTTATCACTACGATATTTTAGTAACATATGATATTTTGTCACTTTGATATTTTAGTGACGCATGATATTTTGTCACTACGATATTTTAGTAACATATGATATTTTGTCACTACGATATTTTAGTAACGCATGATATTTTGTCACTACAATATTTTAGTAACATATGATATTTTGTCACTTTGATATTTTAGCAACGCATGATATTTTGTCACTACGATATTTTAGTAACGTATACTACAATATTTTCTATGGGGGAACCTATTGAAAATATATCAAATATATAAACAAACAAATAATAACATATAACATCATATTTCTTTTCAAAATCCCACTTTTCAAGTAACAGGAGCACAGAAGATCATGAAAGTTACAAAAATCATACGTTACTCAAGTAACATTCTTACAGAAAATTTCATATGTAACCAAAATAACGTGGTATTTGATATTTCAGTAACGTATGATATTTTGTCACTTTGATATTTTGTCACTTTGATATTTTGTCACTTTGATATTTGAGTGACGTATGATATTTTGTCACTACAAAATTTATTAACGTATGCAATTTTCTGCGCTCCTGTTACTTGAATCTGCGATTTTCAAAAGAAATGTTTGAAATTCTTATGTTTTTACTATATTTTTGTTTATGGAAGACAATACTGACGGTGTATAATTTAAAAATCCGGAGGCTCATCCCTATTTTACCTAATTTTCCCTAAACTTTTGGCATATTGATTTCCGCTGTTAAAATATTCAATTATCGAAGTTCATTCTGGTCATTTAACGAATTTAAGGAAGTCGTTAGATAAGAACGATTTTTTATTTCTTCGATTTTCTATTCCTGCGACTCGTTGCGATAACGGTTTCATTTATACGCGGAATGATCCTTTTCAGATGAACCGTTGTCGCAACGAATCGCAGGAAACGGGCCATTCCGCGTATAAATCAGTTTTGCATTGTACAAAGAAGTTTTTGATAAATCATAAATAAATAAATCTATAGTTATTATTCATAATTACATAAAAATACTTATAATAATTATTTAATTCACAACAATGAGGATCAGCTCGCTTTGGAATTGTTTCGAACCCGTAGACAACGGTAAGGATAGAGTTGCGATTTGCAAGTCATGCAAAGCTAAACTTAGCTACAGAACATCCACTACTAATTTGAAAAAGCATTTGGAGAGGAAGCACCCGGCCATGCAGTTTCATCCGTTGAAGGCTGCTCATGCATCAAGACATGAGCCATCTTTATCATTCAGTGAGCAACAACAACGGATCCAACCGATCCCTGCAGCTAGCAGCTCTGAACAACATGGTGGAAATGAACCGCTCCCCGGTCCAAGCAGTATTGGTCAAAGTCAAGAAACCGAACTGCTCCCTGGACCTAGCGGATTTGTCCAACAGCCTATTTCGCGATATTGTTAAAAAAAAAATGTTGCCAGTGGAAAAGGAAAATATTGACCATGCTTTGATGGGTCTTTTCATTTACGACTCTCAAACTTTTTCTATAGTAGAAGACAAAGGCTTTCGTGGATACACCCAAATACTTAATCCTACGTACAAACTGCCGGATCGAAAGTTATTGGCAAATAATTACTTACCCGCTCTTTACGAGACTTGCCTTACAACGAAGAAAGAAGAGATCTCAGAGGCGAAAAGCGTGTGCTTGACCTCAGACATTTGGACTTCCTGTGTCAATAACTCATATATGGCGGTAACAGCGCATTATGTAGACGATTCCTTTAATTTGCAAGCAGTGCTTCTCGAGTGTTCTCATATGCTTGGCAGTCACACCAGCGACAATATTGCACAATCTCTCACTAGAATAATAGACGAATGGAGATTGCGGAATAAAGTCTTCATAGTAGTGACAGACAACGCCAGCAATATGACGAAAGCTGTTCAGAAACTGCAATACAAACATTTTGGCTGCTACGCGCATACCCTCAATTTGATAGTGAAAGGATCCACAAGTGGGGACACAGCGCATCCTTCACTGAGAAGAGCTATAACGAAAGTGAAAGAAATTGTTCCTCACTATAAAAGGAGCGTGAAGGCGACCGAAAAGCTTGTAAAATATCAGAGACAGAACAGACCGAATGAAGCCCCAAAGAAACTGCTTCAGGATGTTCCAACAAGATGGAACTCTACGTTCAAAATGTTGGAAAGATTTGTAGAGTTAGAAGAAGTGGTCAAAGCTACACTAGCCTTGCTGCAGGAAGAATGGTCGACATTATCCTCAGATGAATGGACCATTTGTAAGCAGCTATGTGTGGTTTTGAAGCCTTTCAACCAACTAACCTGCCAAAAGAGTGGGGAAAAATATGTGTTGGGGAGCAAAATAATAATTTTGACCAGGGGTCTCTTAACGGTTCTCGAGAGTATGCTCGCGGATCCGGCTATTGAAGTCAAGTTGTTCAATGGTCACATACACGAGGTAATAAGAGATCTGGTTACAAAATTAATTGCTGACGCCCACTGCAGATTCCCAAACCTAGAAGTCAGCAGCACAATCGGAATCGCAACCATGCTTGATCCTCGGTTCAGGCTACAGTTCTTCCAAAGCTCAACCTGCGCCAAAACAATTAGGAAGAAGGTGACAGAAATGGTGGCGAACAACATCAGTAAGACATCTAGCTTACCCATACAAGTGATGGAAATTGCACCGGAACCTGAAGAAGAAGTTGAGGAATTGGACATTTTTCGAGTGTACATGACTATATGACTATACAGCACTGTCCAAGGCAATTCTAGAAGTCCAGAGATATTTGGATGTGCCCAACATTGCCCTTAAAGAGAATCCCTTGGAATGGTGGCGGACATTTCAGCATAGCTTCCCAAATATTGCTGACATCGCTATGAAATATTTGGGTTTTGTGGTCACCTCGGTACCATGCGAAAGACTTTTCTCAAAGGCTGGATATATTTTGAGTGATAGAAAGACAGGGCTAGGAGTAAGGAAAGTCCAGCAAATTTTATTTTTAAACTCTAATTATAAGACATAGTATTTTAATAAATTATAATAAGTATATAATAAGTAGTATTTAGCATTATAATAACATAGTGAATATGAGACTATTAAGAATTTCTGCATTGATGAAAGTGCAGTCTTGGTATATGGGTGCTCATATAACTGAATTGAGTATATCGTTAGACTGAATGGTTTTAGATACATTGCCATAAGTATCTGCAATCACGGAGTTCGTGCTAACTAAATTAGAAGGAATTTCAATAACGTCTTGTCCGAAATCAGGGTAAAGTTGTATAACCAAGAGATTTAAGAAATTCAACGAAATCAATTTCATGAGGTTAAGCTCGCATGTTTTGGGTCAAAGTTATTTTGTGGAATTTTGAAAATTCGAACCATGAAGTAAGACAATTCTCAATAAGTGATACACGTGTACCGTGAGGTACAACTAGCAAAGTATGTCGAAAATCTTCACATAGTAAAATAGTCTTACCTCCGAAAAGTTTAGTTGGAGTTCCGCATAAATCGTTTAAAAAACGGTCAATTAATTTAAGATTCATCCATGATAATAATAGATGCAGACTTTATAAACTGTGCTTGGGCACTGTTTACAGAGAGGCTTGATACGGAATTCTCTAAAATGGGTACAGGTAATTTGAAAACATTGTGAAGAGTTCGACCTTGAATTAAAAGAGTGGATGCAATACCACTGAAAGCGCACGCAATACACTGTAGGTTCAAAGAATTCAATTTGCGAATAATTGCTGTTTGGGCAAAAATCTTACCACAACCAGCATGAGCTGTAAGACAAAAAATATTGCAACCAGTATTACTATTTAAAACTTCCTGCAAAACTAAATCAATAGCGGAACGCTGTTCGGCATTGGCACTTTGGAACATTTCTTCAAAGATTGTTTGTTGTCTTTCTGGATCTACATTGACATTTGTTATAATACCTGATAAAGATTGCGGAATTGGAAGGCCTAGCTGTTCACATGACAAATTATCACTGAACAAAATTTCCTCTATAACTAATAAAGCACGGTTATATGAATCGTTTTCTGAAAAATTTCTTAAGAAGTCTTCACACATGAAAATTTTGAATTCATTCCACAAATCTAAAGCATTGGCAGGAACGTTCATACCACAAATAATGGCAAATAACTCTCTTAACTGCTGAGGGGACTTACATTCTTTTGCTTCTAATAAACATTCACGCCACTCCCTATCATTTGATGCGATACCTCGTGCATGTGCAGCAGCTTAAAATGTGGGGTAAACAATGTTACCAACAGTACGCAAATCCTAAAAACAAATGGGACCTCGAACATGAAGCAAAAGTAATCTCAAATGAAACAGTTCAACATCTTTTGGAGAAACATAAAATAATCTAGCGATAGTTCTACCACCCCCTCTTAGACGGTTTTTTCATTTCTTTTCTTTATGTACCCAAATATAATGTATAGGCATCTCTGTATATAGAAGATTGGAGGAATCAATTTGATTGATTTCAAAGAAATCAGTTAATTTTGTTCTTCTATGACTTTGAAGAGCTTGCTGAACATTTCCTTCCCTAAAAACTACATTTTGCCGTTGAGGCAAGTGACATTCAAGTCGAACTATATTATGTGACTGGTAATGCATTGGGTACTCATTTATGCGCCAGTTAGCTTCCGTAGATCCAACATAGCGACCGGACAAAAAGCTATCGATTTCATCTATATGAACTTCGCCCTGAACTCCATCACTAGTAGCTCGAGACGTTATTGGGGTATTTTAATAGGGTGAAAGACCTCATTGCTGCCTGTAAGAACGCTGCAGACGTGCAGTACCCTAATGGAGGAGATGGATTAAAAACCGAAATAGAGGAAGTAGGCCTACACTGTTTCAAAATGGGGGTGCTAAATTCGAACTACAAGTTCTATCTCTTACAAGACGTCGAGAACACGCTGGAGGCGATAGGGGCTAAGGTCAGAAGACTTGAACAGACGGAGCAGTGTATGCAGCAGCCGCAAGAGGACGTCGCCAGCCCGATGCAACAACCAACCCAACCCAACTTTTACATGCCCGCACAACGGCCGCAGCAACCGTTTGTTATCAAGCAGGAGTACCATCAGAGAGGTCCTCAGAACTACAGGAATGGGGGTCAACAGTACCAGCAAACACGCAGAAATAGTTTCCAACCGGCTGGGAATAACTATCGAAGTGGGAATCAGGGGAGTCCACGAGGCAGACCAGATCGCCGACAGATAAGATGCCATTTCTGCAACCGCGAGGGACATGTAATGGCAGAGTGTCGCACAAAACAAATGACACCGTTCTGCATAAGTTGCAAGGCCTATGGTCACACAGCACAAAACTGCAACTCGCACGGTAGGAACCAAACAAATCCAGGTCCAAATGGATATAGGGGTCGCCAGGTGAATCACACCACGGCAAACGATACGGAAGAAAAGTGTAACTTCTGTCTGGCGCTTGGACATACGGAAGGCAGATGTTATTTGAAGGAGAGATGGGAACGATTACAGCTGGAAAAACAAACCATAAACAGGTCCTCGGAAAACTGCGAGGGGGCGACTGGACACACCGCGAGTCGCCACTAACAGATAAAGAAAGGCGGTGTGGATCGTGTCCAGAAATACCTATAGTAAGCCTACCCCTAAATGTGTCACAAAGAAGTAGAAATTTGTTCATAATAGACACGGGAGCAGAAATAAGTCTCATAAAAGAAGAAGAAATTAATGAAGAAAGGAAACAAGATATAAATAGGAAAGAAATTATCCGACTCAACACCATATCAGGGGAAATTTCATCAAAGGGAACTATAACAGGACACATAACGTTAGATAAGATTTATCCATGCAAGTTTCATGTCATTGAAACTGTCAACCATGGGAACATAACAGGATTACTAGGTAACGATTTCCTGTCTAAACATTGCAATATTGAGGGCCCCGCACAGCAGCTCGTATTCCCACCCACAAGCAATGGCAGAGGAACAATCATAAAATTCGAAGAAAACCGCAACCAACACGGGAATGACGTACACTTCGTGGACGTAATAGCTGCTGGTGGAACAAGCCTTGAGCGTAGTCACACCAGGGAGGAAAACACTCGAGATGACCAAAGTAGCACTGCTATGGGGAGTGGAGAGAAACCTGAAACACTGGGTAAAGACAACGCTGGCCAGTCAGAAGAAATGCGACAGACAAAGGAATCGGGAAGCAGGACCACCGCCAGGCAAAGCTGTCCGAAAATATGTGGAAGCACAGGGGAAGTAATGCCTACAGCGGAAATACTGAGTGACTTGGAACGACTCTTCGAGATAGGTACTAAGCATGAAAACTACGAGAGTAGGATGCGTACCAGGAGGAGAAGTCTCAGTCCATCCCATACTCACACCAAGGTGGAGGACGAGGGAAATCAAGAAGAAAGTGGGTCAAATGAGGAAGTCGTAACCACCGATGCCAGAAATATCATAGTACCAGCAAGAACGGTGAAATGTGTGGAAATGACCACAGAAAGAGAAGGGGAATACCTAACCGAGGGGGAAGAGATAATACCGGGAGTATATGTTAGCAATGCACTCGTGCAAGCAAGAAACGGGAAAGTAAAATTGAGCGTGCTAAACGTTAACAATCACCAAGTAAAAATTAATAATGTGATAGTAAAACTGAGGCATTACGAAGAAACGACAGCACGGGGAAAAAACAGTGAAGACGCTGATCAGAAACTTGTTTACTGTACAAAGGCCGAGGAATCAGAGCAAGAAAAAAGGGAGACTCGAATTAGGAAATACATAAGTATGGAAAAGGACCTGAATACCGAAGAAAGGAGGGAAATAAATAAAATAATTAAAGAGTTTCAAGATGTATTCCATTTACCAGGAGAGAAACTAGGGCACACGACTACCGTACAGCACGAAGTACGGATACAACCCGGAAAACAGCCAATCAAGTGCAAGATGTACCGCCTGCCAGAAACACAGAGAGACATAATAACCGAGGAAATCCAAAGGTTACTCGATGAGGATATAGTAGAGCCAAGCTGGAGCGAATGGAACGCACCACTGCTAGTAGTCCCTAAAAAACCGGGACCTGATGGAAAGAAACGATGGCGAATAGTGGTCGACTATAGGAAATTGAACGAAGTAACCGAGGGGGATGCATACCCACTGCCCAGGATTGAAGACATCCTGGACCAGTTAGGGAATTCCCGATATTTTTCGGTACTCGACCTCGCCAGCGGCTATCATCAGATAGCGATGAAACCAGAAGACCGGGATAAAACTGCGTTCAGCGCGCCCTACGGGCATTACGCCTTTAAACGAATGCCTTTCGGGCTTAAAGGAGCTCCAGCAACGTTCCAGCGGCTCATGAACCACGTGTTGACTGGGTTACAAGGACTGCAGTGTTTTGTATACCTGGATGACATACTCGTGTACGGTAGAAACTTAGCAGACCATCAAACAAAATTGCGGGCGATATTACAGCGGTTGAGAACACATAACCTCAAATTGAACGTGGAAAAATGTAACTTCCTCAAGAAAGAGATTATATATCTTGGCCACAAATGTACGACGGAAGGAGTGGAGCCGGACCCGAGTTTAGTGGACAGCGTCAGAAATTTCCCGACGCCCAAAACCGTCCGCCAAGTGCAGTCGTTTCTAGGGCTAGCAAACTACTACAGGCGATTCATATCAGACTTCTCAAAAATAGCGGCACCGATCAACAAACTCCTAAGGAAGGACGTGAAATTCATTTGGGATGAGAGTTGCGTAAAAGCGTTCGAGCACCTCAAGGAGAAATTGATAAGTCCACCGGTACTCAGGTACCCAAATTTCAAAGAGCCGTTCAAGCTATATACGGACGCCAGTGGGGAAGCGCTCGGAGCTGTACTGGCACATAACATAACGGATACCGCCCGGCAACCGTTTGACAAGGTCTATATGGATTTAGTAGGGCCGTTACCTGAGACACCCCGCGGAAATAAATACATATTAAATTTTGAAGACGACCTCACCCGATTCATGGATGTGGTACCATTACCAAACATGGAGGCGAAGACAGTAGCACAAGCGTTCGTGGAGGAAATTATAAGCCGGTATAGGATCCCAAAAAAACTTATTACCGATCAAGGGGCTAACTTCACTTCTGAGATGTTCAGAGAAGTATGTAAACTGTTCCGAATACGGAAACTGGAAACAACACCATATCACCCACAAGCCAACGGTGCATTAGAAAGATCCCACAGGCCACTGGTAGAATATCTACGAAATTTCGTGGACGACAACCAAACGGATTGGGATGAGCACTTGCGGGCAGCCATGTTCGTCAGAAATAACAGCATGCATGCCACCACGAAGCTAACTCCCATGGATTGTCTCTACGGGTTCTCTGCAACATTGCCGAACAACTTAAAGACAGAGCCACAGCCGGTGTACGACCATGAAAACTATTATTTACACCTAAGAAACAAGCTCCAAAGAGCCTATCAAACAGCCCGGAAGAACCTCGAAGAGGGTAAACTCCAGTCGAAGGAGTACTACGATCAAAAGACCAACCCGCTGAAAATCCACCTAGGGGACCAGGTACTACTGAAAAACGCGGCTCGAAAGAATAAGTTGATACAACACTGGGTAGGACCATACAAAGTGGTAGCCATAAATAGTCCGGTTAACAGTACGATAATGATAGGCAAACGCAAACGGCGCGTTCATAACAACCGGTTAAAATTGTTTCACTAAAACCGCCTCTGTCTTTCCAGACATGTTCATCCTACTCACTCTACTAACATTGGGAGCCACAACTCAACCAGCACCGGTCGAGATACATCCGATTACCCGAAAAGGAGTAGTGTTCGAGCCTCTCAGAAAAGTGCAGATTTATCGCGACCATTGGACCATCGTAACCCGTTTACCAAAACCAACGTGGAAACTACACCTGAAATACCTCGCAGAATGTGAAACCGCGATCCATCATCTCTGCGACAACACGGGCATCTTAGTCGGGGAAGAGTATTGCTATCATTGGCAAATGGAAATCAGGAAACGAGTAAAACAAATACGCGAGCTTATGGACAGGGCAGATTATACGTTAACACCGCATGGTCGAACCAAGCGAGGACTGATAAATTTAGGGGGAAAAATAATAAAAAGCATCTTCGGAACCATGGACAGTGAAGACTCGGAGCACATTCATCAAAAGTTAGCAGAGTTGGAAGAGAACACGAAAACCACTCTGGACTTGGCAAAACAACAAGTGACCGTTATGAAAACCACCCTAAAGGCTATGAGTAAAGCCAACGAAGAGATGACAGTAAGACAAAACAAGTTGACGCGAAAGGTCGAGCTTTTCAACACCAAGATAGGGGAAATAGGCAAGCATTCCGACCAAATCCACGTAATACAAGTACGCCTAGACCTCAACGAAGTAATACTATTCATGTTGGCGGAACTACAGCAGATGTATTTAGAAATAACGGACTTATTCATAGTTATGGAATCACTAAACCGACGGGAACTGAGCCCACTGTTACTACCAACCAGAGAAATTCTGGAAGTCTACGCCAAGGCCCTTGAAAGCCAACAGGGAAGAAAAACAACCATGGACCAGATCACGCTACAGAAGATCGCTAGCGTAGATTATGAACAAAGCCCGGGAGGCACCCTCATACAGATCCAACTACCATTACTGGAAGGGCAATTATATACCTTGAACAGGGTATACACGACACCGATAGATTCGGGGCACAACTCCTACTACTTGTATGACATTGGGACCACATATTTCTTAAACACCAGTAGGTCCCAACAGAACTTCGGATTAACGGAATTAGACTATCAAAGTCGATGCATTCAAGTGAATACGACCTACAGCGTTTGTCATCAGGGCGATCCGATTCTAGCTAAACCAACACGCACCGATTGTACATCAGCATTGTTCCGAGCTACTGACCAAATACCGACTGGTTGTCAGATACGCGTGTTGAACACCGCGGGACCCATACTAATCCCTATGCATCAAGATAACGCTTGGCTTTACTGGGTACAACAATCGACACCACTCATAAGCCAATGTGAAAGTCAAGAACAAATCTATCAACTAACTGGTTTGGGCATAGTAGAATTGAAGAATAAATGTGTGTACCATTTAGCTGAATACACGCTACCATACCGAATTACGGAAATACAACCACTAAATATGCACCACCCCGGAGAAATTCTACCGCCGAGCGTAGACTCTTCCAAATACCAGATACCGATCAAAAAACGGAAAACGGAAGCGCGGATGGAAATCTTGCATCCAGTAGCGGTAAATGACCATTTCAAAGGCATTAGTGAGACGCTAGACGACTTGGACACGAAAATCACGGAAAGCCAACAAAACCGGCACCAAAAAATCCAGTTACACACAACAACTGGGGCAACGGTAGGACTTCTAATGGTCATCTCCATTAGTATCGTGATAAGAATCTATTGAAGATACAGGAATAAAAACACTAGCCGCCAGCCGCCACCACAACCCTCGCGACCCAGCCCCCGGCGAGTGCAAATTGTATCAATGCCGATAACGATCCCCAGAAGAGATCAAATCCTTGCGGAAAATGAAAAGGATGACTCATCCAACCCAGTAACCAACCCAGCGGAAAATCAGACACACCCTCGAGAACCCTAACCACGACGATAGGATACTCAAAAGAAAAACTAAGCACTAAGACCAATAGCAATAGCAATAAAAGAAAAAAAAAATATATAATAATAATATGCAACCTAACCGAATATACCAGAAAAAAAAAAAAAAATGAGAATGAAAAAAAAAAAAACTTAACTAACGCCTTAATCACTAATTACCAGGGTCCCACGATGTCCGGAAATAACCAACGAGCAGGACGGGTAGACGGAAAGGAGGCGACGACCGTCGTAATCAACACCAATAACTATCATAACAGCGGAAGCAATTCCATACACATAAAGTGGTTTGGGGCATCAAAAGACATAACCATCAAAATAGGTAACATGGTTCTGTCCATCGAGGAAGATATCAAACGTCAATCTA
Organism: Chrysops caecutiens; assembly: GCA_963971475.1. Classification (NCBI taxonomy): domain Eukaryota; kingdom Metazoa; phylum Arthropoda; class Insecta; order Diptera; family Tabanidae; genus Chrysops; species Chrysops caecutiens. The sequence goes on along the minus strand of OZ020567.1, from coordinate 48,638,477 downwards.
CAAGAAACAAAGGAATCCAGACAACTATGGTAGAAAATCATGAAAACCTAAAAGTCGTGGAAGACCTGACCCCCAAAGTTGAGGTAGATGAGCTGGGGCTGACTCCCTCCAGCTGGGATGACGTACTTCGGGAGGCCGATGAATTGTATCACCACTTGAAGTTAGACAAAACACCGGTCAAACAACATGGTCCAGACCAAGTTTTGAAAGCGGAAATTGCTAAAATGAGAAAAAAGTTAGCAAGAGAAACACTAGTCGGAGAACCACTAACGTTACCAGTACGGAAAAACTCAGATTTATGGGAAAAACCAACCTACCCATATCCAGCAGGAAGGCCGAGAAGGACATCAGACGACCCGGACCAGTATTTGTCGTAATCAGCCACCAAGAAACACGACATCCTCAACACTAAAAGAGATAAAAAGGTAGATTTAAGCAAATACTTAAAAAATTGTAAACATTAACAGTATAAACAATAAAAATTATAAAAAACAAGGAAGTAGATTTAAGCAGACATTCAAAGTCATAAACATTTATAAACAAAACATTTGTAAAAGCCAATATGGTTAAAAGTAGATTTAAATAAAAGAATCGAACAGAGAGTAATGGAAAAAAAAATTGTAAACATTTGCTAAAGCAATAAGAACATGATGTAAGAAAAATGTAATGGAAAACACGACAGAAAATTGTAACAGAAATATGTGAGGAAAATGAATGAAATGGGGTAGGTAAAGGTCGCATGACCACAAGAAAGTTAAGAGAAATGTAATAGATAATGTTAACACGTAAAACGGATAGGTTCAATTAGATTAGTTTAGGGAGTTAGGGAAATAAAACGACATAGGAATTAGTTAGGGGATGAAGAAGAGATTTAGCTAACACTATTGAAAAACTAAGACAGAAAAAAGTAATACCGAACGCCACACCTGCAACCACCCGCAAAGTCCTGCACTAGAGATACCACCAAGCAGTAGAAAATCACGTAACTCCACCCGCATTGTCGACAACATAAACACCGAGGAAATAGTGAAATCACCTGGAAAAGAAACAAAACACATCTAACAAGGAAGTCTCCATCAACGAACTACTACCGAACTGTAATGAGGCACAGTCGTAACCCTTATAAACATATTTGTATATATATTTTATACTCTTAACTGTGCTACAAACTTCAACATTTAGGTGGCAATCAAATCTTGCTAGAAGCTATGGATTGTAAGGGACAACATAACGATTATCAACAGATTGGCCACGAACGTCGACTGTTCTACCATTATTACGACGCATATAAACAGGATAGCCATTTACGTTAGCCTGAGTTGTATTGGAAAAGTCTTTAGGAAAGCTTTTGCTGCATTTACCATCTCTCAGACAAACGAAGTTAGGATTTAATAAACCACATGGACCGTGAATCATATGTTTTTTGACTAAATCATGAAGTTTTGGGTTAACTGAAATATTTGGAATTTCCGCACAAACAAATTTATCGCTGTCATTTATTCTGTCAGTAGAATCTAAAGTAAGTAGGATATGAGCGTGTGGCAAACCACGCTTTTGAAATTCAATCGTGTATATGGTGCCTTAACTTTTCCGAAAATTTTAGATTTTTCTAGACATTCAATCAATTTTTTCAACTTCGAACGAAAGACACGGATGATAATGTGAGGTTGAAAATTCGGACTATCACCAGGCGAAATGTTATTAATAATTTCTGGCCATTTGGAGTTGCATGTCATTGTGATAAAAAGTGAAAGCTTTCCATCATGCTGAACTATTGCCATAGCATCTAAATAATTTTGGTACATATTTCTTGGCGAACTATTCTACAACCCACCGAATTAACAGAATCATTTGGATGCTGCTGTAAAAAATCTGTTAAGTTATTATATACATCAGCTCGAAGAGTGGCTTGATTTTGTCGAATAAAGTGCAAACGGCTTCCTTCTATACGGACATAAATGTCTACAATCCCCTGTAAAAACTATTTCTGTGAAAAGTGAAGAATACTGAATTCATCTCCAATAGCCAGACGAAATGATGCATATTGCAGCATTGTAATCTTATTGCGGGGACCAGTAGAAGCATAAGTAGACCTTGCTGAATGTTTCATATTCACGTGCCATCCAGTATCACCATTGGGAAATAATAAGGCATAAGCTAATGGATCTAACGAAGAATCAAGTACCGAAACACTGTGAACAGAATTTGAAGTTTTGGAAAAAGTAATCATATTTCGTTCAAAAGGGGGTTCCCCGTCAACGCTTTTAAAAATGGTTGCAACATCCGTTTGGATTGCATCATTATAACGCCGCATATCTAAATCCTGATTGACTCTAATTACCATACTTACTTCAGCAGCACTGTTTTCAGGTCAGACATTGTTTTGAATGAGCGGATAAAAGGAATGACCCGATGTAACTCCTCTGCTAAAGAACGCATAATGCCCAAACCACATCTAACATTACTTCTGTCACTCATTCTGTACTGAAGAGCAGTCTCAACATCATAAAAGTATAGTTGTGCATAGCATGGTACACGATTAGGCAAATTTTGAACAGCACCAATTCGGTGATAAAATACGTTTTGTATTTTGAAGTGATAGATCCCGTTTAAAATATTTTCATCTAATTGAGCTTCTGAGCTCACCACAGCAAATGAAGCGTTATAAGAACGAATATTTGCTAGATAGTTCTATGCACGTTTTTTGTTGGTAACATTAGTTGAATTTACATCTTTCAACAATTTTAGAAAGAAGTTATTGGGCGTCAATACCGGCAACATTACCTTTCCCTTGTGACAACATAGAGAAAATGCATCATTTTCCCGACCTGTAATTTCTAATTGAAAATGCCTAGCTGAACAAAAAGAGGAACGAAAGGCCATATTTCCTAAGTTGAACGAATTAAGGTTACTTGGAGGCATATTTAGTGCACACTTATAAGATTCTAGCAATTCAACTAAACTGTTTTCATCAATTAAATTGTCCCTACCGAGATTCTACGCCTTTGTCTACGTCCACTATTACCTGTTAACGATTGGCGACGCGGCATTTTAAAACAACAAATATAAATAAACAAATGAATAATATAAATAAACAAATGAATAAAGAAATAATTAGAAGAAAACCTAATATGCAACAATTATAAATTGAAATAAAAACTGCACTCACGAAAATCCACTCAACCAAAATTCACTCACAATATTCTTTTTCAAATGCACTCACAATATATATTTAATTTATGATTATTATTACGAACACAACTATTTATATTAGAAACACAATTTCTTTAACGATTTTGTCAATAAATCGACAGTTTATTTAGTTTATAGTCTTTTAAATAAATTTTTAAATGAATTCGGTAAAACCAACGGTAAGTTAGCATTGACAATACTTCAAGCTTTGGATGACAGATTTGTGAGAAATAACGGATCTTTGAAGATTGTAAGGAGTTGCCATATCCTCAGTGTTCTAAATTTAATTTGTGTCTAGTAATTAGTAGTACCTAGTAATTAGTAATTAGTATTCACAAAATTGAAATAATTTTTTATTCCAATAGCACTTTAATTTTTGTTGTTATGTGCAGCATGATTGATTCATTCCATATGCTTCGATTTTCGACAAACTTAGTCCGTGCCATTTATTGAAGACACAAACCAGAACGATTACACCACATTACACCGTGTCTGACCAAATGACTGCATTCTTGCAGACAAAAACTTGAGTAATTAGTAATTAGTATTCATGAAATTGAAATAATTTCTTATTTCAATAACAATTTTTTTTTTTTTTTTGTTATGTGAAACATGATTGATCCATTCCATATGTTTCGATTTTCGACAAACTAAGCCCGTGCCATTTATTGAAGACTCAAACCATAAAGATTTCACCACATTACACCGTGTCTGACCATATGACTGCATTCTTGCAGACAAAAACAAAGCCAATCAAAATATGGCTGAATTTGCGACAAATATGACCTATCCCACATTATCTTTGCAATACCTGATGGGTTTGATTAAAATAAATTCACCTATTTTGCATTAAAGATAGATTCTTCAATCAAACCTATCATCTATGGCAATGATAATGTAAGATCTGTGGCGATATCAATAGCCAATGATTCCATTTGTGCATAATTTTGGTTTGTGTATGGAGGAATCCAAAGTTTTATCAGTTGTCTGAGGTTTCATTTATTGCTAACGCACACCGAAATTATGAGCATCTGATTGCATTCTTCCAGGCAATGTTATTTCATGTGTGTTTCAATTGGACACAAACTTTAAACAATTTCTAAATCAATTTTGTTGATCTAGATCAAAACATCATGTTCGATTGGGTAGAAAAATTTATTTGTGTTTTGATCTATATCTTTTTTTTCGAGATCTATATTTATTCTCAGACTGATATACGTCAAAAATGTAGTGTGAATTGTAGTGGTAATAAGATTGTGAGGTACGTAATATTCGGGGTGATACAAGCCACTTTCGTTAAGTTAACAGATTTCTGTTAAGAAAGTTAAAAGATTTGGTTTCTAACAGAATTCGTTAAGTTGGTATTCTGGCCAAAATTTACTCTCAAATCTATTACGAAAACGGTTTAGTTCCAAATCTGTCAACTTTCTTAACAAAAAACCTGTTACGATTAAGTTGAACAATTTCGGGCATGTTCCGGTAAACGATTTTTAACAAAAATCTGTTAACTTTTCGCACCCAGAATACAAATTTTGACCGTAAACCGTAATCAAACTTTTCGAAATCCAACAACAAAATACATGGGCTGTCAAATTAACGGAATCTGTTAAGTGCGCACAGAATTGCCCCGATTAACGGCAAATGCTTGATTGTTTTCGTCTTTCCTAGAACAATGCAATCATGCTTGATTGTTTTGGTGTGCGTTCCCACTACGTGCACGTGCTGGTTTTACTAATGCTGTAAACACAACACGGGCTATCGGCTAGAAAATAGCAGCTAGAAAAATAGCCCGCCGTAGTTTTCAATGGAGGTGCACAAAACTGCGGCGTGAGCTATCGGCTATAAAATATTTCATAGCTGGCTCAGAGCTATTTTCTATTTTTCTAGCCATAGCCGCGGTGCAGCCAACTTAATACACAAAACTATATGAACATATTGGCTGCACTGCACAAAATTGTTCGACGTTTAATTGTTTATGTTTTGAATAACAAGTTTCATTCGGTTCAATCATTTTAAATTATTTAGATATATTTTGATCATTTTAATTTGAGGGCGGAATTTGAAATACAGGTAATTCTCAAATTTTTGTTATTCATGATGTTTTTTTTTTTAATTTTGTTTATTTGATTTCTAGAATGAACGAGGAACTTCTGATCGAAGCAGTTAGACAGCATGAAGTCCTGTATAACATGCAGAGTAAAAATTACAGGCGGCAGGATGTCAAGGACAAAATTTGGACGTCTATTGCCGAGGAATTGAGTTCAACAGGTAAAGAATGGAAGCATTTTTGTCTCACATTTTCACCTGTATCATGTTTTTCAGTGGAGGCATGCAAACGGCGCTGGAAAGGTTTGCGGGACTCTTATAGAGCCTCAAAGGGAAAACTGAATGAACCGTCGGGGAGCGGTTCGAAGATTAATAAGGTGTGGCCGCTGTATCATAGCATGATGTTTCTGAACAAATTTGAAGTGGCCAGAGAGTAAGTTCAATTTTCCTCAAATTTCTGAATTTCCTTTTCATATGTTATGCAACTATTACTTTTAGAACGACATCCAGTTACACCCTACTGGATGTCGTCGATGAACCTGAGGAAGTTGAGGTAATTGAGGAAGTTGAGGAAGTTGAAGAAGAGATTTCTCAAATCTTTGACGAATCTCCCAGGGCAAGCATCCCTTCGGGATCTACAACCCCATTGTCGGAGGTTTCCAGAAAGAGGCGAAGGCTATCCGGACCAGACGTCACGTCCCAGATATCTAGAACAATAGCCAGCTTATCCAAAAATATCAATGACAGGCATACGGATACAGTTGGCAAATATTTTGATTACATAGCTTCGAAAGTCCGAGATGCTGATTTACCTTCAACCGCCAGGAGTGAAATGGAATTGGAGATTTTCAATGTAGTTACACGCTACATTAGAGAAAACGAAAAGTAAACGGAGGACAAGTAGGGTATAAGGGTTCATCTAATTTTCATTTTTTTAGGAAAAAAGCACATATTTACGATTTTATTATTCTCTTTTTCTATTTTCCGTATTTCATACACTATGGTTCGGATAAGGTAAATCAGCATCTCGGACTTTCGAAGCCATCTGGGCCGTGACGTCTGGTCCGGATAGCCTTCGCCTCAGTTTTGAGAAATCTCTTCTTCAACTTCCTTAATTACCTCAACTTCATCAGCTTCATCGACGACATCCAGTAGGGTGTAACTGGATGTCATTTTATAAGTAACACATATTAGAAACAGCGGCCACACCTTGATAATCTTCGCCCCCTCCCGGAGGTTTCATTGAGTTTTCTCTTTGAGGCTCTATAAGAGTCCCGCAAACCTCATTAAAAAGATAATAATACAATCTACCAAAATATGTGTTTTTTTCCCGAAAATTAGGTGGACCCTTATAGTGAAATTCAATCTATTGTAGCGCGTAACTACACTGCAAATATAAATATAATTGAAATATGTAAATAATAATTGAAATATAAATATAATTGAAATATGTAAATAATAATTGAAATATAAATATAATTGAAATATGTACATATATAATAATTGAAATACGAAATTAATTTTAAATTATAAAATAGTCTTTCGAATTTCAAAAATGATTGAACAAAACAGTAATTTTAAATTACAAAATATTCTTTATAATTTCAAAAATGATTGCTCCAAAATTACTGAGAAAGAAATTGAGCTAGACAATCCCTTATTTCGAAGGATTCTGTGGATGCGCGGTTTACGGAGATCCTTCTAACAGAAGTAAGGGTAGTATCCTGTCGCCAATTCCCCGGTATCACAACTCCGTTACTATCCCGATCTACAAGTTCCGGTGACACATATGAAGTGTCCTTCGTTGTGATTAAAAAGTTATGTAGCACAATGGTCGCTAACACTATTTCATTTGCACGTGCTGGTGAGCAATATATGTTGTTGGTTAAAACCCTCCATCTATTTGCCAAAATCCCAAATGAATTTTCAATAAAAACTCGGGCCCTTGACAACTTTTTATTGAAATTTTCTTTTGTGCTATCAAAATTGCGGCCTGGATAAGGACGCATCAAATTTGGCTTTAGTGGAAATGCCGCATCTCCCACCAGGTAATATGGAAAAGGTTTACCCACTGTATTCGGTAATGCTTCGGGATCGGGAAATGGAAAAGTTCCATTCAATATTTCTTGCCCGAATTTGCTCCTTCTAAAGACGCCACCATCGCTTTGGGCTCCATAAGCACCAACGTCTACTAAGGTAAAAGAATAATCGGCATCGCACGTAGCAAGTAAGACTATACTATAACGTTTTTTGTAATTAAAATGCAATGATCCGCTTTTTCTAGGGCAAACCATATTGATGTGCTTGCCATCTATAGCACCTGTACACATGGGTACACCCGTTTTCTCCTTAAACTTCATGGCTTTCTAGTCGCTTTTTCTGGGAGTTGAAGTATAAATATGGGCAAGTTCTTCCCAAATGGCGGCACATGTCTCATAAATTATTTTTCTGATTGTTGATACCCCCATTTTGTAGGTCCAGGCGATTTACGGCGATGCTCCATGAGCTAAGAACCTGCAAATCAATTACTATTTACATCATGCGCATCAATTTAATATGGAATAAATTGTACATTAAAGTTACCGCAAGGCGGTCCTCCGGAGCAATTGCTCTCCTTCTGGAGTGTTTTGTCAATGTCTTAAAACATGTCTTAAAAAACCCCATTTCATTTCTGTTAAGGTTGACCTCACGCACCCACCACCTACGCTTTCGTTTATTTTTTTTATTTACTTCATGTAGATCATATAATTGCACTAAAACCAATATATCGTGTAGATCGCGTAAATTTTCGACGTCCATATTGATATTTGATTGTCAACTGTTTATGCGGCTTGAGATTTGACAACTGTTAAGTGTGACGTCAAGCTACATTTATAGCTGCAATTGTGTTTATAATTTTTAGCTCACCATAGCTGGCTACCAGGTATGAAATATTTTCGATATTTATAGCCCGTGTTGTGTTTACAGCATAAAAATCAAACATTTATTGGGTACACAAACCACAACAAACCAAATATGACATAGATGACAGGTTTGATTTAAAAGAATCCAACCTCTTAGCAGAAACGGTATGTTATTCACTCAAACGTATCATCTATGGCAATCATAATGCTGTAAACACAACACGGGCTATGGGCTTGAAAATAGCAGCTAGAAAAATAGCCCGCCGTAGTTTTCAATGGAGGTGCACAAAACTGCGGCGTGAGCTATCGGCTATAAAATATTTCATAGCTGGCTTAGAGCTATTTTCTATTTTTCTAGCCGTAGCCGCGGTGCAGCCAACTTAATACTCATAAATATTATGAATATGTTGGCTGCACTGAACGAACGTTTGATGTGTTTCAGGTTTGTGTTTCATTTTCGTATGTTTTGAATGAAACATATTTTTATTCCGGTGGAAATTATTTTAATCAAAATTATTAATTATAACATACATATATTTTAAATTAAAATTTTTAACTTATATTTTGGTGGAAAATTCAAAGTTCACATTTCAAATTAATTTTCATGTGTTTTGACAACTGTAAGTGTGACGTCAAGCTACATTTATAGCTGCAATTGTGCTTCTAATTTTTAGCTCACCATAGCTGGCTAGCAGCTATGAAATATTTTCGATATTTATAGCCCGTGTTGTGTTTACAGCATAATGTGAGATAACTAATATGCAGCCATATGCTGATTGTTTTGGTTTGTGTCCCCAATTAATGACTGATCTTTTTGGTTCGATATTCGACTAATTTAGTACTTGCCATTTATTAGGGACACAAACCAAAAATCATCATATGGTTGCATATTTTCAGGTAAAAAGCAAACCACACATACATTCTTCCCAAAAGCATCATCTACGCTATACGTGTGCTCAATTCACACATACTATCCCATTGAATTTTTTAATTTCAATTTAAAATTATACTAATTTATAATTAAATTCAAGAAAAAAAATTAAGTGATGCACATAGAGGAAAAACTAATCTTTCGAATGGTATAATTTTTATCCTGGTAAGTCCACCTGGTTTCCTGTAAAAGGGATAACAAAAAAACGTGTCGCCTATTTATATATAGATGTAGATTTTGAATTAATGGACTTGGATTTGCACCTCTGTGGAGGAAGAACGCGGAGTTTGCATGTTACCTTGAATGCGCATCATTATAAATATATTTCCTTAAACACTACTGCAAAACTTCATCTGTGCAATTTTAATAATTCAAATAGTAACAAAACAAACAATTTTTTACAAAAAAGAATGTAAACTTCCCTGAAGCTGAAAATCCTTAGCTGAGATGAGTGTTGAAGAAATTATGATCCCTGTTGATTGTTGATTGATGATGATCCTTTTGTCCTCAGCGCTGTTGATGAATGTTTTTTGTCACTTTTTATGAACGTATTAACCTTTGTACGATTCAAATATCTGTGATCTCAGAGACAATTGCAAGTGCGGCAACTGAAAATTACTCACTCTGACATTTGCCCAACGCTCAAGAGGAAACCGCACGTAAAACTCTGAGCGAGTGATGGCAAGTGATTCTTATAACTAATCACCATTATTATTTTATTATTTTAGTTTTATTTAAGTATATTTCCTTAGGTTTTTCTCAATGCTTTATGTTTTTTTTTTAAATTTCCCTTGAATATTAGTCCAAAATTTCACTTTTCATTTTTTTAATTCTGACCCTGGTTCTAATTTCACTTTTTGTTTTAAGTTCAAACAAATTTCACAATTTGTAATTTAAGTTTAATTTTTATTTCACTTTTGCCACTTGAGCTGGCGGATCCCACCGCTGCCACCAATTCAAGTTTATGTTATGCACCGAACATACAATTTTTGGCCTGTTTGCCATTTGCGATGCTAAGCATGTACTCAAGTGAAATAAGTTCTATATTTTATTTCCAAAGAAATATTAAAACACTTTTTTAAGGTTTTTACACTATTTATTAACATGGGCTCGTTCCAACACGCGTCTCGATTGCATTCTAACTGGATTCTCCCCAAAACTCTGCTGCCACCTATGCCCAGTGCCTCATCCTCACTCATTTTCGGCTCTACCATTTGCAAATAAATATATCCTAAAGTGTAAAACTAATCTAAACAAAGAACAATTAAATTTCAAAAAATCAATCTAAACAGCGAAATTAACAAACTAACGTAAACAAAACATAATTCTTCATTTGGCCCGATAAACAAATTGAGTTTTTATGAAATCCTAAATCAATAAAATAATGAATTATTACATCTGAAAGTGGACATTTTATTATAAACAAAGGCGCCGAAACGTTTCTTAAACCCAAACTAAAAATAACTAAAACGTATTAAGAAAATCTCTGAAAGATTGCACTACATTAAATCATGCCCTAAGGAAAACCTAACATAAATAAATGAACCAACGACTAAACTTAAGTGACGTTTAACGATTTCGTTTGAAGAAAAAAAACGCAAGATATCACAGATCAACAATTCTACGCCAATTCGCGTTTATTTGTGGCTACTCAGCGTTCTTTCAGTCAAGAATATCGGTTTGATAGACCGGCTATAAGGCGGACAGTGGAAAAGTTTTAACGTGATTTTCGCGTCATTGAAATAAGCAACCAACCAGATAAAGAAAAGCCAGAAGTAATAAAAACTGAAAGGCCCAGTCAAGGTCCGCGCCGTAGATTTTCCATGCAAACTTTGGTATAAAATTATTATAAGTGTTTCTTATAAGTATGTACTTAAATCAATGTCTCTTATACAATGATTATATAGAGTAATACGGTGACAGAAAAGATAATCACATACCTATTTTTTCATGCCTTTTTCATTTCCCCTTTAATGCTGCCGTAACTCTGACATTTGCTCGGCACTGGACACTGTAGGATTTTTTGAATACGATTTGATGCAAGCTCTCTTTGATTTGCATTTGATTCGATTCGGCCCATATTTACGATTGACACGGCCCGATATTTTCAATTGTTTTTCCAATTTTCAATTTAAAAGCGATTTTTACTAATACTACAGCAACTATTTTTATAGTTTTACTTCAGGTCCTGGTAGCTCTTCTCAAATTCCTTACAATGACACCCGAACGAACGTCCTACATGATCGCGTTCTCACGCTACACTTATTTATAATTTTACGCAACGCTTTTTAACAATAATCATGTGTTAGTGAACTAGCCCGTTGAAGTCACGCGCAAAACTTATGCCACACGATAATCACGTACAAAAATGTTGTATCCATTGTGACCTCAACAGTTGTGATCGCATTATTAACGTCGTAGCTATTGACGATTGGAACCTGACAGTAAATTGTACCGCAAGAAAGTTTGACTGGCTATCAGTGTACTTAACGAGCGAAATGAAGTTTTACCGTCAAAAAAATCACAACAAAATTTTCGTAATAATATGTACTTTCATTATCAAACCATTAATTACAATGCTTATGGAGAGTAGTACGGTAACAGAATAGATAAATCACAAGTTAGTTTTTTTCCGCCGTTTTTTTATTTTTCTTCGATGCCACCGTAGCTCTCACACTTGCTCGGCACAGAAAATTTTTGGTTTTTAATATTTGTTTTCATGCAAGTTTTCTCCGATTTGAGTTTTTTATAATTCGGTGCATATTTTTGCCTCATATGAAAAGATGTCTTCCACATTTTTTATATTTTAAAACTAATACCGATTTTTGCATATATTTTGGAGAATATTATTGATGCTTCGCTTTAGGTCCTGGTAGATCTTTTCATGCTCTTAACATTGATACCCTAACCAATGTCCTAGCTTATTGCGTTCTCACGCTACACTCATAAATATCCTCACACAACTCTGAATAACAACAATCACGCGTAGATGCTTACACTAGCCCGATGACGTCACCGGAAAATCAAGCGCCACCCAATACATACCTTTAAATATGTTCTATCCACTGCAACCTCAACCGTTCTTATCGCGTTATTAGTCTCGTAGTTATTACCGATTGGAAAATGACGATGTTTTGTAACATAAGAATGTTAGACTGGCTACGTACATACTCAACGAGAAGAAAGACGTTTTCACGTCAAAAAAAATAAAATAGAAATTAAAATTTTTTTAAACCAAGCTATTATTCATTTCTAATCCGTTGACTAATAATATATTCAATTATGGAAGTTCGATTATCATTATTCCTTCCATACAATGTTCCTTCGATAACGATAACGATTCCTAGAAAACGGACAATTCCGCGTATAAATAAGCGTATTAATCATACTCAGAATGGTTTAAATCATTAAATAAAATCAAATCAAAATCACGAATGGTTAGTTATAATAATGTATTTAAAACGAGTTCTATATCATAATTAATAAATTCACAACAATGAGGATCAGCTCGCTTTGGAATTGTTTTGAATCTGTAAAGAACGGCAAATATAAAATTGCGTTTTGCAAGTTATGCAAAGCTAAACTTCTCTACAGGACATTCACAAGTAATTTGGAAAAACAGAGAGGCCTGGTCAAGGTACACACCGTACATTTTTCGTGAAAACTTCGGGATAAAATTACGATAAGTGTTTGTTATTATTATGTACTTAAATCAATGTCTCTAATACAATGGCTATATAGAGTGGTACAGTGACAGAAAAGATAAATCACAAGTCTATTTTGTGCACCTTTTTTCATTTCTTCTTTGATGCTGCCGTAGCTCTGACATCGGCGCTGGACATTTTAGGTTCATTTCATTCAATTCGGTGCATGTTTGCGACTCATATGCTACGATATCTTTAATTTTTGTTTCAATTTTCAGTTTAATACCAACTTTTACCTTGCGAATTTTTTATTGTTTCACTTTAGGTCCTGGTAGTTCTTCTCAAACTCCTTACAATGACACCCGAACGAACGTCCAACCTGGTTGTGTTCTCACGCTACACTGATTTATAATTTTACAAATTGCCTATTAACGAAAATCATGCGTAGGTGACGTCACGCGTTTGGTAACAGAACAGATTAATCACAAGCTCATTGTTTTGCGCCGTTTTCTTATTTCTCCTTCGATGCCGCCGTAGCTCTAACACTTGCTCTGCACTAGGCATTTTTGATTTCTCATATTCGTTTTGATGCGGGTTTTCTCCGATTTGAGTTTCTTACAATTCGGTGCTTATTTACAACTCATATGAGACGATATCTTCCATTTTTTCCACTTTTTAAATTCATACCAATTTTTGCTTATATTTCGGAAAATCTTTTTATTGTTTCCCTTTAGGTCCTAGTAGCTCTTTTTAGTCCTTTCATAGTGATACCAGAATCAACGTCCTAGCTAAACGCGTTCTAAAGCTACACTCATGAATATCTTTACGCAACGCTAAAAACAACAACCACGCGTATGCGCTTACACTAGTTTGATTACGTCACTGGCAAATTAAATGCCACAAAATAAATACGTACACATATGCTCCATCCATTGTCACTTCAGCCGTTGTGATCGCATTATTAGTCTCGTAGTTATTAGCGATTCAAAAATGACGGTGTTTTGTAACACAAGAAAGTTAGAGTTGAAAGAAGAAAGACGTTTTCACGTCAAAACACTGTAATAATAAAACTTATTATAAATTTGATGTAAAATAAACATACTAGGCACTTTAATTACGTTAAATTCGTGGACAAAGCAACGAACGGGATGCATTTACCATAGTTTGCTACACGGAATTGCGAGAGACGATGTCCTACCTTGCACACATTAAAAAGGCCTACTTCATGGCTTATCAATACATGAAGAGGGTTTTGAAAAGCTTAAAAAATTTAACTATATGTACCTTTATTATTGGAGCACAACCCTTAAATACCATGCTTTTCCCCACCTCTCATTTGTATTTTCTTGTACCACATTTTGTATACTACATAATTTTCTATTGCTGTTGCTTCACGAGAGTCAGGAAAGTGATTTTGCACAGTGATCTGTCGACTGTGACTGAAATTTGAAAGGGACTTTCTTCGTCTTCTCTGCTTAATCGGCGGGAAGTAGCAGTTATTAATACTTTCTTTTAAACACTGGAATGCCCGGTTGCAACAATAATTGCTTGCTACATTTTGATAAATTGTTTCCCATATATATCCGTGCGGATTTAAACACATATGTAGTCTGTAACATTACGTTCGAAAGACAAGAAGCAAAGATTTTGCAAATAGTTATATTAAAATGAACTTATTTCCAGCAGAAGAATATGCTGACCTGGTATTCTCTATGGATTTAGCGTCGGAAATGCGACTGCAGCGCTCTTAAAATATGCACGAAGATATCCTTACCGGAGCATATCCGATGAGAAGACTATAACGAATTGTTAATGATAACTTAGGGAAACAGGGAGAGCAACAAACTAACGGGCAAAAGTTTGATGTCGCGCCCTCGCCCAGCATCTGAGAATATTGTAAAATATGTAACAGGTATACAATGGATGGCATTTTCATGATCGGGAGAATAAGTACCTTTAATGTTTGCGATTGTCAAACATAAAATTATTAATGAGTATTATTAACATGAAAGATAAAACATGAAAAACATATAACAGACATTTTTTCATTCTTTACAAGTTCTTGCATTTTTTCTCTCAAATTTGCTATAATTTCATCATGCTATAATTTCATTTGCTATAATTTCATTTGTTACAGCCTTACGCGGCGTGCCTTCTTTTCTGCGAGAGAATCTACTAAATCATCAAAGTCCGTCTCACAGGCATCTAGCATTTTTGATTCGTCCCCGCAGATTTCGTCATTTTGACTTTTCTTTTCGAAACATCGTTTGTTTTTGAGGACTGGTTCGATTTCCATCTTTTCTGACACATGTGTAGCTTCTTTGATCCAATGTTCTTTTGGTTTTTATCTGATTTCTGGCATGATTTTAACAATACCGTCACAGAACGCGAGATGATAATATTCTCTTTTTGTACTTCAACGTTCACTCTAATAATCTCTCGAAGAATTTTATCCGATAAATTGAGGGTAAATTTAAAATCCATCACTGCATGTAGTAAATGACCAGATTTCATACTTGCATTCTGCCGCTAGAGAGTACTTTTCAATGTCTTCTACATCTTTTGCAACTTCCAGTAGTTTATTTAGTAGAACAGTAGCAGCTTGATGTTTCGATGACCATCTGGTTTGACTGCTTCCTTTTAAGTTTGTTTTTGTTCACTTTTTCATTACTTTCCACCGCGAACCCTTTCACCGTTGACCCTAGAAGGAAACAATAAATTTTTTGTACAAGCCCCAATAGGCTTACTGCTTCTGGACATGATGACAATGGCGGCACTGCCACAAGATTTTAAGGGTCTGTTAGACATGGGATAAACTCTGCTAGCCCATTGATTTGCTTAACACTGGATTGGACTCCTTTATGTATGCCAGCCATATTAGATCCGTTGTCGTAAGATTGTCCACGACATCCTTTCACATCTAAATCGGTTTCTAGTTGTTCTAGAATTCACTGTGTTATATATTCGCCAGTTTTTCCGTTAACATTTCGAATCACCTGGCTCATTTGCGAATAGCTTGTAGGCAGTGCAGTAAAGTGTGTTTTTGGTTTCCGAATAAACAAGCCAGGACCTTTTAAAACTTTCTTTATTTGTCATTGTTCCGTACCACATATGATAATAATAATAATAATAAGCCTTTGATCCTGAACTCTCATTCAAAGTTTTGGTGTTTCTGCACTCACAATATGTCTTTGGTTTCAGTGTGCCTATTGGCATAGGCTTCCTCCAACATTTACCACTGTAGTTTGTCTCGAGCAACTCTTCTCCAGTAAGGACCCGCTGTTTCATCCATCTTCCCAACTTTTGATCCGTCTTCCTCTATCTCTTTTTCCGTCCCTAGGATACCAGTCACTTATAATTCTGCTCCACTTTTCTTTGGTACTACGCAGCATATGTCATGTACATTTCCACTTTATTTGGCCTATCTTGGGAAGTACATATAACTGTAACTTTCGCCTTGCCTCTTTTGCAGCTGTTTCTTTTCCTGTCTTGTTTTTTAATACCCACCAGGCTTCGTTCCATGGTCCTCTGACAGTTTCATAGCATGTTTCTATGCTGTTTTGTAAGAGATCATGTTTCGCATCCATATGTAATGCAAGGGAGAATGCAGGTTTTGAATACTTTCCTCTTGATGGCGATACTAAGCTTATTTGATTTAATAACCTCCTTACGGGACCAGTACCTTCTCCAGCCATTGACTATATGTCTTTTAATTTCTTTCGTGGTTTGGTCCGTGTGTGATATGATTTGTCCCACATATATATTTTCTTCCACATATTCAAGAAGGTGATTGTTGATTCTAATTTCTTGTTTTTATGAGTTTGTTAATGGCTTTGTTTTGTTTATATTCACCGACAAGCTAACTTTTTGACTTTCTTCATCTAGGTCTTGGATCATTTTTTCTGGATTCAAAGGATTTTCTTCGAAAAAGACAATATCGTCCACAAATCTTAGGTTGTTTAGTTTCCATTCATCAATACTTAATCCATATTGACTCCAGTTTAGCTGTTGGAATGTTTTTTTAGAACTGCGGAGAACGGCTTCGGGGAAAACGGGTCGCCTTGCCTGACATCCGTTTCTCTTTGGAATACCTCGCCAAAGGATTCTGGCTTTATTCTTGCTTTATTCCTGATGACATTTATGTACATTTTTAGTTTTCGCCCGGAGGAATGCAATCAGATATTGATTGTTTTGGTTTGTATCTTCAATGAAAAATTTATGCATTGTTTGACCAACTTCCATTTCGCGGGGACAACAACCATAACAATCAATCAATTATTGCATTCTTCCAGGCATTCCATTCGGCCGTGTCTTTCGTTCAAAATTTGACAGTTTAAGATCTTTTTGAATTCGCAGTCGCATCTGCTAGGTATTTGATAGTTGTAGGCAGTGTTTCAATTAGTAAATGTATACCTTGAAGCTCTGAATGAGCTTAATCGATTACTACTGTAATCTGAACTAAATCACTTCTTAACCTACGACTCTACTGTATGCGGAGCGCCGTGCGCGAGCTATTCGATTGAGCGGCGAACGAAGAGGGTTGGTGAGCATAGCGAGCGGGAGGTGTCCCCCTAGTACCTGTAAATAAACAAATTTAAAGTAAAATTAAATCACATGTTCAATACATGCATTTTATAGTTTTCAGATTTTTACTGAAACAAATTTGTTCAGTAAAAATCAGTAAGGAGGGGAAGTGCTTGTGCGAGTAATTTTCTCAAAATTTTCCGTTCCGTACGGCCACGCAAAACTCTTATGTTCAGTAAATTTCAGTATGATTTTCGCTTATGCGAGTAATTTTCTCACAATTTTCCCTAATTTCCGTTCCGTGCGGGAACGCAAAACTCTTAAGTTCAGTAAGTATCAGTATGATTTTCGCTTGTTCGTGTAATTTTCTAAAAATTTTCTCTATTTTCCGTTCCGCGTGGGGCCGCAAACCTCTCAAGTTCAGTAAATATCAAAATGATTTTCACGTACGGGAACTGACCAAACATATAGAATTTGTTCAGTTAGTATCAGTAAGGACGGGAAGTGTTTGTGCGAGTAATTTTCTCTGAATTTCCCCTATTTTCCGTTCCGTGCGGGAACGCAAAACTCTCAACTTCAAACAAAGTCAGTATGGTTTCCGACTACGCGAACAGATCCTGAAAGCAAAGAGATATTAATTCTTTGCTCGATCTATGTGAAAAGCTATTGGCCGTGATGTAGAAAATGGCTTTTTAAAATGGTTATACAGAGTAATAAGTTGACAGGAAAGATAAATCACACGTTTATTTTTTTATTTTTTCTATTATGCTGCCGTAGCTCTGACATTTATTCGGCACTGGACATTTTAGGTTTTTTTAAATTTGTTTTGATGCAAGGCCTCTTTGATTTGCCTTTAATTCAATTCGGCCCATTTTTACGACTCATATGAAACGATATGTTTAATTCATTTTTTTCAATTTTCAACTTAATATGGATTTTTACTTATATTTAGGCGAATATTTTTATTGTTTCACCTAGTTCCTGGTAGCCTTTTTCAAATTCCTTACAATAAAACACGAACGAACATCTTACATGATCGCGTTCTCACGCTACACCGATTTAAAATTTTACACAACGCTCATTAACAACAACCATGCGTAAGTGCGCTAGTCCGAAAACGTCACTCGCAAAACGTATGTAGCACGATAAACACGTACAGGTATCCTCTTTACATTGCGACCCCAACCGTTGTTATCGTATTATTAGCCTCGTAGTAATTGGCGATTGAAATCTGACGGTATATTGCAGCGCAAGAAAGTTTGACTTGCTATCAGTGCACTTAATGAGCGAAAAGACTTTTTTACGTCAAAAAAATTGCAACAAAATATACGAACTAATTTGTACTTTAATTATTAAACTATAAATAACAATGATTATGGAGTAGTACGGTTGTTGTGATGCGTCGCGTCACCTAAAAAGAAGGAAGGTTAGAACATAACAAATAAACTATGCGAGTCACTAACCATACCCGCAACACATATGAACCTAAGAAACATAATGCACCAGAAATTTAACATACTCACTCGAACATGTCACGCCAGAAGTCGATGTCGGTGTTTATGTTTACACAACATAGTCCACACAACGAGCAACATAGTCCACACAGATAGTGCACACGGAGTATTTCATGGGGAATAAAACATAAAGCATAAAGCATAGAAAACTGCCTAAAAAGCATAAAACACCAAAAGTCAAATATGCACTATACTTACCATCAAGCGTAAACACAACACGGTGGAACAACGTAAATAAACCTACGAATATGTAAAATGTAAACAAACCTACTATTTCATAACACTGACGTGAGCATTGGATCCCGGAAACCTATGTCAACAACATGAAATTCACTACCGAACATAAAACACGCGACATCACAACACGTTCTTAACCTAGACTGAAACGTCAAAACGAAACATGGGGAAACGTAAACAACTCCATCAACTTACGTTGTTCTAAAAACCTCTGCCCGTCACCGGTAGATGGCGCCATGCAGAAGTAAAGTGCGTTTCGTAATTGACGGCAACCTCGCTCCAACGGTCAAAAATCCCGGTTGCTTGGAATAAAAAGCGGAGAAAAATTGGGGATATCACCAGTAGTTGGATCAACTTCAAAACCTTAAAAGTCAGGCAGACCATTCACGGGAGTAGACATACAAGGAGAAGTGAGTAATCCAAACCGAACAAGGTTCTAGAAGCCTATCGGTTCGCTGGGAGCTCGAGTTTGAAAGTGATCATAGTAACCCATCAAACTCAAGTTCGAATTTGTCAAACCGAACAAGGTTCTAGAAACCTATCGGTTCTCTGCGTTGGGAGCTCGAGCTTGAAAGTGGTCACAGTAACCCATCAAACTCGAGCTCGAAGCTGCAAAACCGAACAAGGTTCTCGAAATCTATCGGTGCAGTAAGGAACTTCGTGTTGAAAGTGGTCACCAGAACCCATCAACCTAGTTCCAAGTACGGCGTCATTAAAGTGGCTACTTCATAGTGTCGGGGACGTCGCGAACAAGTTTAGAGGAGGCGTTGCGTGATTCCAGGGCCGGACCGAGGCCGATTACCCTGGAGGAGTACCGAGCCAGGAATCGGGGCAAACAGCAAGTCGTCGCGCCACCGGTCGTAGAAGCAGAGCGTCCCGTGAAATATAGGACTGGAGTGGAGGCCAACTTCAGGCGGGCCATAGAGGAGGTTCGTCGTCGTCTGCTGCTGGCAGTAGGGAAAGAGGAGCGCCTGCGGATCAGCAAGGAGATCCAGCGGCTCCATAACGAGCGGTTGAAGTACCGCCGCAGCAAGAAAAGTAATAATAGAATTAAGAAAGCAATTGTAAAATAGATTAAATGGAATGGAATAAATGAAATGAAAACTGAATAAAATTAGGATTAAAAACACAAAATTTAGAAACATGAAATCAGCCAAGAAGGTAAAGTAAATTTGAATCTGGCTAAGTAGTGAAATGAAAAGGTAATAAGTAGATTGGTTGCATGGACGTTTGATTTATAACAAATATTAGGAAGATAACTAGTAGATTGGTAACATTAGCGTTTGATTTATATAAAATCTTAGGAAGGTAATTAGTAGATTTGTCGCTTGGACGTTGGATTTGTATAAAGCTTAAGGAAAATGAATGTAAATGTAAAAGAGAAGTGTAATTAGAATAAGCACAATAATAAATATTAAGCCAACTTAAAACTTGTGTCAAGCCTGCTTTCAACATTGAACTGGTTAACATTGAGAATTGGAACCATAACAAAACAAATAAAAAATACATAACACGGTTACAGAATAGATCAATCACAAGTTTTTTTTTTGTGCACACTTGCTCGGCACTGAACATCGTTGGTTTTGAATATTCGCTCTGATACGGGTTTTCTCCCATTTGAGTTTTTTATAATTCGGTGCATATATACGCCTCATATGAGACTGCATCTTCCACATTTTTTCTTTTCTCAAGTTCATACCGATTTTAGGTTATATTTCGGAAAATATTATTATTGTGTCACTTGCTTTTCACAACGATACCCTACTCAACGTCTTAGCTTAACGCGTTCTCACACTCATACATATCCTCACATAAGGCTAAAAAACAACAATCACGCGTGGGCGCTTACACTTGCCCGATGACGTCATGGGAAAAACAAGCGCCACACAATAAAAATTTACAAATATGCTCCATCCACTGTGACCTTAACCGTTTTTATAGCATTATTTGTATCGTTGTTATTAGCAATTGAAAAATGACGGTGTTTTGTAACACAAGAATGTTAGACTGGCTACCAATGTACATACTCAACGCGAAGAAAGACGTTTTCAAGTCAAAATATCTTTTATCTTTTATCTTTCATCTTTCCGTCTCTAAGCCGCCACCCAAAAAATGGCGTCAGATATCGAGGTCAGATTCGAAAAGAGCATACAAAATTACTGCAGGATATAAGGCTTGCGCGAAAATTTGAACATTTTTTCTTAGTGAACACAACGGTTCAAAAATATATGAAACTTATGGCATTTCGGGCCGTGAAGGGTTAAAACCAAAAAAGTAAAAAATTCAGCATGGCCCCAAAGGGAAAACAGAACCGACCTAAAATTTGATAAGTACATATGTACTTACTCTTACATGATTATGTATTTTTATTGTAAATCACTTAGCTTCTATAAAAATATATTTAAATAAAAAAAAGAAGCTATTTACAAACTGACATCTGACAGCAAATACAAAATACGACTCTTTTTACCGTCGTACTGTTAACGAAATTTCGTATTCTTTTTGTATGGGGAAAAATATGAAATTTCATTAACTTTACGAAATATGACCTTTGCGATAAACACGAAAAGTCTACAAAGCGAAATGAATACACCTTATAATATTATTTCCACATAAAATAACTCTATTTGAATTATTATACCTCTAATATATTAGAACGGATTATTTTTTTCAGTTTTACCTAATTTTAGGAGCAGTTTCAAAAGAATATTTTGGAAGAGAGGAATGTCAGAGCGTGAGCAATGCATTTATGTTAATCGACAATATTGTTTTGCTCATGCTCCTATCACGCTCAGATAAGAGCATGAGCAAAAGGATTATGATTTTTTCGATTTGCCCGAAAAATTGATTTACTCGTATTTTTTGATCTAGATCGATTTTTTGTGACCTGGATTGATTTCCAGATTTAACAAATACTTACACCAAACTGTCATTTGATATATGTATGTCAAATATGTGTGCGAATTTGAAAATAAATCTTAATTAATTAAATAATTTGAATTTGATTAAAATATTTCCACCCGAGAAATAAAATAAATGTAATGATTCATGCTTTATATGGAAATGTTATATGGAAATGTTCGAGATGGCCTCAAATAGATCACAAAATAAATCAATCTCTAATTGCCAATTGAAAACTACATCACACAGTTCAAATCCATTTTTAACATACACTTTACATCATTTTTATGTATTATGTATTCTTATCAGAGTGTGAGCAATGCATATGTGGGAGCGTGAGCTGTAGGTCAGCATGCCTGTGGGCTGTGTAATTCTTTTGCTTATACTATGACCAGAGCCTGATAGGAGCTAAGCAAAAGAATATTGTCGATTAACACATATGCATTAATCACGCTCTGATGGGAGCGATTTCAAAAGAATATTGAATTACATTTCTGAGGAAATTACTTTTTCGAAAACATATATGTATAATCTACCGGTCAAAAGTTTTTGATCACTTTCTCGAAATTGTATTTTTAACGACATTTTATAACGACCATGAATAAATTAGACGATTGGTCATTAAAATGCACCCAACAGACTCTATGAATAAGTCTGGTGAATGCATATCGCTTTTGTTTAGGTGCTTTAAACCAGCGATGATAACCCAAATGAAATATCTTCTCTTCAAACCATCAATATAGTCCTTTTCTGGGAGTATTTCCTTACTATTTGACAGAACCGTAAGAAAATAGTGCCCAGTAAGTCAAAAGAAACACTGGAAGTATCTGAGAGCCTGTTGGAGGCAAATTTGAAACCATTAACAAAAAACCTGGTGGCCTGAATGCCCGAAGTTGGCTCCGCCGTTATTAAAGCCACAGGAGGGTTCTTCAAAAATTATTAAATAAAACATTAATTCATCATAACGTTTGTCCAAATAGCAATCATTCATTAATTAAATTCATTAAATCTTCGATGTTTAGCTACAGCCTTCGGTTGTAAGGCGTCTACTCAACAATGTAGAAGGCCTCTAGGCACAATGTTTTTAGGTTACCTATTCCGGTCTTAGACAGTTCAGTGTCAAGTGTTATTGCTAACAGTGCTCAAGGCCATTTCATTCATTCAGCTGCGCTGATTATTATTGATGAAGCATTTATGTACCCACTTCATGGGAGGAAATTGATTGAGAGGCTGCTGAGAATATTGACTGTAAATTGAAATAAAAATAAATAATTTGATAATAGAATAAATTAATAGAAATTTTACTTGCAATCGTTTCAGACATTTTCAGGCCTTTAAAATTGGTTGTCGACGGATGTCTAAAAATAAACATTTACGGATACCGTGCTTTTTTCTATTTCTCAATATTCAACTGAACTTGAGTATTTTAATTTCCACTAATCTCCACACTGATATCCTCAAATATTACAGTTACCGATTATATGCGGTTACCTCCTGTTCAATCTTGAAGAAAAAATCAACTATGGCTACACTGTAACCAATAACAATGCAGTCACATTGTGATAACAAGACCACCCATGCTCATTCCTCCGTTATACACAATGCGTGATCCAAAATCAAAATTTAATATGTCTGGCCTTGGGATTTCCACCCCTTCAACATCAACTGTTGAACACGTCATTTTTCGTCGTCGATGTCCAGTTCTAGAGATGGGGAAAAAAGTGATTTCCAAGCAACAGTCACTGTTGTGACTGTGACAAATAAGTAGCAGTGACAAATCACCGTGACAAAATCACTTTCGTGACATTCATGTAGTAACAGCGACAGAATATCATTTAGTGTAAAAAATTTAGTACCTTAAACCAAATACAAATTAGATGAGGGGAAAAACATAATATTCAAGGGTTGGGCTTTAATAATATACATGTTGTAAATTTCTCTTGTTATTTTTAATACATATTTTCATATTTTCACACATTTATTTACACATATTAAACTATTCACAGTGGCGGATTTACACATTTGCCGCCAGTAGGCTATTCAAATTTTGCCGCCCCTACCGACCTCTACAGTTCGGTACCCTAGTTCACAATCATATTAACTACAATTTATATGTTTATGTTTTATCGTTATAACTAAACCACCTTTTTCCCGTAATGTGTTTGATTGTGAAATGAGGAATCGATGTGTCAATTTCAGATTATTTTTACAATGATTTAATTAAGATTGCACATGAAATAGTTTTTGGGTATATTTCGGAGCTAATAAATAACTAGTACTACTAATAAGGCGGGGTAAGGTATGCGTTAACACTACTTACACAATAATGTATATTCGGTGAACGTAATTAAATAATTTTTATTGCGCTTACTTACAGTTTGAAAACAATATACATATTCAATTATCTGGTTAAAATTCGGTTGATGATGATGACGAAATTCATATAATTAATTTGGAAAAGTCTTATAATACCTTCTTGCGCGATTTTGTATTCGCAAAATCATCGATTATATCGTCGTATGAAATCTTGTTCATTAGTTCTGATTCTATGCACAAAAGAGCTAAGGCATTTAGCTTTTCTTGGCTTAAGGTAGATCTTAGATAATTTTTCAACCGTTTTAAGCAAGAAAAGCTTCTCTCACCCGAGCAATTTGTCGCTGGTATACATGGAGCCATGCGAACGGCTATATCAAAGTTTGGATAAACGTTTTGCAAATTCTGTTTTCGCAGGAACGAAGATAGACTTTTCAATGATCCAGAGTCTGGTTTTGCCAGAATTGTTTTAGAAGAAAGATGGCATTGAAAATGTATGCATTCTTGAACTAAGTCAGTCTCTAAATCATTAGGATACATTTCTTCCAAGAAAACGGCTTTTTCCGTAAGGGTTGATGATGCCAATTCACTCATTTTGGTCAGAAATGAAAAGTTTTCATTGAACTTGTTGTAGGCCACCTGCCGTTTTCCTAATTCGGACACAAGTCTATCAATGAGGACGAGAAATGTGTGAACCCTGAAATTATCACTCGCAGTCATTCTCATTTCTTCATCGGATGTTTCATCATAATGTTTTTTTCTTTTTGGTTGTCTTTTCCCCATGTTTTTCGTATAGTGTTTTAACATGCTTAATTCCATCGCCTTTTCTTCGAAATACTTAAAATTTTCTCTTTCAGCTACGAAAAACTTAGAAAGAGACTCGTAAAGATCGGCAACAGTGATCAAATCTACGGTTGAAGTCTGAATTTGAACATTGACTTTGTTTATTCTTTCCAAAAAAACATTCTACACAACAACCATTACCGCCGTTTCCAGTTTTTCTAAATGTAAAAGCATTCCCCTCGTTTCGCTCTGCATTACAGGCTTTTCTGTAAAATCATCCATGATTGATTCCAAAGTTTTAAGTACTTCGTGCCAAGAATCTCTCAAACTTCTACATGCGTCCTCTCTAGCTGTCCAACGTGTGAGATTTACTCTCTTTAGCGTTTTCCCTTTCCCGATTACAGTCATTAATTTTTGCCGGCCTTGTGTCGAACTTACAAAAAAAACATAGATTTCTTGAAGCAACATGAAGAAGCGACAAGCTTCTTTGCAAGATTCAGCAGCCGCAGCTGCCACTAAATTTAGAGAGTGGGCAGAGCAAGGAAAGAAAAAAGCTAAAGGTGCTTGGCCTTGAATTTTAGCCTGTAAGCCATTGTACATACCAGACATGTTCGCGGCATTATCATATGATTGTCCACGGCAGTCTTCAATATTTATGCCCAGTTTTTTGAGCTCTGAAGTAATGGCAGAAAGCATTTCTTCAGCTTTATGTAACACTGAGGGCAAAAACTTGAGAAATCTTTCACACGGTTCGCCTGTTTTCAAAACGTATCTAATGACGAGGGTAAGCTGGTCCACATGTGCTATATCTGGTGTTGAATCGATGATTAAGGAAAAATATTTCGCCGTTCTTATCTCGTCTCCAATCTGCTTTACGACTTTATGACCCATCAAGAGAATGAACTCATCGCAAACGGTCTTTGATAAGTAACTGGTACTTCCAGATCCTTGATTGCCAAATCGTTCAATATGACTGGCTAAAAAAGGATCGAATTCAGCTCACAGTTCTAAGATCATGCAATAACTTCCATTATGTGGATCTCCGAATTTTTCATTTCTTCCTCTGAAAGCGAGGCCTCTTGAGCACAGTCGCTTGACTATGGCAACAACCCTCTTCAGAACGTTTCTCCAATAAGTAATTTCTTCATCAATCTGAATATGCAGTAAATTGTCGAGTCGGCCATCAATCTCACTTCTTACCTTCATACTAAGGATACTTGATTTATGGCGCGCAGAGTTTTCATGCTTAGCTACTCGGTGTTCTACATTTTTCCAGTAATTTAGTCCTTCGTTCTCAAACTGAGTTTTATTCTCCAATGTTCCGAATGCCAAACACGGTCCACAATATACTGATCTTTTACTTTCAGAATAAACCAGCCAATTTCGGTCATTCACTTCATTATTTTTCATTTTTCTCTGGAAAATACTCGCTGGCAAGAAACGACGCTGATCAGCATATATTTTCTCACTTGTAGAGAAGTCACAACATTTGTTTTGATCGAAGCCGTACCTTGCGATAATCTCCCTTAAGGTATCATTGATTACCCATAAAGCTGGATCTTTGTTTAAATTTACTGCTGTTTGCACTTGTTCTTTACTTAACGTCTGATTCTGAGACGCATCTTCAATTGTTTTACTTATTGATGATTCCTCAACAGATGACTGTTGTTGCTGGACCGCAGAGTACCAAATCCGTTTGACCTTCTGCTTCTCCAGATAGTATTTTGTCAGTGGATATCGTTGAAGTTCCTGGTTTTTCAAAACTACTTCCACTTTCAAAAAAACGGTCAATTTTTATCGTTTTACGGATAACCTGTTCGTGTTCTTCTTTGTTCAGTTTGGCCTTCCTTTTATACTCAGCTCCACTAAGTCGCTTTCTTCCGTCACTCATTCTAACAATGTTTTATCCAAGAACTGAAATATGTAAAATCATTACCTAACACAAGTACCTACCCATAAGAATTTTATTTAAGTGTGATATAACAAAAAAAAAACTAAATTTCTTCGCATAGCTTCCGAAAAAGCTATTTGTCAAGTTAATGTAAACAAGTATAATTTCAATTAATCGAAAATAAAATTTACTCAAGTAAAACTACTACTAATCAAATACAATATAGTTCAAAACTTTACGTTACTTTCAAAAATTTTTGTTTTTACTCACCCAAGTAGTATTAAACTTAAGTCCCTTAAAGCTCTTCCTCTTTCCAAACAATGAATTCCTTTCACACACTCTTCAATCAATAATATTTAATAAAAATTCTTAATTTGACTTGACTTTCTCTTTTCAATTTAACACTTAACCTTTCCACTGGCCTGCTCGATTAATAGTGATCGAAATGTCTCATGCAATCCCCTAACATCGATCGCGACCACCAAAACAGAAAACGAGAGATCTCCTTATCCACAACAGGACCTTATCAGCGCTGACTTTGCGCAAATTCCTTATGCGAACCCACATAACCCAAACCAAGGTCAACAAACAAGCGATATGGCACAAAGTAATCACTAGTAAAACTGCACAGAAGCCAAAACACACAAGCACCCAAAACAGGAACACCACACTGAAATAGAAAAGTATCTTTACGTACTATAAGTTTAAACCTACGAACCGGTGATGTTATGAAGTTGTCCATATAATCCACGAAACACTTTGAAAAATGACAGTACAAAACCAAAAAATTTTCCAAAGAAATATTGATACGTAAGTATTAGAAATAGCAGGACGTGATCAACCGAGGTTGCTTTTATTTTGATTTTGACTTTGACTTTTCTTCTGTAAATACGGGACGGGACTTCCCCGTTTTTGTCGCCGGTCAATATCAATCTTTCTCGAACCCGCTTCGTCTCAACGGTCACGGTCAATGCCCGTACAGTCAATTCGGGCAGACATACTTAGCGAACGGTCGTGTCCTGTGTCGCAACCAAATGCGATTACGCAAATTTTAGAAATATTTATCTAAGTGGTGAAACATATTACATGTTGAATTGTTTGTATGAACCTAATAGCATTTAGGTATATAAATATGAATTATTTTAATTTCTGAAAGAAATAAGAAAACATTTTTGCCCCAAATTTGCCGCCCTAGGCTCCAGCCTACTCAGCCTACTGGTAAATCCGCCACTGTCGATAAGATAGGAGAGGAAAGGGAGAAGGAGGCACAAGAGAGGAGAAAATTTTATGAGGGAAGAGGAAGAAAAGAGAGGGAAAGTGCAGATAGAATTAAGGAAAGTGGTGAAGATCTCCCTTGAGGAGATTGAAAGGGAGTGAAGGGAGAGGATGAGAGCGGAAGAGGAGGTGAGGTTGGAGGCCACAGAGGGAGACAGGCTGATAAAAGAAGAAGTAGATGAGGTGAAGGAGGCTCAGAAATCGGTGAGGCAGGAAATCAGATGTCTGAAGGACTTGGTAGAAGGGGGAAAGAAGGAAGCAAATGATGCAAAGGGAAAGGAATAGGAGGAAAAGGAAAAAGGAAAGGGGCAGGAGAGAGGATAAGTTCGAGTAAGAGCTGGAGTTAATTAGGAGGAGGGAAAGAAAGAAAAACATTGTACTCACAGGGGTTGAAAGGATAAGGAGGGAGACGAAATAAAATTAGAGGGCTGGATTCTATAGAAGTAAGGGGTGGAAATAAATGTAGAGGGAATCCAAATAATAAGAGGCGTGGATCACAAGATAACAGCGGTTTGTAAAAGGACAGAGGATAGGGATAAGTTTCTGGACAAGAAATTTAAGCTGAGGGGCACGAACATTTTTCTGAACAGGGACCTCACATGGAGAGAAACACAGGGCAGAATGACATAAGGGAAAGAAAGGAAGGGAGGAACAGAAAAACGTTTCAATAAAAGGAAGCAACATAAGGATTGGGGAGGAGGAGTTTACGTGGGATGATATGAAAATGGGGTTTTTGAAAAAGGTAGCGGCAGTGTAGGTGCTAGGAGCAGGAAGGGAGGGGAAGGTGCGCATTGCAGGGGGTTAAGCAAGGGAAAGGAAGAAGAAGGGAGACATAACAAATGATATAATTCTACCGATAGAAAACGTTAGAACAACAAAGAAAAATGGTAGAATAATCAAGTGCTCCAAAAACGATGACGTGCAAAAAACATGTGATAAACTGAGTCAAGTACTTGGGAATAATTTTGAGGTTATGATTTAACAGCCAGCCAATCCTAAAGTTAAAGTATTTGGAATTGATAATAGTTTTGATAACATAGATGAAATGTCTTATGACATAAACGAAAGGAATTTCTATCAATTTGAAGACAAATGTAAAGTATTAAAAATTTTCAAGTGTTTGAACAATAGATAAAACTGGCAAGTGCGAGTCGGACCCGGACACGAAGGTTTCCGTACTACCTTACAATATTTAAAATTAAAACAAAGTTTTTAGAATCAAATCTTACTATTTATTTGAAATTGTAGCCATAACGCTTTGGGATAACTGAATAGTGTACTGTATGTACCAGCATTTATTTCAATGTTACTAAATATGTTGTCTTTTTGAGTGTAACCCATTGTGGTTGCAACTTGATGTAGTTTTGACTTCAAACCAATACGGTAAAAATATTTTTTAAGTGGTACACTATCATTACATGTAAGTAAATCTATATTAAAATCTCCGCACACAATAGTTGGAAGCAATGGCAGTGGTTACCATCAAATATGACATTAGTCAGAGCATTTAGAAAATCGTTTAAGTTACATCGAGGTGATCTATAAATGCCAATTATCCGAACTCCTTTTAAATCAACAGTAATGCCTTCACAGTGCCCTACCCCGCAAGATTTTTGGAACACTATTGTTTTGATTACATGGACATTTGTATTTTTAAATGCAACCATGCCCATTCCGCGGTTTGCGGTACTTTGATTTGGACCGTGAGTCTTACAGATCACATCAAAATTATTCAGTTGAAAGGTATCAGATGAACTGCCCCATGTCTCTGCTAAAAAAACTACATCAGAATTACAATCCACAGTCACATCATGTATGTGTTTTTTTTTAAGATTGTACGTTATGATACACCACTTGAATACAATCAGGTGGTCTTTCTAAGCGAAGAAATCTGAAAGCGGGTACTAAGGGATTTCCACGTAAACGGCACATTTCTATAGCGACTGGACATGTTTTCGATGGTGGAAGAGGATGCGGAAATCCTGCTTCATTTACAGGGATTATAAACAATCCATCTGACGCTTTCGCTCTGGAACACGCTACATATAGCATTGATCTTTTAATGTGAGTATTTATGTGAACCACAACTTTGTCCATCGTTGCTCCTTGACTCTTATGTATGGTAATTGCCTCAGCTGGAACTAGTGGAAATTGCGTCCGGCGGATCTGCAAACTTGAAGCTTTCCACTTTTTAATGATATAAGCAGCACATTCTAGAGGAGTCCAATTTTTTTGTAGTCGTTGTCTGTATTGGTTACCAAACGATCTCCTTTTATTTTTGCCAGCATTTAAGTGATCAAGTTCTAGCCATAGTCTGAGCGGTCTTCTTCGCCCGTTACTTTATTAATACCGTAGTAAATGGCCTTCAATCTCCCTGTTGTCCCATTTACCAGCCCGTCCTCTGTGTCAACATTAACCGTTATCATATATCTTGCCGATATTTTTAAATTCAATTTTTAAGGTAGCCCATACGTTTGTGCGGTAGGTGCAGAAGAAATAGTTTTTAATGCGCGCTCTTTAGCTGATAAATTTGGCTCGCCAAAGACTTCATCCAAAGCACCAACGATAGGCCCTTCTGTTATCATTGCATTAAGAACCCGTTCATTGTGCGCGTCTACGAGAGCATTACTACAATATAAATGTACAGCATCTTTGGCATCTGCAGGTATTTCGTTGATTTTAAAGCATCTTCCGTTCATTAGTTTTAGGTCTTCAGACGTCATGGTCCCAGCAGCTAAGTTGTTCAATGCAGTTGCAAATTCAAGATCATTTCTTTGCCTCATTATAGTTTTTAACTCAAACAATTGGAACAAATTCCACAAAAAAGTGCCTGCTAATGATGTTATGCCTTTGCCCGTTAAATTTTGAAAAATCCAGTTATCTTCAACTGGAGGCAATTGACGCATGTCACCAACGGTAATAATTGATATGCCTCCAAATAAGGACGTAGTTCGAAATATTTGCTGTAATCGACGATTAATTTGGTTTAGTAGTTTTGAACCTACCATTGAAATTTCATCGATTACAATTAATTTTAGATGTGCTAATTTGCATGCGAGTGTGTTTGATGTCGAAGCTGATAAATCTGGCATACTGTAGCCAACTTGAGTTACAGGTAAAGAAAAAGCACTATGTAATGTTTGACCGCCAATGCCAAATGCCGGTTTTCCAGTTGGAGCAGATAAGAGTATTTTGATATCATCAGGGTTTGATCCAGGAAAGAAGTTGAAAATTCTTGTCAGATATTGAAATAGGGTGGTGATGAGTAAGCTTTTTCCTACTCCTGCTGCACCACTTAAAAACACATATAACGGCTGCCTTTCACGTTCGTGATATTTACTATAATACTGTAAAATATGAATCAAAAAGTCGCGTTGGTCTACGTTTAATTTTCGGGTTAGTTCCAAGTATATTTCGTCAGGTATTAGAGCAGCTGCAACAAATGAAGCTGGATCACCATGGTTTGGACCAGTGTTTCCTCCAGGCAAGATATCATTTGCAACATCTGCTATTCGATCTTCATACTCATAGTCTGCTAGAAGCCTTCTGTTTCCCCGACCCACGCATACTTCCTCACTTTCTTCATTCTCCACCTCAGCTTGCCTTATTGCACCTAGAAGAGCTTCAAACTCTTCAACACCTCCGAGTTTATTAAAAATTATGCTGTTTGACTTTATTGTGTCAGATGCTGAATGGAATTTGGCTACTAAATTAACTGAATCTGTCAAAATTTCCTTTTCTTCATTTCTCCAAGGTAGATATAGCGTGACTTGTTCTCTATAAAACTGATCCGGATCTGTAGTTCGACTAAAATGGCAAAACCGAATAATTCGGGGCTTCTGTCTGCGCCTTATGTAACCATCGTTATTAAACAGACATATCCAATTAACCATCGTTTTATTTAATACTGTTTCGCAGTCTTCATTTTCATCTTCAATACTTTCTTCCCTTAATGATATTCCACCACGCTTATTACGTTTCTTAGAAAACACATAAAATGCTGCAAAATGAGCAAGCGTCATGCCTTCAAATTCTTCAGTATGTGGACGATTGGCATAGTGATCGATCAGATTAGGCAAAAATATGGCACTAGATTTCGGAGCTATACTTTGGAGCTCTCGTCTACTTTTCAATATTTGTATCCGTTTTTCGGGAACGTTTGCATTTATGAAAATTTCACTCTCACTACAATGAGACAAGGGAAGACTTATTATATAATAGACCGCCTCTTGTGCTGATATTTCAGAAGCATTGAGGAATACATTTGCTTTAGAGATTCCCGAACCGCCTTATTCCCCTTTCTTGTCTCCTCAACTGCATCTCTAAGAAGATTTGACATTCCTCGATCAGCTTTATTAATATAATTAACTATTTATGTATAACGAACAGGCAAATTGATCTAATATGTTTTGGATATCCATGTTGGCGCGATGTAGTTCAATAATTTTTTTTTAATAAGGATTTATATAAACGTCTTTGGGATTTCGTTTTAGTAGAATTGTAGGTCTAGAAATAGATGCTCTAATGGCAAGAAGGTACTATTCTCTGGTGAGTCCGATATATTGCAAAAAATTTACAAACTTTGTTATGTTTCCGGGAATATTATCAAATTTTTCTTTAAGGCCTCTTCCCAGTTCTTTGCAGTTTTTATACGTAGGTTCATCTTTATTTATTTCTGTTAAAAGTATTGTTTTGTCATATGGGTAAAATGGCTTTGGATCCCCGGCTTTAGATGGCAGGTGTGTGTGTGCTTATGGCGCTGTAACTCAATTAGGGAACTATCAATATCTTTACTGCTACAGGTAATAATATTATCAATAAAGTTAATGATAGGTGGTATTGATGTATCATCGCCCGGCTTAAACACTGGTGCTTGTTTGAGCCACATCATTATATGGGCATGAGGAGAACCACGGTGCTGGAACTCTATACGGTAGTAAAAATGTTCTATGTTAAATGAACCGAAGGGTCCTGACGAGCAACACCAAGTTTTTCTCAACGACTGAAGACGTGTGTCAAAATATGTAGCACAAATGTAGGGGTCGCTTTGGATGAGCCGAGCTTTGTCTGCATATGTCAACTGATCTGCCTGCTCCTTAGTTATTTCGTCTCCATCCACAATCTTTTTTAACAATTTTATTAGTTCGGGCCACTTTGTTTCGCCCGCAGAAAGAGTTACAAAAAGTGTTGGGACACCAAATTGTCGCACCATAGCCAGTAATTTTCTTTTCTCTGCTTCCCAATGCGCAGGCGAATTTTTGATTCCCTTTAAAACTCTATAGCCGTCATCTACTTGAAGCAGACTATCAACGTAAGCAGAATCTAGCATGTTCTCAACTAAAATAGGTTCGCCATTTCGGGTTTTCTTTCGTAGACAAATTGAAGTACTATTCTGCACTCTGATTGTTTGTTGTTTTTTTAAAGCAGTAAATAGGTAATCGGGACGGGCGGCACGACGATCTTCTCGAGATATTTCTGATTTTGTAATGTCCATATGACTTTGTTTTACCTTAAACTCTCTTTTTTGACCACAATGAATTTTCACAAAAGCCAATTCTTCCATGTGTTCGTCGAAAACTAGAGATAATGGTTGTTTTCCTTCGCCTGGTGCAATTATCACAGTGAGATCAGGGATCTAAGAGAGTTTCATTACCACCAGGATTTACATCTTCGTCTTCATTAGTTTCCTCACATTCATTATTCAGCTCATGACACGTACACACATCTATATTACGCTCGTCATCACATGACCAGTTCTCATCAACCTGAATATTTAGCTCTTTGTAAACATTACATTGAGCCAAGTACTGCGCAGCTTGACATACTTTTTTGGGCCTGATACGCTCCACGCGTCCATGTTTGTAGCACATTTTGCGTTTCAATTCTACGGTTATAACCTGCGTATCTGATATTGACCGAGGTAAAGAAGTAACCATAGTGTTTACTTCGACTGGAACATTTATTACATTTCCTGAAAGGCCATGCAGATATCCGAGGCCACACCCCCTTTTAACAATTTTAATGAAAATGTGTCAAGCACAGACTGGTCGTTCTTTGAGAGGAGTAAGATCTTTCAAAACGTCAGGTATTGGCGGAAATATCAAACCATTTGCTCTGGCTAAACGAGGAACTTTGAATAACTGAATATCTCTTGCGCACGTGTTACAGAAAACACCAATTTCTGCATTTGGGTGGAGATGGAATATTTGCAAGAAATAGTCATCTGTATACCTGTGGCTTTTTAATCTTAATGCGCATTTCGAAATAAATGTAATAGACTTCTCATGCCATAGACGTCCACAACAATCGCAAGCGTTAGAATGCCCTTCTTGTATTGCAGACGTATATTCCTGACAAACAGCTTCCCAGTTAGTCGTAAGACGTTCCTTACGAGATGTGGCTGTATTTTTTTCAGTACTACGATAGTTTGCATCTTGACGAGCAACACGATGCGCTTGAGTATTACGTAATTGCTCTGTTTCGCGATACTCACATTCGAGACGAGCAGCACGATGCGCTTGAGTATTTTTGTGTTGCGACTTTGTTGAACGTTTTTTGTATGTAGACCTATCTTTTTGTTTTCTTAATCTATCCTTTTCCTTTTCTTTCAATCTCATTTCCGCATTGTTTCTTGAAATCTGTTTGCGCACAGCACCCGTTCGCTTCATTTGTACATTTTTAACCGCAAAAATATCACGCTAAGGATTTCCCCGGGGTTTTCTTGGAGTGGATGGAAACTGCATCAACTCTCCGCCAACTAAAATACGCAACAAATGGGGACGCATTTCCGCAATGGTGAAATTCTCAAAAATGGGAATCATTTTCAGGGCAAGGGATGTAGCATAAGCAATAGCAAAGACACCACAGTTCTAACTATCCGATTGTTTTTGTACATCGGGGAAAAAAATTCGTGGATTGTGTGGAAAAAGAGCATTCAGGAAATCCACCTGTAGGGGCGGCATTGAGTTGCCATTTAGGCCATCATATATGCGCAGTGAGTTCCCATTGTAAAATATACACACCAAGTGTCCAACTCCGCTGAAATTTTCTCCATAGTAATGTCATTTTCTCCATAGATATGTCAGCAATAGACCTCAAAAAATCCATTGGACGGGGCTGCGAGAAGGTATAATGATTCAAAATGCAGTGAAATACATTAACACATCTGTGACATAACTGGTTTTCCCTAACAGGTATTGAAAATCAAAATCAATGTTTCTGAAATCCATGTTTTTAGATTTTAAATTGGAAGTCTGACAAGAATGGGAACTGATTATTGAAAACTATTGAAACCTCACTTTTTTCAAAACAGAGTAGTTGATTTTACTCTGAGTTTTAATTAGATTTCCAATCACTAATACATAAGTTAGTTTTATATATTTTAAAAAATTTTCTACATATACCAAAACTACATACCACCAAGAAATAGAGAAACCCACGGAGTGCTCTTCGTCAGTGATATAATTGAAATGATAAAAGAGTAATTTATCATGACTCATCAAAACCTATTAAAACCAGGAATATGGTACGTGGTACTCCTTCACTATTCCAACAATTTCAGGAGAAAAAAAAACAAATGTAAACGGATTCACCACACTTCACTAAGACTTAGAGAAACGATCACATTAATAACTGAAATCGCTCACTATCAATATTTTTCTCATTAAGGGAAAATGTACATAAATGTACCCAATGTATAAATAATACCTTTCACTTTTTATTCCAAGTTCAACAATCGCCAAAATGGCAACAACACTTATTTTTGTAGAAGATTGGGAAGTTCGTCGATGTTGAAATTATATTTTTTTGCAAAAAATCTATTTCACACATGTTGAAACGTCGTTACAAGTTAAACACCCTGGTTTAAATGTCGTCACTAGTTTAATCGTGCTCTAAATTCGTGCCAAAACCCGTATATCACTCAAATCTTCCATAAATGATATATTCCCAAAACAAAGGAAGGAGGAAGGTCACACGCCCACAAAAAAATCGAAAGGCTGCTAATATCCCTTGACATACAAAAGAACCAAAGAACGCTGGTAAGTAATCTCGTTGAAATTCATTGTCTTGAAAGTCTCTTTCAAAATTGTTTCATTTGTAAGGATCACCCTTCTTAGTGATGGAATAATCACCCTGTTAAAAATTAGCAAAGACACTTTAGTACGATCATATTTAGCATAGGAACATTATAACATTATACATTATAACACATCAGCATACCACATTATCACAAATTAGTGAAGACACTAAGATTATAAATTATAACAAATTAGTGAAGACACAAAGATCATACATTATAACAAATTAGTGAAGACAATCACTAGAAGAAGTATTAGAACAGAAATTTAGATTATGTGTGATTATGTACTTACCTGATGCACTTACCTAGCATAGTTGCACAATATACCTAAAACATAGGGGACATATGAAGAATCGATACTAAGAACTAAGTGTAATCATTTCTTCATCAATTTTGGTTCTCATGGGAACTTAATTCCCATGAGGTTATTAAACTTAAGTTCAATATGAAAAAACCATTATAAATAGCCTGACCATGATTGAATAAAGTTAGTTATTGTCTTAACATTGAACAGGAGTGTTGTCATTTGGATAATCACAGAGCACTGATTGGTGCTCTTCGTTATCTTTACTATCTCACGCATTATTGGTCGGTGCTTCAGACGAGCACTTCAATATGGTGAGCATTTAAGTCTCCAATAATAATATAAACATTACATGGCGATCCTGCCAACTTGTATTTAGGAATCTTCAACAACACAAGCAAATGCTTCGACGTCGATGGTGACTGAAGATGGGCGAATTATTGTAAAAATCGACTTAAAGAAGATAAATTATGAGAGTTACAAACTGAGGAGGAAACCTACTTTGGAGGAAAAACTCAGAGACCCGCTTAATGGACCAAGGCCTAGGTATCCTGACAAGCAACGAAAAGCTGCAAAACAAAAAATAAAAACGGAGCGAGGGGGAAAACAACGCGAAATAAGGAAGCAACTAGTCGAGCTTCACAAACTGGCAGCAATTACCGCTGGACCCTTTAAAACAGTTATTATTAAAAATTAATAACTTGAAAACCTTAAAGAAAAATTATAAAAAGCAGCATGATGATGAAATTATAAAAATCATTAAAAACAATAGCGTTAATTAACTGATTAATTGTGAAATATTGAAAAAAAAAAAAATAATAAATAGTGTATTTAAGTAAAATTTGTGAATTGTATTGCTCATTGGGTCATCATGGGCGCCTTCAATAGTAAACGTAAAGAATTTAAAGAAGAATTTGTCATTAATAACAATGCTGCTGCTTCTAATAATAATATTTTCCAACAAAGGAATCTAAGTGATTTTCAACTAGTTCTTTTGATTCTTTTATTGATCGTAGGATTTCATGCGCTTTCGTATTACTTAAAAAAATATTTATCAAAAACTGTTTCTAAGCAGGTTATGCAGAATGCGTAATAATGGCATCAGGCTTGCAAACCCTTTCTCAAGATTTAAAGAAAATTTTAGACAATTTTAAGAAAACCTCCAATAGATCCTATAGTTCAAAATATTTATTGGAAAAGCAAATATGTATAAAAAAGATAAGAGAGGAATTTAAAACAGGATATTTAGAATTTTTGAAAGCAGATAAAGACTTAGCTATCACCTTAAAAACAAATTTTGATAAAATTTATGCGCAGGTAAATGAAATTATTGATAATAAAGCTTCAATTTATTTGGGAACAAGTAATTCTGATATAGATATTTTAAAAATGGCGTCATTTGACATAACCACAGCCATTAATGTAATACCAGAATTTAAGGGTGAAATAAGAGAACTGGGCAATTTCCTGAATATAATAGAATTTCTACATGACACACTCAAAGATGACACTGAGAAAGCCAAGCTCATAAAATTCGTCTTGAAAACAAGACTAGCAGACAATGTCAAAAATAAACTTATAACATATTCTGCTCCAACTAATTTGAGAACTTTACAAGATGTTTTACAAAAAGTATTTAAGCCAAACAAAACTTCACTGTCAATACAGTCAGAATTGGCAAGAATATTTCAAGGAAACAAAACCGTTTCTGATTATGCTCAAAAGATAGAAAATTCAATGTCCCAATTAAATACGGTACAAATTTCTGAACAAGGTGAATCGCACCGAGACATAATCTCGACATTAAACGAACAAATTGCATTAAATGCATTTAAGAATGGTCTCAATGAACCGATAAAATCAACTGTCTATGCAGCCAGGCCCACCAAATTACAAGATGCAATTCAAGTAGCTTCTGAATTGGATCGTCACAATAATCAAGCAAGCGTCTTCCATTATAACAAAAATCGTGGACATAATAATTTCCGTAGAAATAATAATATGAACAACTACCAGAATTCTCCTAGAAACCCAAATTTTTCCCAACGACGAAATTTTAATTTTAATAGACCCAACAATAATAGACGACCCCAGCAGTCATCTTACAACAATGTAAGATCGAGAAATAACACAAATAATAGAAATACGAATTATAATAAAAGGGTTAATCTGGTTACGTCAGAAGATGTTGAGCGCACTGAATCGGGAAACGCAGAAAACCCCGAATCGGAGACGGGGATAAACAGTTTATTTCAAGAACAGTAAGAGTATTCACTCTCGATACCCATTTGACCAACTTCATATATTTAACAACGGATGTATCCCAAGTATGACTTTCATTTTTAATAGACACAGGTGCTGATATATCAATTATAAAAATAAATAAGTTAAATAATTTAAATAATATATCGACTGATAGTATATGTGAAATATCAGGTGTAACCAATTCAAAATCATACTCCTTAGGTACTATGAATTCGAAACTTAATATATCAGGTCAAAATATTTATCAAAAATTTCATGTGGTTGAGGAAGCATTTCCAATCTTAACAGATGGCATATTGGGTAGAGACTTTTTAATTAAGACTTCCTGTAAATTAGATTATGAATCTTTCACGATAACATTATTACTAGAAGATGGGAATGTTACACTTCCAATGCATCGAAGAATGCCAAAAATTTAACAAATAGTTGTTCCAGCAAGAATGCAAGTTATTCAGGCAGTAAATGTTAATATTGCGAAAGATGGCATCGTTCTTAACGAACAAATAAAGGAAGGTGTTTTCGTAGCCAACAGCTTAGTACCTGCTAAAGGTGTGGCACATGTTAAAATACTTAACACTCTGGATCATGATATAGTACTAAACAATTTTATACCAAAGATAGAACCTTTGGAAAACTATCACATCTTAAACTTTAAAACTTCAAGTACTGATGCTCATAGAAGTGAAAGGCTTATGAATGAGCTAAATATTAGTGGTCTTGATAACTCTGCAAGAAAATCCATAGTAAACATTTGCAAGAAATTCGCAGATATATTTTATCTTCAAGGGGATACTCTTAGTTATAATAATTTTTATGAACAGAAAATTCCAGTAATAGATAAAAGCGCGGTTTATATAAAAAATTACAGACTACCACATTCTCAGGTGGAAGATATAAATAACGAAGTCAAAAAATTAATTGATGAGGATATCATAGAACCTTCGGTAAGTCCATATAATTCACCACTTTTGATAGTGCCAAAAAAGTCAGATGGTGAGACTAAAAAATGGCGACTAGTTGTAGATTTCAGACAATTAAACAAGAAAATCATGGATGATAAATTTCCTTTCTTGATAGGCTAGGGAGAGCAAAATACTTTTCAACCCTTGATCTTACAAGTTCTTTTCATCAGATTCCATTACACCCTTATTCGAGACCCTTAACAGCTTTTTCAACGAGTAGTGGACATTATCAATTTAAACGTTTGCCATTTGGTTTAAAAATTTCTACTAATAGTTTTCAGAGAATGCTGTCAATAGCATTAGCTGGTTTAGACTCTGAAGCATTTTTATATGTGGATGATATTATCATCTTTGGTTGTAGTTTACAACACCACAATTTGAGTTTAATTAAAACATTTGAGAGACTTCGGAAATATAATCTCAAACTGAATCCACAAAAATGCAACTTTTTACGTACAGAAGTCACTTATTTAGGACATCTTATAACCCAAGATGGAATCAGAACAGATCCCAAGAAATATGACACAGTACTAAATTATCCACAACCTCCAACAGCGGAAGAAGCAAAGAGATTCATAGCTTTCTGTAACTATTACAGACGTTTCATTCATAACTTCGCTGAAATAGCTAGACCAATCAATAATTTAGCTAAGAAAGATACTCCCTTCGTCTGGTCTGATAAGTGTCAGGAATCATTCCTAGATCTGAAATCAAAATTAATTAATGCTCCCATACTACAATACCCGAACTTTGAAGAGAAATTTGTAGTAACCACAGATGCATCGCAGTTCGCACTTGGTGCTGTTTTATCCCAAGGTGAAATTGGAAAAGATTTACCCATCTCTTATGCCAGTAGGAGTTTAAATAAGCATGAGATTAAGAAACCAATTATAGAAAAAGAACTTTTGGCAATACACTGGGCGATACATTTTTTTAGACCATACCTTTACGGTAAGAAATTTATAGTTGTAACAGACCATAGACCCTTAGTAAGTTTGTTTACCCATAAAAACCCATCCTCAAAGTTAACACGTATACGAGTGGACTTAATGGATTATGATTTTGAAATTCTTTACAAACAAGGAAAAATGAATACTAATGCTGATGCTTTGTCACGAATAAAGCTAGATTCAGATATTTTAAAAGACATGATACCCACAGATATAAAAGTCATGACAAGAGCAATGATAAAAAAGAAGGAAACTCCACCGAAAAGAAATAGTTACTCTTGTAGTGTAGAGCCTGATCAACTCTATGCTTGGGAATGTACTTCTATTTCTGAAACTAGAGGAGTAAAAAAGTTGAGATTTGAAGCGCGCGAAAATATAGGAAGTTTGCCTCGAGTTATTATAGAAAACAAAGCAGTAGTTGTCGAAATTAGCAATAATCCATGTTATAACTTAGGTTTAATCTTGGAGACGCTAATATTCGTGGCTAGAAAAAAAAATATTCAAAAGCTCGCGCTAGCGAAAGAAGACATTATATTCAAGGATATAAATATAAATGAATTAAAAGAAATATTTAATGGATTGCAATCGAAAATAAAAGCAGATAGAGGGCAAACAAATTTGAAAATAATTTTGTACAAATCTCCTTATAGAATAATAGATGATGAAATGAAAACTAAAATAATAAAAGAGTTTCATGACTTACCCTATGGGGGGAACTGTGGTATCAAAAGAACAATAAATAAAATAAAACAAAGATATATTTGGAAAAATTTAAATAAAATGGTTAAGAATTACGTCAGCAAATGTCAAACCTGTTCAAAAAATAAAATCACCAAACATACGAAAGAAAAGATGGTCATAACAGATAGACCTTCCACGAGTTTTGAAATAATTTCTATAGATACAGTATGTCCTTTGAAAATATCCAAAGAGTTTAGGTACATATTAACAATCCAATGTGAACTGTGAACTAAATACATAGAAGCAATCCCCATAGAGAACAAAGAAGCACTAACAATAGCTAAGCCATTATTAGAAAAATTCATTTTAAAATTTGGAACTTTCAAAATTTTAAAATCTGATTTAGGATCCGAATTTGTTAATGAGTTATTCAAAAATTTGTGTTCAATACCTTATCATCATGAAACTCTGGGATCTATTGAGAGAAATCATAGCGTACTCAATGAATATTTAACTTCATTTGTACAAAATAGTGAATGGGATGAGTGGATACCATATTATGTATTTTGTTATAATACGACACCTCACTCTGATACAGTATATACACCGTATGAGTTAGTATTTGGACGATTGGTTACTTTTCCTAGTGACATAGTTATGAATGAATCTCGGATATATAACTATGATGATTATGTACAGGAACTTAAATTTCGTTTACAGAAAGCTCATGAAAGAATTAAAGTAATATTAAATGATGCAAAAATAAGAAGAAAATATTATTTTGACAAATCAGCTAAGCCACTAAAAATAAAAATAGGAGACAGAGTACTGTTAAAAAATGAAAATAAGAAAAAATTGAATAAGCAATACAATGGTCCTTTTGAAGTATTGGACATAGATGATGTAAAGATTAAATATGTGCACAAAAATAGGTTAAAAGCAATTGGTTAAAAAAAAAAAATAGCGATAAGATAGTAAATAAAAACATACTTAAGTCTCGTATAACAAATGTAATCATCATTATTGTAGTAACATATATTATATATTATTATCATTGTCAGAGTACAACCCAGAAAGAAGTCAACTGGGATGAAATCTTTGAAGAAGCAGCAAAATTGTTCAGCGAACTAAGGCTGGATGAACCGGAAGAAGAGCGAATTCGCAGTCAAGAAGAAATAGAAGATGCATTTAGAGCCGGCAACGAAATTCGAATGATGATTTGGCAAAGCGGAGACGTAAATCACGTGACGAAAGAAGGAGGGGTCGATTCTCCACAACAAGAGATGACAGAACCAGAAGAATCATCGAACAAAATAATGGCAAGCAGCAGAGAAGCGAGAGAAAATCACGGGACAAAAATTGAATGCATAATTGATGATTAATGTCAGTATTTAGAGCAAAGCTTTAACAAAAAAAAAAAAAAAAATTTTTTTAAAACCCAAAATATATT
This sequence comes from Chrysops caecutiens, assembly GCA_963971475.1. Classification (NCBI taxonomy): domain Eukaryota; kingdom Metazoa; phylum Arthropoda; class Insecta; order Diptera; family Tabanidae; genus Chrysops; species Chrysops caecutiens. The sequence goes on along the minus strand of OZ020567.1, from coordinate 48,595,631 downwards.
CTAAAAATTTTTTCTTAAACGGTGGGGATGTGAGGATCACCCTTTTTAGTGATGGAATAATCACCCTGTTAAAAATTAGCAAAGACACTTTAGTACGATCATATTTAGCATAGGAACATTATAACATTATACATTATAACACATTAGCATAACACATTATAACAAATTAGTGAAGACACAAAGATTATAAATTATAACAAATTCGTGAAGACACAAAGATCATACGTTATAACAAATTAGTGAATACAATCACTAGAAGAATTATTAGAACAGAAATTTAGATCATGTGTGATTATATACTTACCTGATGCACTTACCTAGCATAGTTGCACAATATACCTAAAACATAGGGGACATATGAAGAATCGATACTAAGAACTAAGTGTAATCATTTCTTCATCAATTTTGGTTCTCATGGGAACTTAATTCCCATGAGGTTATTAAACTTAAGTTCAATATGGAAAAACCATTATAAATAGCCTAACCATGATTGAATAAAGTTAGTTATTGTTTTAACATTGAACGGGAGTGTTGTCATTTGGATAATCACAGAACACTGATTGGTGCTCTTCGTTATCTTTACTATCTCACGCATTATTGGTCGGTGCTTCAGACGAGCATTTCAATATGGTGAGCATTTAAGTCTCCAATAATAATATAAACATTACACATTTGAGAAAAGATAAGGCGTATGCAGCGGGATAATTAGGACATACATACTTTGTTTGAAGCAATTTTAATCATTCAAGCAAGCAATCATTCTAGTGCTCGTGCACGTGCACTGTATTTTGAGTCATGAATGAAAATTCGAACGTCATTGAAAAATATATAACGGCGATAAGGGATACTGTCGCATCGTAACAGCATTCCTTATCGCCGTCTTCGTTTTTGGATCGTAATGCGCATTAGATCGTAATGCGTATGTTCCTCTTCGTTGTTGGTAGCTCCTTTCGTATCAGCGCGTGTATGATTTTGTTTCAAATTTTTTTTATATATTTTTTTTTTTTTTTTAATTTTTTTCTTTGATTTTTTTAGACTTGTTTTTTTTTCAATTTTTTTATGATTTGTTGTTATAGCGGCCACAGTAATACACACTTTGTGAAAATTTGAAGTGTCTAGCTATTATAGTTCAGGAGACATAGCTCTGTGACAGACGGACGGACAAGGAAGTCATATTAATAGGTTTCCGTATTCTACGTACGGAACCCTAAAAAGGAGCAATCATTGAGCTTCCGCCCAGACTTTATGAAGCATTGGTCGAAAATAACCTAAAAATGTTTATTGGATACCAATACTGCAAAGCTTTTGATGTAATTAATGTTTCACTATGTACAAAATGTTCTAGATTTAATCACAATGATTCAAATTGCACTAATAATAATATTAAATGCATCTGTTGTGCCGGAAATCATATAGCATGTGATTACAAGAACAAACAATTTTCATGTGCCAACTGTATATATGCTAATGAAAGTTATGGTACAAATTACAATTCTAATCACAGTGCAGGTGATATGAAAGCATGTGAAATTTTAAAAAAGAAGGTCGGACATTATTTAGCCAATACAGCATACTCAACTAAACCTAAAGTGCCTAATTTCATAGGACCGAAGTTGCCACCTACTGTGTTTAATAATCACCGACACTGCACTGAACAAACAGCAACACCCGAAAACGTGGATATCCCGAATGATCTAAATTCACCATCAGTAACGAACAAATCTACTATTAAAACCAGAAATAAAACATCGCAACGGAATACTTATAAGTGAAAACAGTAATGGATTTTAATTTTAATATAATTGACTCCATTCAAAATAATCTAGTTAAGGAAAAAATTTTACATAAGCTCAACTCTCTTAATAATTATATTTCATTAAACTATGAGTATATCTTATTGGTTAATATTAGAAGTCTTAATGCAAATTTTTTTAATTTGAATGTCTTTATAGAGAGTCTTGCTGTGAAACCTTCCATAATTGTTTGTACTGAAACAAGAATGCTTTATACTCCAAACAGTTTTCAAATAACAGGATATAAAATTTACTACAATTATAGTAGTATCAATATAACAGATGGCGTGCGTAATGTACATTAAAGATGACATTGTAGAAGAAACGGAACTCGTTAAAGTAGGTAGGCTCACAATTTTAAAATCTTTAATCTATCATGATAAAAATAAAAAACTTACTATTTCGGCAATTTACAGAGCCCATGATTTACCCAAAACGAAATTTATTCATGAACTAAAAACATATTCAAGTAACTGTAAAAATATTATACATCATCTCTTAATCGGTGACTTTAATATTGACCTAATCCTACTTGATGTTCTAGGGCATAAACATTTAAGGGATTTATTGGAAAATAGTTTCAAACCCAGTTTTCAAACCATTACTAGACCATCTGTTACCAATCCTAATAAAGGTTCTTGTATAGACAATATTTTTGTCAAATCTAATGTCATAGATGCCAAACCCTTCAAATATGAAAACTACCCACTTATCCTATCTATAAGTAAAATGAAAATTAACTCAAATACTCAAACTTACACATCGATAAATTATTATAAATTATACAAAATCTCTGAGAAAAAAAGATTGGTCTGTACTTTTATCTATACAAGATCCTAACGAAGCTACTAACTTTTTAGTAAACCAGATACATAATTGTATCGATCTATCAAAAAGTAAAAATAATAATTCCAAGGGTAAGAATAAATGTAAGAATAAGCCTAGAAGTAAATGAATTACTACAAGAATTATAACATCCTGCAATAATAAAGAACTGTAATACAAAGCATGGAAATCCGCACCAAATAATATAATATTAAAGACTGAATATGCCACCTACACTAAAATATTAAACAAAGTTATTAGACATGCTAAACTATTGTATGATAGTTGGATTAAATAGTGATAACACAAGGAATTTATGGAAAGTTGTGAATAATAAAATGGGTAACAGTAAAAGTAAAAATGATAATATAACATACATATTTAATGATCAAAATAAAAATATATATGAGCCAACAATTATTGCAAATGAGATGAATAGATATTTCACTAACGTGGGAGCTCGTTTAAGATCAAAGATTTGTAAACCCCACAACATTCCTCTTACTCTACCCAGTCGCAATGCTAAAACGATCTTTATTTTACCAACTAATGCCGATGAAATCACTGAAATAATTAAAAAAATGAAGGCGAAAAATGGAGGTGTTGATGGGATCAACATGAAATCAATTAAACTCTTATCTGATTTTATTGTCAACCCGTTAGTACATATTATTAACATAAGTATAGAAAAATCAATATGGCCTGATGCACTTAAGTGCGGTGATATTAAACCTATATTTAAATCAAAAAACAGACATATTATTTCGAATTATACTTTCACTTTCACTTATTTCCAACACAGCTAAAATTTTTGAAAAAGTAATCTATAAAAGAACATTGGACTTTGTCATGAAATCAAGAATTTTATCTAAAAAACAATTTGGTTTCTTAAAGAATTTGGGAACTAGAGATGCATTGCACTCTCTAACTAATCTCATTTATAATAAACTTGATAAAAGCATACCAGTAGCTGTATCTTTCCTTGACCTTGCAAAGGCTTTTGATACTGTCAATCACAAAATTTTACTAGATTAACTGTTTAATTATGGTATAAGAGGAAATGCTCATAATCTAATTTACAGTTACTTACACAACAGAAAACGACGAGTAAAAGTGAATGAAGTAATGAACGAATTTTGTGAAGTAATAACGGGTGTACCTCAAGATACAATCCTAGGACCTTTATTCTTTATTTTATACATAAATGACCTATTGCTCAATCTTCCCGAAGGCGCAATATTATTTTAATTAGTTGAAATTAAAATGAACAATTACCTAAAATTAATTAGTACTGGCCTGGCATTAAATGAGCTATCACTAAATGTCGATAAAACAGTGTATGTGACCTTCGATAATTATAATAATAGTGTACCCTCAACTTTCAACTTGGAAAGCAATGGTAAAAAATTCAATCGGGTTGAATCAGTGAAATACTTGGGAATCATTTTTGATTATAGAATGAGATGGGAGAACCATTTGCTGTATATTGTCAATAAAATGAAATACTTGATTTTTCTTTTCTACAAATTCTCGAAAATCATGCTACCTGAAACACTCTTAATGATATATTACGCTTTTTTCCATAGCATTATTAACTACGGAATAATGGCATGGGGAGTGTGTCTACAAACTCACAAAAGAACGTTACTCAATCATCGTTAAATCACTCTCATTCCATTACAATGACTTAATGAATAAGTTCAAAAGCTCGAAAAGTATCACCAGAAACAAAAAACCTTTTACTACCACAAATATGTAAAAGTGTGAGCAGCAAAAATAGTTCCATCAAAGCTATAATGCTTTATAACAGTCTCCCTAAAATCCCTAAAACACAAAGCTGCTCTAAATACAGAAAAATCAGATTGAAAAATGGATTGTGACTAATAATATGACCTAAATAGGGTCCGGTCAATATATTTTCTTATTAGTATTAATATTGATATTACTATAATTGTATTTGAACATAGCTAGGAATGTCATATCTTTATATTGTTAAATTTGATATTTTACATTGTTAAATGTTTTTTTTTTTTTTTGTTTTTTTAGTATTTTAATTTTTCTACTATTTTTAGTTCTTAAGTTAGTTTCTTGTACCCAAGCCTACACACAGATATATCTATATCTCGGTAGGATCTACAGGTAATAAACTTATTTATGTATTATGTATTACTTGTATTTTATCTTGGATGAAATAAATAAATAAATAAATAAATAAATAACAAGAGGGAGTAGAGAAAACTAAAAAAAGAGCAAGGGAGGGAGGATGCTGGTGTGGAACTGTGGAGGGGTGGGAAATAAGGAAGTGGAGTTTTGGAATTATATTAGAGAGTTTTATATAGTATGTTTGGTGGAAAAATGGCCAGAGTAAGGTATTAAAGTGAACGATAGGATTGAATTAGAAATGAGAGACTACGAAATCATTTTAAAAGAGGCACGTAGTTTGAAGGGAAGAGCGAAGGGAGGTTTAGCGATGGCGGTGAAGAGAGATATAGGAAGTTGGGAAGAGGTGCTCAATAGGAGGGATGGAAACGGAGTTATACGGGGAGTGCAGGTGATGAGGGGCCAGAGGTGGCGGATATTTACCATGTATATGAGGGACGAGAGGGTAGTGAACTGGGAAACAATTGAGGAAATTATGGGAGAGGGGACTGTTCCGTGCTGGATTATGTGGGACTTTAATGCAAGAACAGGTACGGAAGGAGGGGATTGGACTAAGGAGGAATGTATAAGGGAGTCCGAGGATAGCACCATTAAAAAGGAAGGTCAAGAGACGCTAGAAAATCTAAGGGAGCTGGTAATTAACGGGGGTTGGCAGGAGATGAGGAAGGGAAGTGCATATTTATAGGCCCGATGGGTAGCTCGGTGAAGGATTACGTAACCGCGAACGAAAAGGGAATGGAGGAGGTTGAAAGATTAGATATAATACATAGGATAGATGCAGATCACTCTCCGATAGAGGTAAGCTTTAGGAACTGGAAGAAAGTGGTGGAAAGGGAAGTAAAGAAGAAATGGATAATAAAGTGGGATGAGAATTCAATTAGAGAATATAGGGATAGACTAGGAAACCTGGAAGGGGTAAGTAGCTGGGGAGAATTCGCAGAAAGTATAAAAGGCGCATGGGTGATAGTGGAGGTGAGGAAGAAGAAAAAGGACAAGCCTTGGTGGGATAAGGAATGTTTAACAAGCAGGAGGAGTCTACAAAGATGTTTCAGAAAACTATTGGGATCAGGGGAGGGGAGGGAGGTGTATTTTGCAGAAAAGTGAGAGTAAAAGAGACCACTGGAGAGGAAGAAAAAGAGGGAAGACGAAAAAATAATGGAGAGAATTATAAGGGATAGGACCGGAAAACATTCTGGGAAGAAATAAATAAGAACAGGAAAAGGAGAGAAGGGGCCGTTGAAGCTATCAAAGATACGGAGTAGAAGGCACATTTTGAGCGGCAACTAGGTGGAAAGAAGAAGGTCGGGACGTGGACCTGGGGGTGTTAAAGGAGGACAAGGAGGAGTCGAGAGAAGAATGTCAAATAACGCTTGGTGATGTACAAAGAGCGATAAATAAGCTAAAGAAAAGAAAGGCAGCAGGCCAGACGGGATACCAAATTTGTTTTTTATTGGATCTTTCTCTATAAGAGAAAATAACAATAAGGATTCAATTCTTAAAAAAAAAACTAAATAACTTTTTTATGTACTGCGGGGGCAGGTACACACACGGTTTGCAAATTTTAGACCAACTTTATAATGTCAATGTTTTCCTCACCAGTCTGGACGTCGATCTTACGTTTTTCAAGTCTCTCGCGACTGGATTAGGGTGCTGTTCAATCCTCCTTCTGTAGCGATTTCTTATAAGTTCCAGTTCCCCTTTGACTCTGTTAACATTCACATCTCTGTGGATGTTATCGTTCCGTATGTACCAGGAAGCGCCTACGATCCTCCTAAGTATCATGGATTGTTGACGCTGAATTTTGTCGATATTGCTGTTGCTTGCGGATTGCCAAAGATGGCAGCCGTACCTCCAAATGGGTTTAATTAGTGATTTGTACAACTGGATTTTATACTCAAGTTTTAATTACGAATGTTACGTGGACGCTTTTCGGTTCGTTTATTTTGATGCGCCACATTTTAAACCAATCCTCTAAGGTGTGTAGGTGTGCTTGGAGATCGGATTATGCTACACGTGGATTTTTGTGTGTGCAGATCACTGCCGTATCGTAAGCAAACGTTGACGTTAGGACATTTGTGGATGATGGATTGTCGGCTGTAAATATCATGTAAAGTACACTCCCTTGTGGCACACCCGCATTGATGGGTCGCTCTGATGAGACTGCATTTTTGAAGCGTACTTTGAAGGATCGACCATCTAGGTACGATTTGATGAGTTGATGCAGTTGTAGCGTTTTCTGTTATATTTTGAGTGATAGGCCGTCGTGCCACACCTTATCGAATGCCTGGGCAACGTCTATGAATACGGCGGAGCATTAGTTCCGCTTTTCAAAGGCTTCGCGAATGTGCGCTGTTACCCGGTGAACTAGCTCCACTGTACTATGTTCGGCCTGGAAACCAAATTGGTGCAGCGATACGTGCCCCTTAATTTGGGGTAGAATTATCTTCAGGGTCACTTTCTCAAAGAGTTTAGAGAGGATCGGTAGCAGGCTAAGAGGTCTATAGGAACCTACGTTAGTTGGCTCCTTCCCTGGTTTTGGAATCATCGTTATCACACACAATTTCCAGGTTGTTGGAAAAAGACCTAGCCTGCGTATTGAATTGAAGATACGAGTCAGTCGTCGTATTGCTGCTTCTGGTAACTCTTTCACCAAATGATCATTTGATGGATACCAAATGAGGCGTGGATTAATGGGGGACAAGATCTGGAGAATGCATTAGTTAGGATCCTGAATGGAATTTTTTCGAAGAAGGACTTCCCTAAAGAATGGAGACTTGGAATAGTGAAGCCGTTATTCAAAAGGGGATGCAAAAGAAGGAAAGAAAACTACAGACCGACAGAGCGTAATTGCTCATGGATTCGAAATATAAGCCTTATGCGGAAATTGTGTGGACAAGAATAGAAGGGATACTGGAAATGGTGAGAAGATTGGGACGCAAATGGGCTTTAGAAAAGGAAGAAGCACAATAGATGCAGTATATCTACTGAAGGCAGTGATCGAAAAAAACTTAAAGAAGGTAAAAAGATCATTGGTGAACGAGCAAGAGGTGGTATACGTCTATTTTGCGAATCTAAAAGCGGCATTTGATAAGGTCAATTGAAGGGTGATTTTGGAGATGACGGATAAGTTAGGGATAGGAAGAAGATTGAGAGAGGTGTTTGCAGAAATCTATCGACAAACAATATACAGAGTGGTCGTGGGGGAGAAAACGGTGGAAGAGTTTTGGTCTGGAAAAGGGGTCAGGCAAGGCTGGCCTAGTGCTAGGGAGAAAAAAGATATGGTTCATAACATACGCGGACGATGCTGCTTGGGTGTCAGCAACAAGGGAAGGACTGCAGGAAATTGTAAACGGATTTGGTAGGTATGCGGAGGGGAAAGGGTTGGAAATGAACTTGGAGAAGTCGAAGGTAATTAAGTTCAAGAAACGGAGGGGAAGATGGAAGGAGATGAGCATTAAATGGAGAGGAGAAACAATACAGGAACGAAAGAACTCCTTTACTGAGGGTATATGCTGCAAAAGAATAATCGAGAGGAGGCACACATTTGGTTCTTAGGGAAAAAGGCGAGGGGGTTACTGGGCAGAATTTGGATTTTGGGAGAAAGGAGGTTTGGGGAAAACTGGGAAAAGAAAATGAGGCTCTTTGACGCTCTTGTTGGAAGTTCATTGTCCTTTGGTATAGAAATGTGGGGTTGGAGGGAAAGACAGGAAGTGGAAAGAATGCATGAGAGGTACCTTCGATGATGCCTCAGGTTTGATAGGTCCACCCCAGCGCACAAACTGCTGCAGGAAACAGAAAGGGAGAAAATGGCGGTGAGAATCACCTCAAGAGCAATCAAGTTTGAGGAGAAGTAGAGAAACTTGGGGGAATGGGACCTAAGTAGGGAGTATATCAGACCCTTAGACGGAAAGCTGGTAGGCTCAGAATTGGTGAATGACAGAAGAAAACTTCTCAGGGAAAGAGGGTGGTCGGTAGAAAAGTGAGCGCGTAGGAGAAGAGAAGGGAGAGTGACCTGGAGGGAGTAAGAAAGGAGGGGAGAGACATAGAAAGGCAAAAAAGGAAGGAACAAATAAGGGATTCGAAACACGCGGAAGAAATTGGGACTTTGTTGCTAGAAGAGGAGAAACCTTTATGCTTAGGGAGGGCCAGGAATAAAAGGAAAGGGGAGATGGATAGTATTGCGGGCTTCAGATTAGGAAATGAGTCGAGGGCGTGCAAGTACTGGCTGCGGGAGGAAGAACAAATGTATAGAGTTTGGAGTAGGGAGAAGGAATCTCTGCGGCATGTTTTCGAGGAATGTGAGGTAACGGGAGCTAATGGAATAAGGTGGAAGGATGTGTTACCGAAAGGGGTGAGGGACAGATTATCGGCTCTGCATGAAGTAACTCGTAAAAGAAGACTCCATTTATCAAACTTCAACACATGATATCTTCTCTTAATGTTTTAGTTATGATTCAATATATGCCCCCCTTCTGGTTACTAGGTTATAATAAAATAATATGGTATAATAATAATAGTTGTTATATTGTTTTATTAAAGAAAATCTTATAATCTTCATTTAAAAGAACTAGTAAACCATCCTTTAAATTAAAACAAAACAAAAAAAAAATTGAGAAAATTTCACCAAAATTCAATCCTATAAGTACAGAAAATATTCAAAAAAACTTTAAATCAACATTATTACTATCTCCCAAAGAAGTAATCGGACTAGTACAAAATAATTAACCTTAAAAACAAAACTTTTATTTGGTTTTAAGACCTTTACTTCTGAGGAATGCTGCCAAGCTTTTTGCAATTGACTCTATGAACTTTTGACTATTCTTCCATTCCATTCTATGAGTCGCTTCTAAATAGTGGTTGTCTAATGCTTAGTCCTCAGCATGGTTGTCTAATGCTTAGTCCTGAAAAATTGGATAGTGCTTTTAATTTCCAAATTTTCCACGGTTTCAAATTTTGGTTCAAAATCCTTAAGTAATGATGCTGGTCCATGCAATGATATTATTCCTTTTTTTTATAAATGGGTAAATATTCGTGTTTATTTTCTTTCATTGAAGTGACAAAAGTAACAATTTATATCGGCTTCCAAACTCGACTTTATACGCGTTTCGCATAATCTGCGACATGGAGTTGATTTGAGTTGCATAAAAAACACTTAAATAATTAACAGTCGTCTTAAATTTGAGATAAAATATTCACTTTTAATCTCTAATTCCGTTTGATTCGCGGAGAAATAAGCAGACGCGATCAATTTACCAAAATTCAAAACACATACGATTATTGGTGAGTGTAGTCAAACTGCTTGCACAGATACGCGTTTTGTAGTTCATGGCGCCGCTCTGGTCTTTACCAGTTTTCATTCCATGAAGACAGAATTATAGCCTAGACAGGCTACAGTGAAGCCACAAACAATTTTTGCAGTTTAATGAATCTACCCAAATGTTTACTTTGACAGACTACATCAAATATATCGGCCAACGAAACTGGATTTTGAAATGAAAACGAAGTTGCTTTTAATTGAAAAAACAATAATATTAATATAGTTATTAATTTATTTGTTTCTTTGTTATTTAATTATTTATAGATCGATAAAATTATAATAATAATATTTGTCACTCAACTATTTTAGTAGCTATTATCAAGCAATATCGTCAAATATATATTGACGACGAATATTGAGTTGAAGTTTGCAACAGGCTAGTTGCAACCACCAAATCTTGCTTCCAGAACTGAAACTGAAACAACGACCCACTGGCCAGTTCTGACACCAATAAACCGTAAAAATCCTCTTCAGTTTCTGACAGACTAACAACTGGAATTGGGGATAATATCTAAATCCCGTTCCAGTTCTGTAGTCTGTCACACTTATTACACAATATTTTTTGTGGATTTTCTCAAGTTGTGGACTGCGCTTGGTCTGAGGTCACTCGATTTTTTGTTTATTTTTTTTTTTTTTTTTTGTTTTCAAAAGAAAAACTCATAGTCTGGTTTAAAGTTCAATTTTATGTAAGTTTCACAAGATATCCGTTTCGTTTTAAATTTTTTGGCGTGAAAACGTCTTTCTTCTCGTTGAGTATGTACATTGGTAGCCAGTCTAACATTATTGTGTTACAAAACACCGTCATTTTTCAATCGCTAATAACTACGAGACTAATAACGCGATAACAACGGCTGAGGTCACAGTGGATGAAACATGTTTGTACGTATGTATTGTCTGGCACTTGTTTTTCCCGTGATGTTATCGGGCTAGTGTAAGCATCCAGGCGTGATTATTGTTTTTTAGCGTCATGTGAGGATATTTTCTAGCCTAACGCGATCTTTTGTTTTAAGCCTTTGTTCTTCGAACCCAGTACAAGTACAGTCACCCCGGATATTGTTCTCACTGAAATTAGTTTTTCATTCTACTAAGCTATCTCGTTTTTTTTTCATTCGAATTGGTGTGAGTGTGTGCATTGTGTTCGTGTTATAGATCTTAAAGTAACTGTGACATTTTCAATTTCATTCTTATTTGAAAGTTCGATTTAGTTGAAGTTATTTTAAATTAGATTTTAGTTAAAATCAAGAAATCATTTCAACAAATTACGTATAATTTTGTTTCAACATTCAGTTTTAATCACGCCAAAAACATTGATCTTTAGCAGTGATCTAGCCTAATCGTGAACTTTTGGTTTGAGCCTTTGTTCTTCGAACCCAGTACTTTCACAAGTACAGTCACCTCGGAAACTCCACTCAGCGACCTAGCCTAATCGTGAACTTTTCGTTTGAGCCTTTGTTCTTCGAACCCAGTATTTTCACGAGTACAGTCACCTCAGAAATTTCACTTACTTCTGAGTTAGCGTACTGTGGGGTAGAAAATAAATAAATAAAATAAAAAAAAAAAAAAAAAAAAAACGCCATGGGAGACACAGGTAAGTCCTCCAGCAACCTATTTAAAAGGTCTGCTGCAGTGGCCGAGAACGCTGCCGGCAACGACAAAACCACAAAGAAATCAAAGAATACGAGTTGTGCTTATTGCAACAGGAACACGTCAGGCGATCTCACATGCGGTAAGTGTAACACCTGCTACCACAAGTTCTGTCCGGGAAGATGCCTAACTCCTCAACCCGGTATCTTTAGTAAATGATGTGGCTCCAGATCTACATCTCCACATCACTTCGCATCACCGACGACAAGCCCCTCTGCTAATCGATCCCAATCGGACCAACAAATCCCTGGCACGGAACCGACATCGGAACCTTATCAAATTACACTGAAACTCCTTCTTGGTGAGATCAAATCCCTCCACAGCGAACTTAAAGCAAGTAATGAACAATCTTCTCGCTCTTTCGATCACCTTGCCAGTAACTTCCGTGCTGTGCAGGAGACCATCTCTATGAACAAACAATCCATTGAAGGGCTTTCCACTAAGGTTGACTCTATTGTCAACAATGTTGGCTCAATCTCCAACCGCCTTAACACCATTGAAGATTCCATATCGGCAAACACCTTTAAAATCAAGACCATCGACGTGTACTCACAACAGCTGGCCGTCATTGAGGATAAGCTCAGCACTCTTGAACACACCGGTCCATTAGCCCAACCGTGCATCCAAGCTATCACTCATGAGGTTCAGAATCGGATCGACCGCTCTTCCAATGTGATCCTGTTCGATGTAGCAGAACAATCTGAGCCGGGCGCTGACTCGTCGTCGGCCGCCACCTTAATTACTAAATGCGCAGGTATCGATACGACAAACGTCCAAGTGCACCGTATCGGGAACAGGAAAGGCCTTTACTGGTTAAGCTTCGAAACCGTAGTGAGGTTCTCCAGGTAATCCGAAGCCGCACGAATTTCCCACCAGGTATACGAACCTCGAGCGACAAAACATCGTTGGAAAGGGAGCACATCAAAAAACTTTTGATTGAACTAGAAAACCACAACAGGAACCACCCACATTCTCCCGAAGTGATGCGCTATGTCAATGGAGTGCCAACGCTACTTCCAACCAACAATCCTGATGCTAACACACCCGCCATCACGCCAAATGCCCTAGTTCTCCCGTCCTCCTCATCGAGTAACTTTCGATCCTCGCAGCCTGGTACTGTATTACCAAAACGTTCGCTCCATCGACAATAAGCTTTCTTACCTTTCATCAAATGCACATCAACTCACTCGAACTCCAGATATAATAGTTTTCACTGAAACCTGGCTTCACCCATCTACTTCTTCATCAGAGTTAAGCCTGGCGAGCTTTACTGTCTTCAGACGCGACAGACTAGAAACACCATTAGATAATCGACGAGGAGGTGGGGTTCTAGTTGTTGTTTCATCGATTCTTACCTGCCACCTGGTCAAAAGCCTCTTATCCGCCGAAGGTTTAATCATAAGAATTAATGGTAATGGTGTTAAAATTCTCCTATGCGCGGCTTACCTTCCACCAAACTCACAGCACCAAATGTACTTCGATGTGTGCCAAACCTTTGAAGATGCTTCCTTACGCTACAGCGACCATATACCATTGTTAATCGGTGACTTCAATCTTCCTCATATAGTCTGGTCATCCTACGAGAGGGTTCCTGAATCTTATACCTCTCCAAACCTTCTACTAAGCTGCGGCCACATTCTTAATTGTTCACAGTCTCTTAATCTTCAACAACTTCATCCTAATCACCTCGAAAAAGGCTATACTCTGGACTTGTTATTCTCCTTACCTTCCATCAAGTACATCGACTTAGAAGACGACCTACTTCCAAGAGACCTGGATCATCCCCCAGCTTACTTCCTAATTAACCTAAACTGTGATGAAAGTATTAATAATTTTCGTGTTCTAAACTCTATTTCTGTTAAACTTTACTTCTTCAACACAGACTACAATGCAATTTGTAAAGCTTTTAACGCATTGGATTGGTCAGTCCTTCTCTCGTCAGATGATATCAATGAAATCACCAACACTTTCTACTCTACCCTTCATACTATTATTGGTAAGTTCATCCCGATCCACAGAGCCTACCCATCTACATTTCCTCGTTGGTATACATCAACCCTGAAACGCCTCATCTCGGACACGAAAAGGCTTCACATGTCTTGGAAAACATCCCATAATCAACTAGACTATCTTGCTTTTAAAGTAGCTAGAGCTCATTGCAATCGTGAAACGCGATCTGCCTATAAGGCCTACATAGCCAGCATCGAGTAAGCTTTATTTAATAACGACTGTAAACGTTTCTGGTCCCATGTTGACTCACTTTGCAGCCCTAAGGGTTTCCCCAACACTATGCAATCTGGCAACATCTATTCCCGCAACCTCTCTGAATCCGCTGATCTCTTTGCCAATCATTTCAAATCAGTATACACCTGCACTAACCTCTCTCCTTACCACACCTCAAATCCCTCGTCGACTCTCAGCTCAATATCTTTTCGTCGCTCCAATCTTGATACTTTGGTCTCTAAACTAGACCCTAAGAATCGCGGTAGGCCCGATAATATACCAGCCACATTTATTGTTAACACCTGGCCAGCGATTGGAGACGCTGTCGTTACCATTTTCAAAAAATCCCTTAAACTTTGTACTATCCCCAACGCTTGGAAATCTGCATACGTCATCCCAATCTTTAAAGACGGTGCCAAGGACGACGTTACAAATTACCGCCCTATCTCTCTTCTGAGCACTCTTCCGAAGTTATTGGATGCTCTAGTTACTACAAAATTATCGGAATTCATTGACCAAAGATTATTGGTTGAGCAGCACGGTTTCCGACCTAAGCGATCGACCCTAACCAATCTACTATTATATTCTGACTTTCTCTTTTCGAACCTTAATAGCTCAATGCAGATTGACTCCATATACATCGACTTCTCTAAGGCTTTCGACAGCGTCAACCACAGAAGACTTATAGAGAAGTTGAGAAACTTCGGAATCAGTGGCACGCTGCTCAACTGGATCTCGTCATACCTAACTGGACGGTCCCAACTGGTGCGAATTAAAGATGTTACCTCTGAGCCCTACGAAGTAACATCAGGGGTACCGCAAGGCTCTCATCTCGGCCCTCTACTCTTTAACATATTCATTAACGTAACTTAAATCATGCCTGTGTTCGGGACTCGCCCTACTTTATGCTGACGATGTAAGACTCTTCTCGCCCATCTTAAGTCCTCTCGACGCCTCGAGGCTCCAGCGCGACCTCGAGAATCTCCTCAAATGGTCCGAGTATAATGGTCTTAAAGTCAATGTAGCAAAATGCAAAGTAATTACCTTTTGTAGAGGCAAATCTCCTTTTATCTTCCAATACATGCTACAATCAGATTTTCTAAATAGAGTCAATGAAGTTTCTGACCTGGGAGTTATCTTCGATGCAATGTTAACTTTCAAAAGCCATTGCTCCGCCGCTCTCAAGAACGCGTACAAAACGGTTGGCTTTATTAAGAGGACTACCCGTGATTTCTCTAATCCTTCTGCTGTTCTCCACCTTTATAAAACCCTGGCCATTCCTAAACTCCCCTACTGCTCTATTATTTGGTCACCCTGGACTATTTCATCTGCTGCAAACCTGGAAGGTCCCCAACATAGCATATAAAGATACATTGGCTACAAGACTGGTCGTCCAATGTGGTTGTCTAATGCTTAGTCCTCAGCATGGTTGTCTAATGCTTAGTCCTGAAAAATTGGATAGTGCTTTTAATTTCCAAATTTTCCACGGTTTCAAATTTTGGTTCAAAATCCTTAAGTAATGATGCTGGTCCATGCAATGATATTATTCCTTTTTTTTATAAATGGGTAAATATTCGTGTTTATTTTCTTTCATTGAAGTGACAAAAGTAACAATTTATATCGGCTTCCAAACTCGACTTTATACGCGTTTCGCATAATCTGCGACATGGAGTTGATTTGAGTTGCATAAAAAACACTTAAATAATTAACAGTCGTCTTAAATTTGAGATAAAATATTCACTTTTAATCTCTAATTCCGTTTGATTCGCGGAGAAATAAGCAGACGCGATCAATTTACCAAAATTCAAAACACATACGATTATTGGTGAGTGTAGTCAAACTGCTTGCACAGATACGCGTTTTGTAGTTCATGGCGCCGCTCTGGTCTTTACCAGTTTTCATTCCATGAAGACAGAATTATAGCCTAGACAGGCTACAGTGAAGCCACAAACAATTTTTGCAGTTTAATGAATCTACCCAAATGTTTACTTTGACAGACTACATCAAATATATCGGCCAACGAAACTGGATTTTGAAATGAAAACGAAGTTGCTTTTAATTGAAAAAACAATAATATTAATATAGTTATTAATTTATTTGTTTCTTTGTTATTTAATTATTTATAGATCGATAAAATTATAATAATAATATTTGTCACTCAACTATTTTAGTAGCTATTATCAAGCAATATCGACAAATATATATTGACGACGAATATTGAGTTGAAGTTTGCAACAGGCTAGTTGCAACCACCAAATCTTGCTTCCAGAACTGAAACTGAAACAACGACCCACTGGCCAGTTCTGACACCAATAAACCGTAAAAATCCTCTTCAGTTTCTGACAGACTAACAACTGGAATTGGGGATAATATCTAAATCCCGTTCCAGTTCTGTAGTCTGTCACACTTATTACACAATATTTTTTGTGGATTTTCTCAAGTTGTGGACTGCGCTTGGTCTGAGGTCACTCGATTTTTTGTTTATTTTTTTTTTTTTTTTGTTTTCAAAAGAAAAACTCATAGTCTGGTTTAAAGTTCAATTTTATGTAAGTTTCACAAGATATCCGTTTCGTTTTAAATTTTTTGGCGTGAAAACGTCTTTCTTCTCGTTGAGTATGTACATTGGTAGCCAGTCTAACATTATTGTGTTACAAAACACCGTCATTTTTCAATCGCTAATAACTACGAGACTAATAACGCGATAACAACGGCTGAGGTCACAGTGGATGAAACATGTTTGTACGTATGTATTGTCTGGCACTTGTTTTTCCCGTGATGTTATCGGGCTAGTGTAAGCATCCAGGCGTGATTATTGTTTTTTAGCGTCATGTGAGGATATTTTCTAGCCTAACGCGATCTTTTGTTTTAAGCCTTTGTTCTTCGAACCCAGTACAAGTACAGTCACCCCGGATATTGTTCTCACTGAAATTAGTTTTTCATTCTACTAAGCTATCTCGTTTTTTTTTCATTCGAATTGGTGTGAGTGTGTGCATTGTATTCGTGTTATAGATCTTAAAGTAACTGTGACATTTTCAATTTCATTCTTATTTGAAAGTTCGATTTAGTTGAAGTTATTTTAAATTAGATTTTAGTTAAAATCAAGAAATCATTTCAACAAATTACGTATAATTTTGTTTCAACATTCAGTTTTAATCACGCCAAAAACATTGATCTTTAGCAGTGATCTAGCCTAATCGTGAACTTTTGGTTTGAGCCTTTGTTCTTCGAACCCAGTACTTTCACAAGTACAGTCACCTCGGAAACTCCACTCAGCGACCTAGCCTAATCGTGAACTTTTCGTTTGAGCCTTTGTTCTTCGAACCCAGTATTTTCACGAGTACAGTCACCTCAGAAATTTCACTTACTTCTGAGTTAGCGTACTGTGGGGTAGAAAATAAATAAATAAATAAAATAAAAAAAAAAAAAATAAAAAAAACGCCATGGGAGACACAGGTAAGTCCTCCAGCAACCTATTTAAAAGGTCTGCTGCAGTGGCCGAGAACGCTGCCGGCAACGACAAAACCACAAAGAAATCAAAGAATACGAGTTGTGCTTATTGCAACAGGAACACGTCAGGCGATCTCACATGCGGTAAGTGTAACACCTGCTACCACAAGTTCTGTCCGGGAAGATGCCTAACTCCTCAACCCGGTATCTTTAGTAAATGATGTGGCTCCAGATCTACATCTCCACATCACTTCGCATCACCGACGACAAGCCCCTCTGCTAATCGATCCCAATCGGACCAACAAATCCCTGGCACGGAACCGACATCGGAACCTTATCAAATTACACTGAAACTCCTTCTTGGTGAGATCAAATCCCTCCACAGCGAACTTAAAGCAAGTAATGAACAATCTTCTCGCTCTTTCGATCACCTTGCCAGTAACTTCCGTGCTGTGCAGGAGACCATCTCTATGAACAAACAATCCATTGAAGGGCTTTCCACTAAGGTTGACTCTATTGTCAACAATGTTGGCTCAATCTCCAACCGCCTTAACACCATTGAAGATTCCATATCGGCAAACACCTTTAAAATCAAGACCATCGACGTGTACTCACAACAGCTGGCCGTCATTGAGGATAAGCTCAGCACTCTTGAACACACCGGTCCATTAGCCCAACCGTGCATCCAAGCTATCACTCATGAGGTTCAGAATCGGATCGACCGCTCTTCCAATGTGATCCTGTTCGATGTAGCAGAACAATCTGAGCCGGGCGCTGACTCGTCGTCGGCCGCCACCTTAATTACTAAATGCGCAGGTATCGATACGACAAACGTCCAAGTGCACCGTATCGGGAACAGGAAAGGCCTTTACTGGTTAAGCTTCGAAACCGTAGCGAGGTTCTCCAGGTAATCCGAAGCCGCACGAATTTCCCACCAGGTATACGAACCTCGAGCGACAAAACATCGTTGGAAAGGGAGCACATCAAAAAACTTTTGATTGAACTAGAAAACCACAACAGGAACCACCCACATTCTCCCGAAGTGATGCGCTATGTCAATGGAGTGCCAACGCTACTTCCAACCAACAATCCTGATGCTAACACACCCGCCATCACGCCAAATGCCCTAGTTCTCCCGTCCTCCTCATCGAGTAACTTTCGATCCTCGCAGCCTGGTACTGTATTACCAAAACGTTCGCTCCATCGACAATAAGCTTTCTTACCTTTCATCAAATGCACATCAACTCACTCGAACTCCAGATATAATAGTTTTCACTGAAACCTGGCTTCACCCATCTACTTCTTCATCAGAGTTAAGCCTGGCGAGCTTTACTGTCTTCAGACGCGACAGACTAGAAACACCATTAGATAATCGACGAGGAGGTGGGGTTCTAGTTGTTGTTTCATCGATTCTTACCTGCCACCTGGTCAAAAGCCTCTTATCCGCCGAAGGTTTAATCATAAGAATTAATGGTAATGGTGTTAAAATTCTCCTATGCGCGGCTTACCTTCCACCAAACTCACAGCACCAAATGTACTTCGATGTGTGCCAAACCTTTGAAGATGCTTCCTTACGCTACAGCGACCATATACCATTGTTAATCGGTGACTTCAATCTTCCTCATATAGTCTGGTCATCCTACGAGAGGGTTCCTGAATCTTATACCTCTCCAAACCTTCTACTAAGCTGCGGCCACATTCTTAATTGTTCACAGTCTCTTAATCTTCAACAACTTCATCCTAATCACCTCGAAAAAGGCTATACTCTGGACTTGTTATTCTCCTTACCTTCCATCAAGTACATCGACTTAGAAGACGACCTACTTCCAAGAGACCTGGATCATCCCCCAGCTTACTTCCTAATTAACCTAAACTGTGATGAAAGTATTAATAATTTTCGTGTTCTAAACTCTATTTCTGTTAAACTTTACTTCTTCAACACAGACTACAATGCAATTTGTAAAGCTTTTAACGCATTGGATTGGTCAGTCCTTCTCTCGTCAGATGATATCAATGAAATCACCAACACTTTCTACTCTACCCTTCATACTATTATTGGTAAGTTCATCCCGATCCACAGAGCCTACCAATCTACATTTCCTCGTTGGTATACATCAACCCTGAAACGCCTCATCTCGGACACGAAAAGGCTTCACATGTCTTGGAAAACATCCCATAATCAACTAGACTATCTTGCTTTTAAAGTAGCTAGAGCTCATTGCAATCGTGAAACGCGATCTGCCTATAAGGCCTACATAGCCAGCATCGAGTAAGCTTTATTTAATAACGACTGTAAACGTTTCTGGTCCCATGTTGACTCACTTTGCAGCCCTAAGGGTTTCCCCAACACTATGCAATCTGGCAACATCTATTCCCGCAACCTCTCTGAATCCGCTGATCTCTTTGCCAATCATTTCAAATCAGTATACACCTGCACTAACCTCTCTCCTTACCACACCTCAAATCCCTCGTCGACTCTCAGCTCAATATCTTTTCGTCGCTCCAATCTTGATACTTTGGTCTCTAAACTAGACCCTAAGAATCGCGGTAGGCCCGATAATATACCAGCCACATTTATTGTTAACACCTGGCCAGCGATTGGAGACGCTGTCGTTACCATTTTCAAAAAATCCCTTAAACTTTGTACTATCCCCAACGCTTGGAAATCTGCATACGTCATCCCAATCTTTAAAGACGGTGCCAAGGACGACGTTACAAATTACCGCCCTATCTCTCTTCTGAGCACTCTTCCGAAGTTATTGGATGCTCTAGTTACTACAAAATTATCGGAATTCATTGACCAAAGATTATTGGTTGAGCAGCACGGTTTCCGACCTAAGCGATCGACCCTAACCAATCTACTATTATATTCTGACTTTCTCTTTTCGAACCTTAATAGCTCAATGCAGATTGACTCCATATACATCGACTTCTCTAAGGCTTTCGACAGCGTCAACCACAGAAGACTTATAGAGAAGTTGAGAAACTTCGGAATCAGTGGCACGCTGCTCAACTGGATCTCGTCATACCTAACTGGACGGTCCCAACTGGTGCGAATTAAAGATGTTACCTCTGAGCCCTACGAAGTAACATCAGGGGTACCGCAAGGCTCTCATCTCGGCCCTCTACTCTTTAACATATTCATTAACGTAACTTAAATCATGCCTGTGTTCGGGACTCGCCCTACTTTATGCTGACGATGAAAGACTCTTCTCGCCCATCTTAAGTCCTCTCGACGCCTCGAGGCTCCAGCGCGACCTCGAGAATCTCCTCAAATGGTCCGAGTATAATGGTCTTAAAGTCAATGTAGCAAAATGCAAAGTAATTACCTTTTGTAGAGGCAAATCTCCTTTTATCTTCCAATACATGCTACAATCAGATTTTCTAAATAGAGTCAATGAAGTTTCTGACCTGGGAGTTATCTTCGATGCAATGTTAACTTTCAAAAGCCATTGCTCCGCCGCTCTCAAGAACGCGTACAAAACGGTTGGCTTTATTAAGAGGACTACCCGTGATTTCTCTAATCCTTCTGCTGTTCTCCACCTTTATAAAACCCTGGCCATTCCTAAACTCCCCTACTGCTCTATTATTTGGTCACCCTGGACTATTTCATCTGCTGCAAACCTGGAAGGTCCCCAACATAGCATATAAAGATACATTGGCTACAAGACTGGTCGTCCAATGAGCTTCGACGATCATGACTACACACCACTAATGCGCGACCTCAATCTTAAATCTATTCAATTCCTTCACCATTACTACGACCGTCTCACGGCTTTCAAACTTGCTCATCGTCTTATATCTCCAGCTACACTCTGCGAGAAGCTAACGTCTTGCACAGTTCCATATAATCTCCGGGTCTCGCGCCCGGTTCACGAACAACACGCTGCGTCTAACTTCGTATTCTTCTCTCCTCTCTACCGCATCCGTCGTGTGTGGAACCTCATCCCCTCCCACTTTCGTGACAACATCTCGATCGGTCAATTCAAAAACTACTTACGCACACTTGATTTGCATTAACCCAATAATAGCGCAGTAATATTATTATTTCTTTCATCACAGCTGTTTGGGTCTTTAATTAACGTGGCTTAATTACTTTTATTTTATCTTTGGTTTTCTTAATTTCACTTATCTAGATGTATTATCAATTTCCTTGTCCAATGTATGCTCTCTTAACCAACATAACCTCGTTTTACATTTTATTAATTTTGTATATTCCTGGCTCTCTCTGAAATTTGTATTTTTTATACATTTAAAAATATTTTTATGTCAATGTTCTATTTAGTTTATCTGTAACTTTCTGTATCACACTATTATGTCGTCTCTATTTTTCTATTATGTATTATTATTTTTGTATAAATTCATATGCTATGCTCCATTTGTAAGGACATTCTGTCCGTTTAAATAAATAAATAAATAAATAAATAAATAAATATTTATGAGTGTAGCGTAAGAACGCGTAAGACTAGTACATTGATTGTGGTATCAGTGTTAAGAGCATGAAAAGAGCTACCAGGACCTAAAGTGAAACAATAAAAATATTCTCCAAAATATACACAAAAATCTTTATGAGTTTGAAAATCGAAAAAATATGGAAGATATCGTTTCAAATGAGGAGTAAATATGCACCGAATTGTAAAGAACTCAAATCGTAGAAAACCCAAATCAAAACAAATATTAAAAACCAAAAATGTCTAGTTCCGAGCAAGTGTGAGAGCTACGGCGGCATAGAGGAAGAAATAAAAAAACGGCGGAAAAAAATAAACTTTTGATTTATGTATTCTGTAACCGTACTACTCTCTATAACCATCTTAATTAATAGTTTAATAATTAAAGTACAAAGTATATATTGGGGCAAACATTTTGTTGTAAAATGTCCAGTGCCGAGTAAATGTCAGAGCTACGGCAGAATTAAAGGAAAATGAAAAAAGGCGCGAAAAAATAAACTTGTGATTTATCTTTTCTAGCATCGTATTACTCTTTATAGCCATTGTATAAGAGACATTGATTTAAGAACATACTAATAAGAAACACTTATTATAATTTTATCTCGAAGTTTTCACGGAAAATCTACGGCGCGGAACTTGACTGGGCCTTTCGGTTTTTGTTTTGTAGTATTTTAATTCTCAAATCCTTGAACAAATTCATTCAGTTTTCGTCTTAATTTTAAATAAGTTTAGCTTTATAAACTCGCTAAATATACATTTTAAATTTCAAGTATTTTTAGTTCTTCGATCCTTAAATTCACTTTACATTCATTTTAATTTTGTAATATTTTAATTCATAAATCCTCAGAGTTACTACGTATTCGCTTTAATTTTGTAATATTTTAATTCTTAAATCCTTACATTCACTAACTATTCACCTTAATTTTTAATTATTTTAACTTTTAAATCCGAAAGGGAAAGTCGTGCATGCTACTTACAATGTATCTTAGAAAATTTTAATTTACTTATATGTATTTATTCTTTTATCTTTAAACATATATTTGTTTCTAGGTAGGATCGTTTTCTTTTTTTCTTTCTCTTAAAATATTTTTGTACATTATATGTGATATATAATTAATTTTGCGGTAATGATAATAAGGTTTTAAGATTTCCAAAAAAAGAAAAAATTTTATATATAGATATATATATGAGAGGTGATAAAAGGTTAGTTCAGGAGCTTTAACATGAGTCACAGCTAACATAATAATTAGGCAGTAGTAATATTAACAATAATAAAAGACAATGTTTGGAAGAGAATTTAAGAGCCGAGCACTGTGAAAGAAAATCTTGAATTCTAGTAAAATTATAACTATATGACGACGACGAGATTATAGTAGTTTATGTAAAATTTGTTTAAATTTGATTTAGATGAACAGATTGATATATATTAGATGCAGAAAGAAATGATAGGGATGTTAGGGATGCTAGAGGATGGATGGTGGGATTGATGAGCCTACGGTGAACGATGTGTTTCTTTCCTGTGAATTATATGACCCAAAAACAAAATGTTAAATGGAACTTTCATTTCAATAATCAGGGAGAACCCGAGGGCTGCCTCAATAATAATTAAACGAGAGTATTACATTTTTAGACTATTTGTTAGGATGTTTTCAGACTCTTGGGAATTACGAAGACATAATAAAAAGAGCTTATGTAGTTTCTGGTTCCACCTCTTGTTATATCTCCTACATAATTTTGAAATCGCTTCGCCGGAGTATTCCAGATTTCGACGATCTACATGAATATCTCTTTTTGACGTAGAATAGCCGTATTATCACTGTTGTTATGAAGAAGGACAACTAATAAAGTGTGTGATTGCTATGGTAATCCTATTGCCAAATATGGCGCCTAGTGGGTTGTCTCGTATTACCGGAATTTTTCAACTCTGGGCAGGTTACAGATGTTTGTCTCTTTCCTTTTCCGATCTTGGCTTTTCCTTTACCGATGGTAGACTCAGGTAGATTCCTCTCGACTTGGAATTTCTGACGTATTCTCATTCTTAGAAATGTGGTAGTTCACGTTAAGTAAGGAAGCCTCATTGCTGGGAGCTTCAACGGCTTTTCCTCCGTTTCAATGACTTTTCCTTACTTTGGTGTCCATGTAATAATTCATTTAATAGATTATAGTTTTTATATCCTTGTCTTGTTTGGGTCATACATATTAGATGTGGGTATACGATTTTGGTTTCAGATTCAGGTTATGGATTTATAATTCCGATTTTGATTCATGATTCGGATTGAACTTTGATTTGGATTTTGGTTTACATTTCGATATAATTCCTCTTTTTATTTAGTTTATTTATTACTCTTAATTTTCTAGTCAAGCTCTGTTTTAACATTCTGAGCTGTACGGTTCACGGAACTCTATAGTTTATCTAACCATGTCCTTGGTTTGTGCTTCAGCCTCCTGCAAGGACAGGAACTCAGATAGGTTTCTTTCCTGCCATGGTCTGTGCGGTGAGATCTATCACCCCAAATAGGTTGGGCTTACCGGCGCGTTTGTGGATAAAATTAAAGCAAAAGACACCGACGTCTACTGGCATTGTCCTTGTTGCCGCAAATTCACCTTCAATGCCCTCTCTTCCCGGATTCTGGAAACTGGCTCAGATCTACGTAGTCTTGGCACCTCATTGAATCTCTCTTCCAACATCCAAGCCTCCCTCTTATCCTCGCTTGACTCTCTGAAGGATTTTGTACCCCCACCTGGGTCTAGATCGATCCCTCCTGAAATTCCTTCCATAATAATATCATCACACATTGCCTCCATCAGGATTACTCGATCAACTGAATCTTCTATTTATTCGCATCATGGCTCTCTTTCAACCGTCTCCCCCTTACCCCAGGATAGTCATGATTCATCTCCTTTAAATAACCTCCCTCCCCCTTCCACTAATACTGAGTCTCTTGATCCCCCTCCTGTAACCCACCGTAAGACTTCTCAACCCCCTCCCTTAACATCTTCTCGATTAAAGACAATTACTGCCAAGCAAATTCTCCCTCAACTACCCTTTCTACTCTCCCTCCTAACTTGTTAGCTAACGCGTCGCCATCACTCTCACCCTTAGCTCTAAATGTTGTTTTTCACTACACGCTAGACGATCCAGTCATTATCACTTCGCTTCCAAATACGGATTGCTCATCCTTGCCACCTCACACACAGCCTGCTACATCTCGGTTGTCTCTCAGTACCCTGATGAGTGTTCCTAACACGAAATCTGTTTTCGTCACTGAAGTTGCCCCTTCTGCGACAACGGATGAGATTTTTGCCCACTTGACTAATGTCATTGGACTTGACGTATCGAATAATTGGATAAAGGTGTTTAAACTTTCAGAAGGTAGATGCTCGTCGTTTAAGATTGTTGCACATCCCTGTCTCTTTGACCGCCTCATGGGCAAACCTAATTGGCAAAGACCTTAGAACAAAGACCCACACCACCCTCCTCTCCTCCCATACCTTACCCCATGACATCATCGCTCTCACTGAAACATGGCTCTGCTCTAACATAAACGATCATGAGATCCTGGAAAGCGAATTTACTCTCTTTCGTAGAGACCGCTCCGCTGGTGATCCCAACCGTCATGGTGGTGGCGTTCTTCTCGAATTACACTTCTCTCTTAGCGAGTCACTTGAACTCCTATCCGTTAAAATTTCCCTTCCTAAGTTCAACCTTATTCTTATTACTTGTTATATCCCTCCCCGATCTAATGAAAGAGTCTACCATCACCTTCTTACTCTCTTAGACTCGTTGCTTGGTTCCTTAGCTGACCAAGATCAGGTATTGCTTAGTGGGGACTTTAACCTCCCCCATCTTGTCTGGTGTGCTGATTCTGATATGAACAGTTTGTCTGCCACTAATCCAATCTGTAATATTGACCCTCATCCATTAAATCGTTTTCTAAACCTGAAATGCCATTAAATCGTTTTCTAAACCTCTTCCATTGCCACCCAGACTCAACTTTCACAAAACTGACTTCCACATCGTTTTAGCGACTCTCACCTCTTTTCTGCAAGGACTTGATTATATCAATTACCCTCTATCTCACAACTATTTGATGCAATGCGTGCTTCCATCTCATCATCCACGCCTGTTTCAATCCCTCTTCCATCCGACTCCTCACCTCCTTGGTACTCCAGAGAAGTTAAGGCTTTGAGGAACAAACGGAACTCCCTCTGGTTAAAATACCTTCGCTCCGGATCCATCTACGATTTTTCCCAATTTAAAACCCTAGGTGAGTAATTTAATGAACTAGTCAGCCTCCAATATCAAAACCAGCTATCCTTAGTACAAAGTAACCTCACCTCTAACCCGCGCCTATTTTTCTCCTTTGTTAATTCTAAAAGAAACTGTAAAGGGAATTCCCTACCCCAATCTATTTCCTATCTTGGTTCTGACTTCCAAGATCCTCAATCGATCGCTAACTTGTTTGTAGCTTTTTTCTCTTCCACCTTCCTAGGCGGACAATTTGTACTGGATGAAGAGTACTTCACCTTCCTCAACCATCACACTTCCTCTGCACAACCAGACTTCCCAAAACCTCCTCTTCATTGAGGAAGAAGTACTTACCAATCTCGAAGGACTTAGAGGTGACTTCTCTCCTGGGCTTGACGGACTCCCCCCTATATTACTTACAAGATGTGCGTCCCTCCTTGCCCCCCTCTCACAATCCTCTTCAACCGCTCCATCCAGACGGGTATATTTCCTAATTTCTAGAAAGTTGGTTTTCTTATTCCGATCCATAAAAAGGGTCCAACGACACTTGCAAATAACTATAGACCGATCGCCAAACTATCTACAATCCCTAAATTCTTCGAAAAAATCCTTGTTAGCAAGTTATATCCCTTCCTCGCATCTCTTATAGATTCCCACCAGCATGGGTTCCAAAGGCAAATCAACTGTCACCAACCTTGTCCACTTTACATCCTTTGCTATTAATGCTATCGAGCGTGGCGAAGTTGTTGAAACTATCTTTACTGACACGAGTAAGGCTTTCGGATTTCTCCGTTGGATTTCCTCTTACTTGCTAAACCGTACTTATCGCGTTTTTTTTAGATCCATCCATTCCAATTCCTTTACTGCTACAAGTGGTGTCCTTCAGGGAAGCCATCTTGGCCCACTACTGTTCATTGTTGCAACTAATGACGTCCGTAGAGTTATCTTTCATTCCTCGATTCTCTCCTATGCTGATGACACCAAGCTCTTTAAGAATATTGCTTGCCCATCTGACTACCATGATTTGCAAGAAGACCTCAATTGACTCGCCATATGGTGCGCTAAAAGCAACTTGAAATTAAATACTTCCAAGTGTGAGCACGACTGCTTCCATCGGAAGCGTAGCCATGTCCCCCACACATTCCACATTAATGGTTCTGTGGTTAGGTCGGTAATTGCTGTCCTTGATTTAGGTGTCCTCCTAGACGTGAAGCTCTGCTTTCTTGACCACATCAATACCGTGGTAAAGAGAGCGAGAGTCACTTAAGGCTACATTACAAGGTGGTCTAGGGAACCAGCTGATCCTTATGTTTTTTCAACCATTTTCACCTCACTCGTCCGTCTTTGGAGTATGTGGAGTGGAGTATTTTGGAGTATGCCTCCCAAGTATGGTACTTTTTCCACAAGGTTCATATTGGGCGTATTGAGGCCGTCCAAAAACGCTTCCTCCGTTTGGCTCTTTACCACCTTCCCTGGTCCGATCTCTTACGCCTCCCCCCATATATGGATCGCCTTCAACTTATTTATTTGCAATCACTTTCTGGTCGCCGAGTTTTGGCCGATCTGAACTTCATGCATGGTGTCATCCAGGGTCATATCTTGGCTCCGTACATCCGCGACCAGATAAAACACAGTCGTAACTGCATGAACCTTAGATCGGTTGACATCTACGTTGTAAGTTTTCACTGCACCGACTTTGGTCGGATGGAGCCTGTCACTCGGATGCTTAGGGCTTATAACCGTGCTGTTCCCTTCTTGCAGGACGGGCATAGGGCAAATAATCCCCGCAGTGTTTTTTGGGCTTGCGCTGATACTATGTATTTCTATTCAGTAAGC
The DNA here is from genome assembly GCA_963971475.1 of Chrysops caecutiens. Taxonomy (NCBI): domain Eukaryota; kingdom Metazoa; phylum Arthropoda; class Insecta; order Diptera; family Tabanidae; genus Chrysops; species Chrysops caecutiens. The sequence goes on along the minus strand of OZ020567.1, from coordinate 48,567,689 downwards.
CTTTTGATCCGAATGCTAGGTTCCCTGATCCGTCTTCACGTAGCAGAGTTGATCACTTAGTAATTTTTTGCTATTTACTTTACGTGAATAATTTCTACATTTATAATTTTGTACAATAATTTTATAGTTACATTCATAGTCTCAATGATTCCTAACGCTTCCTTGTTATTTTGTTTATATTAACTTGTTTGTACTTGAATTAAGTGAAATAAATAAATAAATAATTATTATTCTTTTTCATTTTATATCAAGTTTAATTTATTTCTTAAAATCATTTTGTATCTCCTTATGTTATCGAGTATTCGTCTTAAGCAACTTCGTTATTGTATTATATTTTGTTTCTTGCTATATGGTAATCAATTTATCTAAGGATATTGACGAGTTCACATTTTAAAATTCCTTTTATGTATGTATATATATGTTGTATATAAATTATATGGGCATGCATAATTATAAACACATACGCTATTTAATGTGACTTCATGTTGAGCCCCTTTTCTTTCTAAAATTACTTTTCAAACTTTGGAATCCAATTCTTACGAGAAGATTTTGACTTCATCAAGAGGATTAAGTTTTAATGTGATCATTAACATAGCTTTGAGTTACAAGTGAATATTGAAACAATTTTTGCAATTATATTGCCTTTATCGTTGGTTGTTCAAATTAAATTTCAAGCAATACTTAACTGGATATCGATGAGCCGGAAAATGTTTTTGATAGTGTTTTTGGCAGGGATTTTAACGGAACGTAATGAAATATTTCAATGTTCTTATGTAAATATTTCCGAGTGTGATCTAAGATTATGTGTAAAGTACATTACTCACGAGTCAGAGAGAACACAAAAAAATGGACGAGAAATGGCCTCCTTTACAAAGGTTTTGACACTGTATATTTCCTGAAATCTACATATAATTATTATTAGACTTAAATACGCTGACCTGGTTTGTGGGTTCCGATTCTAGTTGATGCAGGAGATTTGTCATCGTTGAAACTGGATAAGGCTGTAACTAAGTATAGTTGGAACTAGATATCTGGATATTTGACGTCCTCTACGTCGTCTTCGATTGTTAAGAGATACCATTTGTGATGGCAGTCCACCGTTGCCACTAATTTTTATGTTGTGGATTTTCTCAATTTGATTTCCCTTCCACAACATAGGATCGAGGAGTGCTTGGATTAAGATCACTCTACCCTTTTTATACGGCGTTTACACCGACCGAAATCTAGTTGATTAAGCGACTTGAGACGATTTAACCGGAAATCTTGCTGAAACTTCCTAGATTTACCATACATTTTCGAAATCTTCTCCGGAGTAGATTTATTCGAAATCTGCACTAAATCACCTCAGTGGCACCACCTAGTGGTGATCATTTGTGCTGTTTTACGTCTTTTAGCACAATTTAGTACTCTTTCGACGTATCCGAAGTGAGTTCAATTGGTTGTTGTGCGCGATGTTTAATTTCATTATGTGGCGCGATTTTTGATTTTTAAAATTTATTTTAGTTTTGATGAAAAAAAATTCAAAAGAAGCAAGGGAAGGCATGAACTATTGTTCAACATAGTTTTGTAATAGATGTGAAGCAAAACAGAACCACAAAACACTACAAGTTCACATGAAAAATGTCGAAGTGTCAAACTAAATCTCCTTACTGGCGGTGTAAACGGGCGAGAAGATTTATCAAATCATCTCACGAAATCTACTAGATTTCGGTCGGTGTAAACGCGGTATTAGGGTTCCATAGAAAAAACGGAACCCTTATAGTTTCGTCATGTCCGTCCGTCGGTCTGTCCGTCTGTCCGTAAGTCACAGCCATTTTATTCGGAAACTATTGAAACTATATAAGCTAGGTGGCGTTCGCGAAGTCGCACACAAAATTGAGCTGAGTGGTCGAGATAAAGACACTCTGCTTTATAGTAACTGGGGTAGGGTAAAATTTAGTGGCAATTAGTCCAAAAAGATACCACCCTCTCCCGCATATGCATTGCTCACGCTCTGATAAGAGCATGAGATAAAAAAATACGCACGCCATAGGTATATCTATATATGGCTCAAACCCACGCATATAATTTCTACGTGTATCTTTCTTCTACGTATCATAGTTGTGAAAAAATTCGTAATTGAAGTTTGGTTAATTTGTGTCTTGGATAAATTATGTCCTTATATTTTACACTTGAATATCTCAATAATTTTGAATCATATTGCAAATATATCTACATAAATACCTTAATTGGTCTATATTGCTGTCATATAAATTGGAAATCATTGTGATATATTAAAATGTTATAGAAAGTTCCGAGTTCAAATTGATTTTCGAAAATATTTATAATTTAATTGATATCTCCTGGAATATTTGGTATATCACCGTGAAATCAACTGTCTTAGATTCGTTAAGCTTCAGACTTGTATTTGAGATACAAAATATTAAGATACGGAAAAAAAAATTTTTTCCATAAACGATTTTTTTTGGGCAAACAATTTTTGTTTTTCAATGATGATGTTAGATACCTCATTCGAAAGAGTATACCTTCCCAAATAGTGAAAAATGTGCATTTTCCTTCTCCGTATCATAGTTGTGAAAAAAGATATAAATAAAAAAAACGAAATTTCTATTTTCCAGTAAACTTGAGTCTTTTAATTTCTAGAGTATGCAGTCGATTTCCGACTGCAACCAGCGTTCCTAGTTATAATAATTTTAACTGGAATCGTTTCAGACTCTTGCATGACGCTTCATGTCTGTTTCCTTTGAAATTTGTTGTCGACGGATGTCTTAAAATAAATACTTACGGTTACCTTGCAACTGATACTTTCGAGCAATGGAAATTTCTATTTTCCTGTCTCTTAATTTCTAGAGTATGCAGTGGATTTCCGACTGCAACTGGCATACTATAGTTAATATTAATACGCGTGTTCTTTTATACTGTTATTATTCATATCATCCTGGCATTTGATCAAAAGTAAACTTTTAAATTACTTGAGTCCTTTAAAATTTAATAAATTCCTATCCTTTTACTTCCTATTACCTAAATTAACATTTTCTATAATTAATCATGGCTTTTTTGTTATCATGAGATTTTTAGTATTATGTTTTTTATAATACAGTAGACTCTCCTTATAACGATTATTCCTCTATAACGATGATTATTGTACTGTACGTTTGGTCTGCCATATAGGAACATGTATTTATTATCTCTATAACAATATCGCTCACTCTCTATAACGATTTTTCAGAACAATTTTAGTTCTTTGCAGTGTGTATTTTCAAGTTTGGACTATGTATTGTCTTTTCTAACTAAAATTTGTACTTGCACTACATGACTCGCAAGTTCAATGCCCGAAGTTATTTGCCTCCTGTTTGAGACATGTCACGGGAACATTCTTGTATTTTTGTCCGCAGTGACGTCTGGCATTGAACGGCTACCAGATTAGTGTCGGGACTGACTGCTGGGAAGAGCGAGGAGCTCAGTTTCCCGCTCACTACCAGGCTGTTTAAATCGGAGCCTTATAACCCTCAGTCGAGACAGTGTGATTAGTGTGTACAGATGTCTATCGACATGTTTTCAAAAAAGCGTAAAGTGCTCACTGTTAAGGAAAAGATTTCCTTAATTAAAGCGATTGAGAAGGGCGAGAAACAAACTGATGTTGTTCGACGAATGGGGCTTTCCCAATCTAGTGTGCCTACCATTTGGAAAGATAGGAAGGAGTGGCATGATACCAAAAAAAAAAGGAGGGAAGCAAGAAAAAAATGCGTAAACTTCAGTACGAAGATTTAGTTCGAGCTATTCTAGAGTGGTTTCAACAGCAACGTATCAACCACATCCCACTCTCTGGACCTCTAATCAAAACGAAAGCAGAGTCTTATGCAACGGAGCTAGGCATCGCAGGCTTGAAAGCATCTGAAGGCTGGCTGAGTAAGTGGAAGAAACGCCACAACATCAACTATGGGCAGATCAGTGGAGAGGCTCATGAAGTTGACAGAAACATCACAGATGGCTGGCTGGAGAAAGTGTGGCCTGATCTGAAGGCTCGATATTCCACAGAAGAAATTTTCAATGCTGATGAGACAGGAATATTTTACAAGATGACACCAAACAAAACTTTGAAATTTAAATAAGAAAAGTGTATTGGAGGAAAGTTTTCAAAAGAAAGAATCACAGTTTTGGTGGCAGCTAACATGACAGGTTCAGTAAAGAGAGAACTACGGGTGATCGGCAAGTCTAAAAACCCACGTTCCTTCAAAACATTAAGCGTCTACCTGTCAATTACAAAGCAAACAAGAGTGCTTGGATGACTTCTCAAATTTTTGAAGAAGAGATACGAAAATGGGATTCTGCATTAAAGGGAAAGAAAATCTTGCTTTTGGTTGACAGCTGCCCTGCCCACTGTAAAATCTCCAATCTCCAAAACATAGAACTTTGCTTTTTACCTGCCAACATCTCAAGTGTCCTTCAGCCAATGGACCAGAGTGTAATAAAAAGCTTAAAATGTCACTATAGGCGAAGGTTTTAATGGAACTCGTTGAGTCAAGTGGGAATTTTAAGGCCACTATCTTAGACGCCGTATAAATGATCAGCAGGGCATGGGCAGAGGTGACAGAGAAAACTGTAAGGCATTCCTTCAAGCATGCAAGATGGCTGGAAGACCAAGTGCCTACAGAAGATGCCGACGAATTGCCTTTAGCGGTATGGGTTCAACAGTTTGAGCTTCCCACATTGTATGCACCAGAGGAGCGAAAGGATTTCGAAAATATAGATGAAGCAGTAGCTACAACAGCAGGTGTTTCAGATGAGGACATTCTGAATGCCGGTCGTGTGGATGAAGATTAAGGCAGTAAACAAGAGATACTTGATTCAGAGCCAGAACCAGTGCCAACTCCTCAACAGGCCCTGGAAGCAGCGAAAGTACTTCACCAATTCTTCACTCACCACGAAGAGGGTTCAGTCGCTACAGAGGACGTTTTACGTTTAAAAGATAAAATGAGGTCATTGCTTTGGAAAGCGAAAAAAAGCAAACCACGTTGAAGGACTTCTTTGATTAAAATGTCTATAGGTATGTTCCATATGAACATTATGTATTTTTATTTTGTACAGTTAAATTTTTATTAAATTTATCATAATTACTAAACTTATTACGAGTTTTCTTTTAAAAAAATGTATATAAGCACATTTTAGAATAGATACGTTTATTCATTTAGCTAATAAGTATCAATTTAAAAATCCCCCCAATTAATTTGTACTACATATAAGAAGGATCGGTACATTAAAGCAAAACAACGCAGGTCTCTCTATATAACGATCTTTCCCTATAACGATGAAAACATCTGGTCCCTTGGATATCGTTATAGGGAAAGTCAACTGTATTTGTGAATCTATGTGTTTATTTATGATGATTAATAGTATATATATTGAAGTTATGGAAAAATTCTCAGTAATTCATTCGATTAATTCATCTCTACTATTAGATTTTATTGATTTGTAAAATTATGACCAGGACGCTAAATTTTGTCATATTTTCTAACTTTTATATGGACACATTTTTAAAAACTCACGATAAAGAAAAGTAATGTATGATAAAGTGTTAGGAAATGTCAAAATAATGGGGGTTGGTCATACATATGAAACTCGTCAAATGCTTCGTTTAGCCGCTACGGCGAAAAAACGTTAAAAATTCAAAATCTGAATTTGATAAATTTTCCAATCTTTTGTATGCACATTTTTAAAAACTCAATTAAGAGAAGGATAATATATCAAAGAAGGATATAAAATGACAAATTAATGGGGGTTGATGATATATGCAATCCCTCTAAGAATCTTCGTTTAGCCGCCACGGGCAAAAAACCGTTAAAAATTAAAAATCCGAATTTTATCAATTTTCCCATCTTTTGTATGCACATGTCTAAAAACTCAATACAGAGAAAAATAATCTATGCAAAAGGGATAGAAAATGACAAAATAATGGGTTCAGTCATATAAAGCATTCCTCCGAGAATTTTGGTTTAGCATCTACAACCAAAAAACCATTAAAAATCTGAATTTAATCAATGTTCCAATCTTTTGTATGCACATCTTTGAAAACTCAATGTAGAGAAAAATACTGTATGAAAGAACTGTAGGAAATGTCAAAATAATGGGAGTCGGTCATACGTGTGAACCCTCTAGGACGCTTCGTTTAGCCGCTACGGGCAAAAAACCCTTGAAAATTCAAATTTTCACCGGAAAAGTACCCTTTAAACCGGCAGAAAATTGTTTAATTTCTGATTTCCGGAATCTTTGGTATCCTATGATCTAAAATTCATAAATATACTTGCTATTTTTGATGAACCTATAAAAGTCCACTTGCTACGAATTAAATAAATCAAAATAGAGTTTCCCTTCAGGTTATCAAATTCTCAACGGCGAATTGGCGAAAGCTCCTGAAAACAGCTTTCAAAATCAGGTGCCTGTTCTAGGATCTTTACGCAAATACTAATTCTGGTTCAAGCACGCGAAAACTAATTACCTAAGATCAATACCATAACTTCATTTATACAAGTAAACTGTCAAAAAGACAGCGATTTTCTGTCAAAATTGTATTTTGTTTGTCGTATATTTTGAAATTCTTGGAAAAAAACGCAGTGATCGTTCTTAATACATTAAATATAAATTTAGATTTCCATGACACAAACCTTCGTACTAATTTTGGTTCGTTCTTCAGAAAACTTGTTAACTATGAAGCCTACCCCAAGTGATTTTTTTTCGCGAATTTAGTAACAAAAAATAGATGTTAGATCAATTGATCAAACGGTCTAGGAGGAGTTTGGTTACAAAGGTTTCATATTTCGTCGACGCATAAGAGCGAATGAATGAAACATAGAAGTAAGGTTTCTCCTGTGAACCACTAGAAAATGCAGTAGTGAAAGTAACGAAAAGATGGTGGCACTTCATACATGTATCTGACGGACATAATTTTTTTTTCTTTGAACATATCCGTGTTGGGTATTTTTGGATAGGTCTTCAAAAATGACAATGATGTTGTCAGAAACTTTTTGCGTTTAAGCTAATCGTTCGCGAAATATACGCTTCTAAAAACGTCAAAAGTGTGTCTCCCCCCCTCTCACTTTTGAACGACGGGCTAGAAAAATCTGAAAAAATTTTAGGTAGTAGAACTATATAAATACAGTAAACGATTTTTGGTTTGAACAATAAGAGTCTTACCGTTAATGAGATATTCGAAGTTTTAAGATTCCAACAAACTTATATATGCGGTTCCGAAAATCAATTTTAACTCAATGCCATAAAATTGCATAAGATTGATGATTTGATTAAGATTATGAAATTATATGGAGATATAATTTATTCATATATATTATTCATATTCACTAACTGTACACGTAACTTTAAATAACACATGTAACTGTAAAAGAGAAATATGTGTTCACTTCATACGCGATAGAAGTGAAACCTTCAGTGAAACTAAACTGCGAGAGAATGAGTGGGGTAATTATATGGTTTATTTATTGTAAAATTGGTTCATTGGTAATGTTTAAAAGTTTTTTCACCACATTTTACATGTTCTCCTTTCTTTTTTTCGATGTGAGACAATACAAAAATTTTTTTAACTGATCAGATTGTGAATGAATAAATTACAAATTTATTTATTTGTTTAATTTTTGAGAATCCGCTACGAAGCGCAGCACAAAAAGGAGAACCTATCATTTCCATTCATTTACTTTGAGAAATAACATTAGTTTACTCCGTTATCGAACAAAAATAATGAATCATTCCGAATATGTATCCGCATTCATAATCGTTACGCCGTAATCGAATATTTTCCATAGTAAGTTCACTATAAGAATAATCGAGTCGAGTCGAGCTCATAAATAATCAAAAATCAAGTCTCGGCAACTAGGCTGGCAGAATCGCCAGCAACTCGAAAATTTCGTCAGTACACGAGATTGTTCAACCACACGAATTTTAAATTTTAGTTTGTTCAATTAATTATATGTATATTCCTTCTCTTTTCATCGAGATTCAAATCACAAGGGTGCTAAAGAAGTTTTCAGTTCCAAAAACGTGCAAGGTGAATAATTCTAATGAATATTAAGGAAGTAATGGTAATAAAGACCATGAAAACACTTCCAAGGAAATTGATAAGATATCTTACGCTTTTTTTAGCGACAGCAGACTAAACATGGTTTTTCATAATGTATTTGAGAAATATTATGAAATAAAAATTTGCTTAACATTATAGTCCGTGAACAGATATATGAAATGTCCAATAACTCAATCTGACCATCGAAAGCGAGCGAAAATACCCTAAAACCAGAAAGATAATTACTTCTAGTAATTATTCTATAGCCTAAATCAGGGCGGAGACACCGGTGATTTGATCTGCCGCGGGTTGAAGATACCACAAAAACCCTGCAGACGCGTGTAGGGGTAAGATCGCCGAGTGCGCCGACCCGAAAGGGCAGATTCTCACTTTGTGTTGCGCTTGGACAATTTTCTGTTCTTTTTTTAAATGTAGATCGAGTTACTATATTTGAATTACGAATGATATGGCTACCCTTGTTTTTCTATGCCTAGAATTCACCCTCGTCGTTCTTGGAAAGATATTTGAAATACCGAGTTAATATTGTATGTCCCAATTTGATGGTCAGGTAATTTTGACCCAATATAATATTAATTATAATTGCACTTGTTTAGTTATCTTAAACCTCTATGGGCGCGAGTACATTAATAAAATTCCTGATTTATGTAAAACCATGTAATTGTATGTTGCGTTGCGGAATAAATACTAAAATTTCAAATCAGCTAGTTTCGCATTTGCCAATTCCCACGAAGCTCGAAATAATGGAGGTGATCCAACTCTATAAATAACCAAATAAATCAAAGAGAATGATTTTGAGCAATATGCTTACACGAGTTTATTAGATCGCTGTATAATCATTGCCCTTCGTAAAATTAATTTTAACTCAATTCCATACCGGCATGCTACGGAACCCTGAGCTTATGCGTGTCCGACACGCACTTGGTTCCTTTTTTTTTATAGTTTTTTTGTTTCAATAGGAAAAACTCATAGTCTGGTTTAAAGTTTAATTTTATATAATTTTCACAAGCTGTTCGCTTCAATTAAAATTTTTTTTTCAATATTTTAATTCTCAAATCCTCAAGTTCACTATGTATTCGTCTTAATTTTTAATTACTTTAACTTTCATAAATTCACTTAATATACATTTTAAGTCTCAAGTATTTTTAATTCTTAAAGCTTTAAATTCACAAGTTATTGATATTAATTTCGTAATATTTTAATTCTCTAATCCTTAAAGTCTCTAAGTATTCGTTTTAATTTTCTAATTTTTGAATTCCTAAATCCTTACATTCACTAAGTATTCACCTTAACTTTGAATTATTTTAACATTTTAATACTTTAATAAATTCACTAGGTATTCATTTTAAATTTCAAGTATTTTAATTCTTAAATTTTTAAAATTCACTAAGTATTTATTTTAATTTTGAAATGTTTCAATGCTTAATTCCTTTAATCCATTCACTTAATTTTTAATTATTTTAACCTTAAAATACTTCAATAAATTCAATTTTAAGTTTCATGTATTTACATTCTTCATTCTTTAAATGCACTAGGTATTCATTTTAATTTTGAAATATGTTAATTCATTTTCAATTTTTTTAAATCGCCGGGCAGCGCGACGTCCTCTTCAAGCCCACACTCTGTCCGAGTCAGCTGCCAACTCGGCAGCAAAACCTCTTGATCCTGACTCTCACTGATTCTTGATGAAGAAATTTGGAAGATTATTATTAAAAGTTCAAAAAAAAACATGAATTTTAAAATCAAAGTTTTTATTGAACAAACAAACTTCAGGTTTACAGAGTTACCACCTTCGAAACCTAACAATCATTTATTGCTGCCAAATTACTAACCTAGGCATACATGTGCCACAGTTAATTCGATCGACCGGATTTATTCTGATTTCAGGGAACTTCGGAATAATTCTGATCGGAAAATAATTTTTCGTGGGAACAGAAATCCAATTTCCTTTTGACTAATTTTCGATTTTGCAAATCGGCGGCACGTGGAATGTGCTACTGTGTTTTTGAACTTGTTGCTGGGTTAGTTCAAACGTAACCCGCGCGGATGACACAGGGTGATTGTCACGAATTTTTTTTGACGTGAAAATGTCTTTCTTCTAGTTGAGTATGTACATTGGTAGACAGTCTAACATTCTTGTGTTACAAAATACCGTCATTCTTCAATCGCTAATAACTACGAGATTAAAAACGTGATAACAATGACTGAAGTCACAGTGCATAGAACATATTTGTACGTATATTGTGTTGCACTTGATTTCGCGTGAAGTCATCGGGCTTGTGCCAGCGCCCACGCATGATTGTTGTTTTTTAGCGTTGGGAGAGGATATTTATGACTCTAGCGTGAGAACGCGTTACACTAGAAAGTTGATTGGGGTATCGTTGTCAAAAGCATCAAAAGGGCTACCAGGACCTGAAGCGAAACAATAAAAGTATTCTCCGATATATAAGCAAAAATCGGTATGAATTATAAAATCGAAAAAATATGGAAGATATCGTCTCATATGAGCGGTAAATATACACCGAATTGTAAAAAACTCAACTCGAAGAAAACCCACATCAAACCGAATATTAAAAACCAAAAATGTTCAGTGCTGAGCAAGTCGGCATCGGCGGCATCGAAAAAGAAATAAAAAAACGGCGGAAAAAAATAAACTTGTGATTTTTCTATTCTCTAACCGTACTACTCCATTCATTACCATCGTTTTGAACGTTGATGCACGCCTTTTTAGCTGTAATTTAAGTAGTTAATTGAACGAATGATGAACCTAACTGTAGAGTACACTTGTTAATATTAACCACTAGATTCACGATGGATGATAGCGACCATTGGCCCTCTCTTGACACTCATCAATTTTTTTTTAAATAGAATTTAGAATGTTGGTTTCGAACCGCACTTTCAAATTAATTTCACGATATATTATATTATTTCTTGTGTTTAAATATTTAAATTCAGTTAGTTCATTATTGTTCACCATCATTTTGAATTCTCCACACAACACTGCGTTTACTTTCAAAACACTTACATCTTTCAATAAAATTTTAATCCTACACGCAAATTAATCACCACAGTCTTTAAGAAAGTTTTTAGAGTCCTTATGTGAAAGGTTTACTATTCCACCACCCTTAGGCCGGCTTTTAAAAGCGGACCCTAGATCTATCCAGCGAACTCTCATCGAAATATTGTCTCTTTTTCGATTTATCGGTCATATCCCGAACCAGTTTTTAAACATAACAATTTCATCTTTGTTCGAAGGCAAGTTAAATGGCAAATAATATTCGCTACGCTACTTTTCATGCTTGCATCTGAAGCAGCCTTCAACGTAGCGTTTAAATTTTTCAAGTCCTTATTAACTTCTTTTATCACATCTTCCAATAGATTATGATTTTCCATTCGACTTTCTAATGCTTATATAGTTTTATGAATTAAACGTTTAAGAGAAACCATTTTACATTTATATGTAAACGATTAGCGAATATGTTCAATTCGAAACGAGTAAAGAACTAAAACAAAAACCCGGAAATTTGTAGAAGAAAAACCGAAAGGCCCGTGAAAATTTCCGTGAAAACTTGGGGATAAAATTATAATAAGTGTTTCTTATTAGTATGTTCTTAAATCAATGTCTCTAATACTGTGTTTATATACAGTAATACGGTAACAGAACAGATAAAGCACCAGTTTGTTTTTTCGCGCCTGTTTTCATTTGTTCTTTAATGCTGCCGCAGTTCTGGCATTTACTCGACACTGGACACTTTAGGTTTTTTCAATTCGATTTGGAGCAAGCTCTCTTCGGTTTGCGTTTTATCAAATTCAGCCCATATATACGTTTCATATGAGCAGATATTTTTAAATTTTTTTTTCCAATTTTCAATTCAATACCGATTTTTACTTATACTTCAGCGAATATTTTTATTGTTTTACTTTAGATCCTGGTAGGTCATCTCAAACTCCTTACAATGACATTCGAACGAACGTCCTACATGATCGTGTTCTTACGCTACACTGATTTATAATTTTACGCAACGCTTATTAACAACAATCATTTGTAACTGAACTAACCCGATGACGTCACGCGCAAAGTCAATGTTACACTGTAAACACGTACAGAAATTCTCTGTCCAATGTGGTCTCAACAGTTGTTATCGCATTATTAGCCTCGTAGCTATATACGACTGAAATCTAACGGTATATTGTACCGCAAGAAAGTTTGACTGGCTATCAGTGTACTTTCAATTTCAATTCAATTCAATTCAATTCAATTTATTCTAGGAGTAAGGTAATGCAAATATACATACAAATATAATATATATATATATCCTGTAGAGACACTTGTCTGTGCACAGGCCTAGAACGTATAGTACATATTAAATCTACATAATTCAATTTACCTCTTTTTTTTTAATCAGTTTGCTGACAATTATATCCTAACTTTCGCTTATAATTAAATCTTCAATAAACTTTTAACCTATAACCTAATCTTTAAATTTTGCAGTATACGAAGATACAATATTTTAGCAGTTTTTTATTGATTCTGGTTCCATTGCTTAACAGCGCTTTTCCAATATCAAGCGGTAGACTATTAAAGATTTTTATTGCACAGTATGTGTGTGTTTTTTGCCATTTATTTAGGCTCATCAGCGGTAGACTTAGTTGTCGGTGTCTCGTACTTCTATTTAGATTCTCGTGAGTTCCTAATACATTCATCAGGTTTTGCTTCAGTGCTGCGAGGTAATAATATTCCCTGTGGTGGTAACTTATTTACATTTGCTCTATTTTGCGTAAAAATTACTTTGAAGAATCGATTTTGAACATTCTGGACCCGACTGATAACATTATCATATGCTGATCCCCAACCAATAATGCCATAAGTTGCAATAGAAACAAACAAACCGAAATAAAGCGTCAGTATTTGCTCAAAATTTAAATGATTTTTGATTCTGTGGAACAGATATAATATATACATATCTGCTTTTCTTGCATGTATTTAGAACGTGTTCATTCCATCTCATGTATTTGTCCAAGGTCACACCGAAGTAAACCACTGTGTCCACCCTATCCAGCGGCTTACAACCACAGTGACTATGTTCTTTGCAGTTTATAGCGTGAATCACGACCTTAAAATTACCAGGCTGAGTGGCGCCAGTGTTAGTAAATACAAGAAAAACTGACTTTTTGACGTTCAAAGACAACTCATTCCAAGCTAACCATTCATTAACATCATTTAAAGTTTGGTTTAGAACTTTGTTCAGTTCTTCATAATTGCTAGCGCTGCATATAACTGCTGTGTCATCCGCATAAGCTGCAATACCCGCCGACAAATCCAGTAGATCATTCATATATATGGTGAATAGCAGGGGACCGAGTACTGTTCCCTGCGGCACTCCGTATATGACGTTTTTCACATCACTCGCTGTTTCGTTTATTACCACTTTTTGTTTCGCAGGAAGCTTTCGATCAGTTTATTGGCGGTACTCCTAATTCCAGCATATTCGAGTTTTCCAAGTAGTATATGGTGATTCACCGTATCGAAGGCTTTAGCCAGATCTAAGAAATCAGCGGCCATCGGGATGTTCGCGTCCAATTTCTCATATATATCTTTCGTAATACGTTCTATAGCATCTACCGTCAATCTATTTTCTCTAAAGCCAAATTGATTATCCGATATGAAATTGTGTTTTTGGAGGAAGGTACTTATCCTTGCCTTGATAACCTTCTCCAATATTTTAGCGAGATTGGAGATTAAAAATATTGGTCTGTAATTTGTTATTTCGTGCCGTCCGCCATTCTTATATATTGGCTTGATTATTGCTTTTTTGAAACAGACTGGAAAAACTCCAGATTCCAATGATTTATTTATGATATGACACAATGGGGCCCCAATATAGGTTTTCATCTGTTGCAGGATCAATACTGATATTCCATCGTCACCCCCCTTGGTGTTACGGTTCATATTGTTTATAATTGTTTCAATCTCGATTGCTTTTGCCGGGCTGAGGAAGATAGAGCTACTTATTCTGCGGCGACAACTCGTTGGTGGAATATCTGGTTTTAGGATTTTTTGGTCATATCCCGTCAAATATTCGAAAAGAAATAGTTTGCCACATTCGCTATGGTTTTCTTATTTTAAATTTTTGTGGTATTGACTGTTAAATACTCTATGCTTATTTCTCTAGATTTTCTATTTGTAAAGTTATCGTTGACAAAACTCCATAATTTTTTGTTGTCATTTGTCAAACTCAGCAATTTATCACTACAGTATTTTTCTTTGCATTGTTTTATGGCTTTCTTAAGGTTACGAGCGAATAGACGTTTTAACGTCAAAAAAATTACAACAAAGTTTTGGTACTAATATGTACTTTAATTATCAAACTATTAATTACAATGGTTATAGAGAGTAGTACGGTTACAGAATGGATAAATCACAAGTTTATTTTTTTCCGCCGTTTTTTTATTTCTTCTTCGATGCCGCCGTAGCTGTCACACTTACTCGACACTGAACATTTTTGGTTTTCAATATTCGCTTTGATGCGGGTTTTCTTCGATTTAAGGTGTTTACAATTCGGTGCATATTTACGACTCATATGAGACGATATCTTCCATATTTTTTCGATTTTCAAATTCATACCGATTTTTGCATATATTTCGGAAAATATTTTTATTGTTTCGCTTTAGGTCCTGGTAGCTCTTTTCATGCTTTTTACAATGATACCCCAACAAAATGTCCTAGCTTAACGCGTTCTCACGCTACACTCATAAATATTTTCACGCAACGCTAAAAACAACAATCACGCGTAAGCTCTTACACAAACCCGATTACGTCACGGGATAAACAAACGCCAGACAATAAGTACACAAATGCTCCATCCACTGTGACATCAACCGTTGTCATCGCATTATTAGTCTCGTAGTTATGAGCGATTGAATAATGACGGTGTTTTGTAACACTAGAATGTTAGACTGGCTACCAATGGACATACTCAACGAGAAGAAATACGTTTTCACGTCAAAGCTTGAAAATAAAATCGCTTTTTTTCATTTATTTATATATTTACAATTTATTGAACTTTCAAAACAAATTGAAATTTGTTGGACATTTCAGTTCGTCTCAAATTTTTAATTGAAAAATTCCCGCTACACAGTGTCTGAATAACTTGCTTCTCGAGCTTAGAATATTTAGATTATAAAAAGAGTTGATGATCCTGCAGCTCGATAACCACCCTTTAAAGTGACATTTAACGTATAAGTCAACATCATAGGTTTTATCAAAATATAGGTATGTGAAGTTGTTCCTTCATGTTCCAATCCGATCATTCAACTACGAAATGTTTCATTTGTCAGTGGAAGGTGTTGTGTTTTTGCAACGCATTTCAGGTTGCTATCCCCAGCTACATTCCAATGTCTCAGAATTGCTTTTCTATTATTGTCGAAAATATTTTTTGTTGCGGCTCCTCCCGATGAGCGATGCGGCGAAAACATTATTCGATGCTGCGCCTCCCGCCGTGATCGCTGTGTCGACAACATTATTCGACGTTTTTTGGTTCCGATGTTCTGGTTTTGACGTTTGCAGGTTCGTAGTATCCTGATAGCGATTGTGGTTAGTATCATGACTAGGATGCAATGGTGGTAGTAATGTGCATCTGTATATGGGCATGCTTCGTCTGCTCTTCTTTTGCGATTTCTGCTTCTAAGTCTTTCACGGCGTCGCTTTGTTCCTTAAAGTGGTCGTTGAATACCATTGGTAGGATTATTTCGATTTCTTTCCTGGTGTTATTCTCTTATCGGGTAGTTTGCTAACGGGAGAAATTAATGTGGGGCACAACATTGACTGGTGTGGTTGGTTTGACGTGCATGGTGTATCCTTCGTCAATTTTGTACGGGAGTATATATCCTGCCTGCCAGATGGTAGGTGCATTTCGCTCGGAGTACTGCTGTGCCAAGTCCGGATATTTCTTTTGTGTGTTCCGTGTTTTCGCATTGTGCTATGAGTGGTGTCGCTTGGTGAACCCAAAAAAGGCAAGCATTGCTCCTATGCATGGGAACCATAATGTTTTGGGCTCGCTTCATTACCCGAAACGAGCAACTCCCAGTTTTGCCGTTGTTACCCTTAAACAACTCTTTTTTAGAGTCTGTTCCTGTTAACTGCGGGTGTTACTGGAATGGGGTGGTTTCGGTGACATAGAGCGTGTGTGTCATGCAGCGATATGCACTGGAATCGATAGTCTAATTCACTCATACCAAAATTTAACTGTGATCGACTTGTATTTAAGAAGTATGCTGCTTGCAGTTCATATATAAAATAGTTGTTGTTTTTTGCTGCGATTGGGATGGTTTATACTCGATTTATAGTGTATTGTGTATTGTTGGTTGTCTGCTAAAGGAATTCGTATTCGTACCAGCAAGCTGTTTTTGTAAGATTCACTGTCTGACTTAGTTATTTTCTGTAGTGTCGGAAAATCCATGATGGTCTCTTTCCCGTAGTGCGATTTTGTTACGTTGGCATATAGTTGTTGGAATTGATGTGAGGGAATCAGTAGTGGGCTCAATTCTCGCCTATTCGTTGCTTCCATCATTATGAACATGTCAGTGGTGTCCAGATAAATTTGCAATAGTTCCTCTACTATTACGGGCATAATCTCACTTATGGCTTCCCGCAATTTCATTTGGTGTAGATTTGTTGTATGTCTGTGGAGTTCGTCTTGCCTTCCTTCATTAATTTGGTTGAGCTTCTGGACCAATTTATTGAACCGTTCGACCATTGCTCTATTTGTCTCATTAGCAGTTTTTAGCGTAGCGTGCATAATGGTAACTTGCTGTTTCGCTATTTGGATCGTTCGTTCATTAGTATTTTCTAGTTCATCGAGTTTTTCGTGAATTTGTGAAGTCCTCGTCATCCATTGTACCGAACAACTTATTCAATATCCTGCCTTCAAAGTTTATCAAGCCACTTTTGATTCTGTTGTGATTGTGTGTAGTCAACTCAAGCTCCTCTATCTGCTCTGTTGTCTTCTGAAGTGTAATATTCAAGTTGTAGCATAATTCTTCCTCCGTACCCTTACATAATTGTTCGAGTGCTTGTCTGCTTTTCTCGATGTAACGTTGCTGTCATTCCCATTGTGGTGTGTTAATCCGTGTTACGGTTGTCCAGTAATCATGGTAGGTTTGGGCTACTCCTATTGGTTCGAATACCACTCCCTGTCCTGCAAGCGTGTGTATCTCCATTGATTGCTGTATGGTGTCGATCGTGTTCCCTAACGCGTTGTTCGGCATCACGCCGATGATGTGTACTATTATTAATATGAGCCGGTGATAGAACTATGTCCTAAATACAGAAGTTATTAGTAGA
The DNA here is from genome assembly GCA_963971475.1 of Chrysops caecutiens. Taxonomy (NCBI): domain Eukaryota; kingdom Metazoa; phylum Arthropoda; class Insecta; order Diptera; family Tabanidae; genus Chrysops; species Chrysops caecutiens. The sequence continues at coordinate 48,550,260 of OZ020567.1, read as the reverse complement.
AGAGTTTGAGGCGGTTGTTATGGAATCTTCTTTTCTTATTTCCTATTTGAATCGTAGTGTTCAGTGGACTATTATTCAGTGATACTACTTTAAAGGGCCCTAACCAATATTGGGCTAGTTTGTTCTTTCTAGCCCCACTCCGTAGAAGCACTTGGTCACCCACATGTATTTTGATAGAGCACGTTTTTTGATCGTAATATTCTTTGGCCTGTAACTTACTCTCCTGTATATTTCGTCTCGCGATTTGGTATGCTTTCTGGAGTTTATTCCTGACTTTGAGGTAAAAGTTATTCTGGTCATATACAGGTTGTGGTTCTTTTCGTAAATTGTTTGGGAGAGGTGCCGAGAATCCGTATAAGCAGTCCATGGGTGTTAGCTTTGTTGTTGTATGAATACTATTGTTCCGTACGAACATTGCTGCCGGAAGGTGTTCGTCTTAATCGGTTTGGTTTTCATCCACGAAATTTCTAAGGTAGTCTGCCAGAGGTCTGTGGGATCTTTCCATGGTTCCATTTGTTTGTGGGTAGAACGGTCTTGTCTCTATTTTTTGAATTTTTAATAACTTACAACAAGTAACATCTCTGAAGAAGAATTTGCTCCCTGGCCCGTGACCAATTTTTTTGGGATTCTATACCGACTTATAATTTCATCCACATCCTGCGCTACCGTTTTGGCTTCCATGTTTTCCAATGGTACCACATCCATGAACCTAGTAAGGTCGTCCTCGAAACTGAGTATGTATTTGTTACCCTTGGTTGTTTCAGGTAGGGGACCGACGATATCCATATAAACTTTATAGAAAAGAAGATTCGCAGTGTGTGTTAGTACCATGGGTTCCTTGTGTTCTTTCGTGCGTTTGTTTATTTGGCAGTTTTTACATCGTTTTATGTATTTAGTTATATCTCTCAACATCCCTTTCCAGTAGTACTCCCGTTTCAAGCAATGATATGTTTTATACACCCCTTGGTGTCCGCCTAGTGGCGCATCGTGACAATCTGATAGAATAATTTTAATATCCTGGGGGTCTGTCAATACTCTTTTATTTTGTATTTGGCTGATTTCTGGGGTTTCTCGTTCTTCGGGCCTGCGGTGTTCATCTTCAGTTGTTTCCGCTGGTGGCTCCCCTACTGTTACTGGCTTTGTTATGTTTTCCGTAGCTTCCAACTCCCTAGCTTTTTGGCGTGTTATTGCTAGGAATTGGTATTGGTATTGGTATGGTATTCTGCTTAGTGCATGGGTGTTATTGTTTTTCCTTCCTTCTTTATATTCAATATCGAAGGAATAGTCGGTCATTTTATGCCAGAGTCGTCATATTCGACTGGTTGGATCCTTGATTCTAATTGTGCCCTTTAATGGTTTATGATCCGTGAAAACCGTAAACCGTCTCGCATACAGGTAGCTTCTATAGTTCTCTACCGCCCAAACAATTGCTAGTAGCTCTCTTTCGATGGTTGAATAGTTCTTCTCAGCTGGGTTCAGTGTTCGACTAGCATAGGCGATTGGTCTTTCCTCATTATATGCTACCTGTGCCAGTACCGCTCCTAGCGCCTCTCCACTAGCGTCTGCGTAAAGTTTAAAAGGCTCATCGAAGTTCGGATACCTTAAAACTGGCGGCGTAATTAATTTATCCTTTAGTGTTTGGAATGCTTTAGCACAGTTTTCATTCCAGTTAAATTTCTCGTCTTTTCGCAGGAGTTTGTTGATGGGTGCTGCGACCTTGGAGAACCCTTCTATAAATTTTCGATAACAGTTGGCCAATCCGAGAAACGATTCTACTTGTCGGACTGTTTTCGATGTTGGGAATTCTCTCGTTCACAGGGTTGAAGGAAATAGGGGTCATGGATGTTCAACTATTGATGTACTATGCCAAAGGGGTGGAAATGTCTCAGGAAAGAGGAAAAAAGGATCAAAAGATAGGAGAGGAGGGGGAAGGCGAAATATAGAGGGCATCACAATGGGCCATCTGGCCACCAAGATTCACTGTAGTTACTGGCCATGGACCTTTAGTGAGCTTATTCACTGTTGTAAATAAATTGGGTTTGGGTCCCTTGGTGTAAATAAACTGAGTCCAAAGTTGACACTTTGTTGTGTTTTAATTAACAGTTTCAAAACGTATCTGTCGATTTACAAAAGAACTAATATCTAATTTTGACAATTTTAATAGAGAAAATTATTCAGGACTTTATATACTTACAATCAAATTGTTCGTTTTCAATTCTCCCATATCCTGTGCAAATAATAAAGTACAAAGAAATTAGCATGTGGCGACAATCTTTGAGTGCAAAAATAAAACTTGAATTTATACAAAAATAACATACCTTTTGAACGGTTTCAGAATACTTGTTTTGTTGAACAAAACTCTTGCTAAACAATCTCTTGTACTCTGTACTCTTCTAGTTGAAGAATTTATACAGAGGTACAAACTAATCCATTTCTTATCGAGACCAAATTTTGTACTCAATAAATGTATGGGATTTGACTGTTCTGCACCTCTCGATGCAGCAAGAAAACACAGCTTTTGAGTCGCTCGTCCTCGAGTCTCAAGCGTTCCATTGGAGTTTCGGCGTTCTTCGCTGCTCGGGTCACGTTGTCCCAAGATGTCCTGAAATGTGCCAATTTTGGCGGTAGCACACTCATGATCCTCGTCATGATCCAACTCTCCCTCATGGGATCATTTTCAATTGACATTTCTTGAGCGAGATCCAAAACCTCCATACAATTTTCTACAGCTGACTTACTTTCATCATATTCAAAGGTAAAGAATTTGATTCGGGACGTTTCTAAAGTTATCAGTCTTTGTACGATATAAACAAACTAACTTGTCGATCATATCTTTGGCAGTTTTGTAATTTGCAATTTTGTTCGCAACCTCACTGTTTACATATAAACCTATCAACGTTTCAGCTTCAACATCTTTCTTTAACCAAGCTGCGGCTGTATCTGTTGACGCATGATCTGCTGGTCCGGGCTTTTCGCCCGTTAAAATATCGTACAGTTCTTTATTTTTAAGTGCTAGGTTTGATTTAAATCGTCATGAAATGAAATTAACATTTCCTTGACTATCTTCACTTAACATTTCCAACTGAGACTTTACAGTATCCAATCTTCTTTAAATTTAATAATTTGACCAACTTCTGATTATTTTTAAATAAACGAAATGCCAGACAATCTTTCGTGGCGATTTTCTGACTTAAAACAACTTCAAACGAAGCACACGTTTCCTTGCTGCGTGATGGCTGCTCCAATGTCGCTAATGAGAGGAATAAATGAGAGGTTTTTTTAAAATATATTTTCCTCTCAACAAATGCCTTTAATTTTTCTTTGTTTATGTTCGTTTTTCACTGGATCCGTCTGAACAGTAGTTTGCCGGATATTTTATAAATGTTTCTTCTAATTACGTTCATTTAATACAGTGCCCTCTTTCCTTCTCACATGCGCGAGAAGTTTCGCACGGGTCCCCTAGTCATTATTAGAAGCAATATTATAATTTCCGATATTCATGGGGACGGAAAGGAGTCTATGAATATAACAATAAAATGCAGCCATTTTATGGGAATATGGATGGAGTGAGTATTTGTTAATCGTACAAATAGAGATTTAATTAAATTAAAGTCCGTATGAGTAGGTTTATGAAATATACTAAATTCAATTCTATGTTCTATTCTATTAATAGTTACAAGGGGGACGCCCCCTGCTCACTACACTCTCCAACCCCCGCCGTTCGCTACGCTCACGCTAATAGCTCGCGCATGGCGCTATATAAAGAGTAGCATTTTAAGTAAAGAGGTGATTTAGTACAGACTGTAGTAACAATCATTTCATTTCATCATTTCTCTCTATAATTATCGAAAACCTTGCGGGTGCGGTTGCGGATCTTAAGTGATCATAAAATTTTTCAGACAAAATACTTTTTGTAAAAATTCTTTCATTTTCTGCCAAATGACCTTGGCCTTGTGTTTCAGAAATACATATAGACACGCAATCGATCAAACGATCTAACTCTATTAGCTACAACATACATTTAACGGTGAGAAAATACAGGTTGTTTGAAAAATGTTCCTGCTTTTTAACACGTTTGCCCCTAGGATTTATTAATTGTCATCGCAAAAGCCAGAATGACGGGAAATTGAGTTTTTTTAAAGGAAAAAGACAGAAGTGTGCCTGTCTAATTGAGGTTAATTTGTGGTGTCAAAATACGTGTTTCGAAAAACTCCTGCTAAAATCTCACAATCCAAAAAATTTTTTTGCATTTGAACTAAATGAATAGGTGTGCCATTGACCCATCAAATCATGTCAGGTACTCAAATTACGAATAAGTAAAAGTATACAATTTGGTTTTGAAAATAAATTTGTGGGATCGGAAACCCACTTACATCAACCGAGTGTAAAAATTCTACTGGAAAATTACTTTGCTCTCTATAATCATCAATAAAGATTTTACCGGAATTCAAATAAATTCGTTCCTCTCCGGACAGACTGTTAGAAATTTCTGCATCGATGCAAGTACAGTCTTCATATTTGGGTGCCAATATAACTGAATTGACAATGTCGTTAGACTTTATGATTTCAGATACATTGCCATAAGTATCTGCAATCACGAAGTTGCTGCTAACTAAATGGGAAGGAATTTCAATAACATCTTGGCTGTAATCTAGAAATGTGGGTAAAGTTCCATTAGCAAGAGATTTAAGAAGTTCAGCGAATTCAATCTCATGAGGTAAAGTTCTAATGTTTTGGGTAAAAGTTATTTTGTGGAATTTTGAAAATTCGGACCATGAAGTAAGCCAATTCTCAATAAGTGGTACACGTGTACCGTAAGATATAACTGGCAATATTCGTCAGAAATCTCCACAGAGTAAAATAGTCTTACCTCCGTTTAACGAACTAAATTTCCCCAATAGCTAATAAAGCACGGTTATATGAATAATTTTCTGAAGAATTTCTTAAAAAGTCTCCACACATGAACATTTTGAATTCATTCCACAAATCTAAATCATTTATAGGAACGTGCATACCACAAATAGGATATGGCAAATAACTCTCTTCACCGCTGAGAGGACTTACACTCTTTTACTTCTAATAAATATTCACGACACTCTCCATCATTTCACGCGACACGTCGAGCATGTGCAGCAGCTGAAAATGTGGCGTAAATAATGTTCCCAATAGTACCCAAATCCTGATGGGACCTCGAACATGAAGCAAAATGGTCTCAAGTGGAACAACTCAACATAAAACATAAAATAATCTAGCAATAGCTCTACTTCTTCCTCTTTGAGGTTTTTTCCATTTCTTTTCTTTGTCTACCTAAATATAATGAATGCATCGGCGTCTCTGTTTATAGAAACTCGGACGAGCTAAATCGATTGATTTCATAGAATGCAGTAAATTTTGTTCTTCTGTGATTTTTAAAAGCTTGCTGAACATTTCCTTCCCTAAAGACCACATTTTGCCGGTGAGGCAAGTAATATTCAAGTCGAACTATAATATATTAAGTGACGGGTAATGCATTACATACTCATTTATGCGCCAACTATCTTCCGTAGATCCAACATAGTGACCGGACAAAAAGCTATCCATTCCATCTATATAAACTTTGCACTTAACTCCACCTCAAACTCTTCCAAACTGTAATGAGGCACAGTCGTATCCCTTATAAACATATTTGTACATATATTTTAGGCTGTTAACTGTGCTAAGGACTTCCACATTCAAGTGGCAATCAAATTTCGCTAAAAGATATGGATTTTAAGGAACAGCATAACGGTTGTCAGCAGAGTGGCCACCAAAGTCAACCGTTATACCATTAACAGAACGCATCCAACATTGGCCTGAGTTGTATTGTAAAAGTCCGTAGAAAAGCTTTTGCTGCATTTACCATCTCTCATACAGACGGGGATACGATTCAATAAACCACATGGACCGTGGATCATATGGTCTTTAACTAAATCATAAAGTTGTGGGAAATAAATATTGTAAATAAAATATACTTGCAATTTCCATACAAACGAACAAACTTTCATTTCCTACCTTTTCTTTTTTCTCGAAATTCCAGTTTTAAAGGTGTGCAGACAAAAGTTTGGAAATATGATATAATTTCAGATTTTGAATTTTTAACAGTTTTTTGCTCGTAGCAGCTAAATCAAACTCTCTAGGGGGTATGACCAACCCCCATTATATTTCCCAACTTTTGGCCATATCCCATATTATAAGTAAACGATGGCTTTAAATTTGTCTGTGGTAATACATCCATATTATTGTCTGTGGCCATATGCTCACTGTTTTGGCTTTTATTTGAGAGAATGCAATTTTATTAACCAGAGATTGCCTTCTTCCAGCTTAATCGAGCATTCGAGCGGGTATGACCAACCCCCATTATATTTTCATTTCCCAACTTTTGGCCATATATTATATTTTTCTAAATTATGTTTTTAAATGTCGGTCCATACAAAAGTTAGGAAATATGATAAAATTCAGTCTTTCGCTCGCTTTCCATAAATATTTGTGAAGTTAACCTAGCGTTTTGGAGAAATAACGGTAAAATTGTGATTTTCCATATATTTGCATATATTTTTATCAAATTAGCGAAAAATAATGGTATAAGTAAACGATGGCTTCAAATTTGTCTGTGGTAATGCATGCATACTATTGTATGTGGCCATATGCTCATTGTTTTGCAAAAGAATGAACATATGACTATTGTCTGTGATATGGCTGTATTTGCCCCTCACATTATCATTGGCATACATATTAGGTTTGAGTGAAAAGAAAGCACGTATGTGGCATTAATGGTAGGTTATTCAGTCGAACGTATGATAATGATAAATAAGTATGTTCTATATTTTGATTTTTTCGTAGAGAAATGCAATTATATGTTAATTCTTTTGGTTTGTGTCCCCAGTAGGAGATTGATGCATTTGGTTTGATTTTCGACTAATTGAGTACTTGCCATTTATTAGGGACGCAAACCAAAAAATCACATATGGTTGCATATTTCCAGGCAAAAAGTAAAACAATTACACGCATACATTCTCCCCAAAAGCATCAGTTACGCTATACGTGTGCTCAATTCACACATACTAGCCCATTGAATTTTTTAATTTCAATTTAAAATTAAACTAATTTATAACTAAATTTAAGAAAGAAAATTGAAAGGTGCACATAGAGGAAAACCTGGTCTTTCGAATGGTATAATTTTTATCCTGGTAAGTCCACCTGGTTCCCTCTAAAAGGGGTACCAAAGAAGTTATTTGGTTCTGTTTCTCAATTTCTCTTGCGAACTCGATATTTTTAAGTAGTTTATTTATGTCTCTTAGGAAAATATCGAGTTATCTCTTATTGCCCGTCCAGCAAGAGAGGACATCGTCTACATAATGGTGCCAAAAAAGTTAATATTTACTTAGGGGAATGTTCATGATTTATTCTTCCATGTATTCCATAAAAATCTCAGCTAAAAAAGGGCTTAAGGGGTTCCCCATGATTAAACCGTCTTTTGCCTAATAAATTTGAACGTTAAATTCAAAATAATTTTGTGCCAAGCACGTAGTGTTTAATTTATTTTTGCAAATATTTTTCGATCTGTTTTATTGTTTATTAGTAGATTTTTAATTATGCAAGCTACTTCTTTTATTGGGAGACTAGGGAATAAATTAAATTTTTAACATCAAAACATAATAGTATCATATTTTTATCTAATTTTATATTTATTATTTTACCAATAACATTTAATGAATTTTTGATAATGTATTTTGGTTTGAAATTTGTGTATTAGGTTATTATATCTATTAATTTCTTAGAAATTTTGACGTGAAAACGTACTTTGGTAGCCAGTCTAACATTCTTGCGTTACGAAACACCGTCATTTTTCAATCGCTGATAACTACCAGACTAATAATGCGATAACAACGGTTGAGGTCACAGTGAATGGAGCATTTTTGTACGTACTTATTGTGTGGCGTTTGTTTTGCCAGTAACGTCATCGGGCTAGTGTAGGCGCCTACGCGTGATTGTTGTGTTTGGCGTTCCGTAAAGTTATTTATGAGTGTGGCGTCAGAACGCGTCAAGACAGGACGTTGACTTGGATGTTATTGCCAAGGATTTGAAAGGAAGAACCAGGACCTAAAGTGAAACAGTAAATATATCGGTCAAAATAAAAATAAAAATTGGTATGCATTTGAAAATGGGAAAAAAATTAAAGATATTGTCTCATATGAGTCGTAAATATGCACCGAATTGTAGAAAACTCGTATCAAACTGAATTCAAACAACCAAAAATGCTTAGTGCCGAGTCATTGTCGGAGCTGCGGCGGCATCGAATATAAAATGAAAAAACGGCGCAACACAATAAACTTGTGATTTATCTATTTTGTAACCCTACTACTATATATAATGATTATATTTAAGAGATAAATAATTAAAGAACATGTGAGTACAAAACACTAATTATAATTTTTTTGACGTTAAAACGTCTTTTCGCACGTTCATTACGCTGATAGCCAGTCAAACTTTCTTGCGGTAATATATACAGTCAGAATTCAATCACTGAAAACTACGGCGCTCATAATGCGATAACAACGATCGATGACGCTGTGCATAGAGCATGCTTGCACGTGTTTATCGAGCAACGTTTGTTTTTGATTAACGTTGGGTAAAACTATAAATTAGTGAAGCGTGAGAACGCGTCAGGACGTAGATTTGGTTGCCATTGCAGAGAACTTTAAAAGAGCTATTAGGACCTTAAGTAAGACAAGAAACATATTTGCCGAAATATAAGTAAAACACTGTATCAAATTGAAAACTGAAAAAAATTATAAAATCAAAAATATATGTCATAAATATGCGCGGAATTGAATAAAACGCAAATCAGAGAAAGGTTGCATCAAAACAAATCTTAGAAACCTAAAATTCCCAGTGCCGGTCAAGTGTCAGAAATGAAAAAACGGCGTTAAATAAGAAACTTGTGATTTATCTATTCTGTCACCGTACTAGTCTATACAACCATTGTATAAAAGAGATTGATTTAAGTACATACTAATGAGAAACGCTTATTGTAATTTTATCCCGAAGTTTTCACGGAAAATCATCGGCGCGGACTTTGACTACGCCTTTCTGTTTTTTATAACTAAGTGAGGATATTAAAGCTACAACTGGTCTTATGGGGTAATGTATTTTATGGAGTTTTATAAGTGAATATAATTTAGGTGGTTGTGGGTTCATTTATATTAAAGAATATGTCGAAAAGTTATTGAAAAGTGAAAACTTTTTCAGAATTAAGTTAACTTCATTGTGATGTTTTCCAGTGGGGTCTTCAATTAAATGTACAAAATTAGTAGAATTCAGGAAATCTAGTGTTTTTTCTATATAATCTTTTCGCTCTAAGGTAAGTATAGTTTGTCCCTTGTCTGCTGGGGTTACAATGAGGTCGTTGGTTTTTATCTTTTTTTTCAAATTTTTACAAGTGTTGACATGCATATAGTTTTGATGTAAGGAATTGTAATTTTCTTTCAAGAGTTTTGATAGTACCTGTTTTCTAAATTAATGTTGTTGAGTAAGTTTTGTGGAATTATTGAACTTCTAGATAAAATAGGTTCGCATTCTGCACCTAAATTTTCTACTGTTTGTTTTGATTCATTTGAATTGAAATTAAATTTAAAACCTTTGTTCAATAGATTTATTTCATTTTGATTAAATTGTGAGTTTGACAAATCAATAAATCTATCAAAGAATATACGATTAAAGATTCTCTTATTACGTGAGTTTATGTGGTTATGATGAGGTATTTTTCTGAACTTCTATTTGCAAATTTTGTTAGTTTCTTTTTCATTCCTAAGTATTTCGTATGTAAGATATCGTCAATTTTTGATCTTATTTGTGTGTCGAAAGTCGAAAATTCTATATAATCAAGTTTAAAAGTAACTCGGTGTGAATAACCTTACAATATATGTAGAGCACGTCTCTCTTATTGTACTTTTTTTTTTGGTCTTCTACCATCCATCTTCTTGTTCCTGTCTGTTAAGCCTTTCTCGATGAAGAGTTGTCAAAATTTGTCTTGAATTTGATACGGTCCGGTGTAAGTTTGCTTGTTATGCATCTGTTTAGAAACCAAATCACTTGCATGCAAATCCTACTTCGAAGGGTCTTGAAATACTATTTGGCCAGGAAACTTGAATCAGCGCTGTTCAAAAACCAATTGTTTCTCGAATCCCTATCGAGTGCAAATCCAGAGTTCCAAAATGGACAACTTTGACCTGCACTCGATAGCTGACAAATTTGACTAATTTCAAGTTATATATAAATAAGCATTCATCGATTTTATTATGTTTCGTTCGATTCGTAAATACACATTTTAATTTTGTTCCACTTTATTTTAATTTTTTAAGCAATAGTTTTGATTAAATTTTGATTTTTGCAGAATTTCCCAAAAATTTAGCTTGATTCCATCTTCATAACACTAGATGGACTTCTATCGTGTGGTATAATTTTAACCCTTAGATCATATAAGTCTTAATCCAAGTATTATCGGGTGTTAAATTTGCACAGGAAAAATAAAGCCGTGTTTTATTATGCACTTGAGCGACAGCCGGATAGAAGTTGAGCTAGAGGCCGATTGGTTTTTTATGTATTCCAACAACAATGCGTGATCCCGATAGATATCAAGATCACGCGTTGTTGCTGGAACACATAGAAAAATCAATCCGGTTCTCGCTTAAGTGCATAATTAAACACGGCTTATATGGGATTTGACAGTTCTACCCCACTCGATATCCCAAAAGAACGCGACAATTGTTTCCTGGTGAGTTAACAGTCCTAAGCTAGTTACTACCACTCGCCGGTCTGATAAAATCGCAAGTGGCTTGATATAGGTCATATAGGTGTTTAATATTCATTTCATTTGAATTAAACATGTTGTCTGGACTCGGACTGTAAATAGTTTTCATGCCTTTCTCATGACAGCTGATTTTGCAGCTGAGCACTGAAGTGTACATCTGAGAACATTCCTCACCCAATTATTTTTGAAACTTAAACGTTTGGATTCCAATTGCTTCCGTCTTCAGGTAACAAGTTGTTACCAATAAATTGTCGTTTGCCGGACAGATCAAAATACTTTCTCCTGCAACTCCCATTCCAGCACTTCCTGCTCCACCGACCATTTGCTTGCATTTGCACAATGACATGAAGTTACGACAAACATTTGGAGCTCTATATTAACTTGCTTTGCGGGGAAATTAGCACCAGCCGTTGAAGTTGATGTACAACATGTCACACATAACGCTCCCAGCCTGCAAGCTGTTTCCAAAAGTTTTCGTTTATCTGTCATTAGGCCTGAGTGATGAAACGCAATGCCACAGGGAACGATTCTTTCCAAAATTGGACTCAAACTTCCACACGTATCGTGCAGAGCTTTCATCAATGCATTTTTATCCTTTCTCCTATGTTTGTTGTACAAATTTCCGAAAGCATCCCTTGGAAGTTCGTTATATTTCATAAAAATTTCTTATTTACTTATGTTCAAAAAGTATGCAAAGCATATCGCGGGAACAATGTTCCAATCGGAACATATGATGTCATCTATGCTGCATAATCAATCGTCGATTGCACGATATTTTAATCTGCAGAAAATGCTTAGCGTGCATATTTTTTAATGGGTCAACTTGGTGATTAAAATTTTGTTTAGATTTTGAGCAATTTGAGATCCTTGGTGTGTGGCCTGACATGGAGGACCATATCATCGTCAGATTTCTTAAGTTAAATGAGTAGTAGCAGAAATCCCCTCAACAAGTTGAGATCGTTTAAGTTTGAAAGTTTTCCCTTCATAAGATTATTTATCAGACAATAAGTGACCAAAAAATACAGACTGTTCAGTGATCGATCACCTCAGTGAAATTGATAGTGAAAATTTTTGAAACACGAAAACTTCTGGAATTGCAGTGATTTCCTTAAATTACTATTAGTTAAATTCATGAATAAATTTAATTAAATTGATGTGCACTCTACAAGACAAGCAGAAAGAATTTTATTCCGAGAAGAGAATTTATTAACCACGAATCAATCGTTTGCACAGTAAGTCAGTGCATGTGTTTTTATGTTTCAATCATAGATCAGGTGTTGTAGCCACATTTTTGTGAGAAGAAATTATTAAATAGGTCTTCTTTGAAATTCATTGGAATTTCTGCTGGTTTACAACCCTGATCAAAATTGTAGTGAGATGATTTAGATCAATCATGCTGAAAGTCACATTTATTAAGAAAACTGATGCCAATTTGTACGAAGTTCGATTGAGCAACTTCTGCTGACTGAACTGATTGATCTACCTTTCACTTTCAAGACCATTATATTTGCCACACTAACTTGGGAGATTTTGCATAAATCTCAATGAAGTTCAATTGCAACTTCTGCTGGCAAAATTAAGCTTTCAACACTTATCCACATTTACATGGAAAAATTCAGTAGAAATTTCTACGAGGTTTAAGACAAACCACCTTTGGATAAGTGATTCTTGAAAAATGAAAGAGCTCAAGATAAACCTAGTGTTTCTCCCAGCTTTTAGCCACATTATAATTGGGAGATTTTACAGGAATCTCATCAAAGTTCAAATTGCAACTTCTGCTGGCTAAATCAGGGGAATTCAAATGTAAGGCCACGTTTTATAGGGAAGATTTTCATAAATCTTCACGAAGTGTAATTAACGACTTCTGCTGGCCTAATACAAACACGATACCAATAAAATTAATAATTCTGTTTCTAGTTCAATCGAATCAAGTGATATACAGCCAGGACCTTAGAGAAGTCCTCAAATTTTTCGGCACATTCAACAATAAACAATTATTCGGTAAAGCTCCTATACTTGTTTCTTTGGTGATTTTAAACAACTTATTTAAAATTTTGCTTTGAAGGAAAGCCACATCTTCGCAATTTTGCCTTGATGCAAAAAATATCAGACACTGGTTTTATTTATTATTATTATTATTATTATTAATTTCCTCTATTACGCTATCAAATAATATTGAAGTTTATTCAATACAAGCATTAAATAGAGATTTACTTTTTCTTCCTGGTGGTGGACAACGTCTTTTCCCTGCTGTGCACTGTTAAACAAGCAAATTACAATTAAAAGCAAAAGGCGCCATTACACTCACCGGAAAAAAAGATACACTTAAACTACATGTAAATTACAATACTGACTGATGCTCTTGTTACATTTTCCTGGACAATTGAAACATAAGGCAGCATAAATATCACATTTTTCGTGCAGCATATTGGTTAGAATAAGCATACGTAGCATAAGAATTTCTGCCACTAGCGTTTTACCACAACTTGTTAGTAGTGCATAAACTAAGTTTTATCAATTTTCAATTTTAGCTGGTTTGCAAATGCAAACACTTTTCTTACCAATCTAAAATGAACAATTTATTGAAATAAGTTTTTAACAAGATTAAACTTCATCTTACCGTACAAAATTTTAATGTCTCTAATACCATAAATAATTTTTTCTAAACTTTCCGAGAAAGCGTAAAAACTCCTTTGGTTTGAGTTCATTCCATCAAAGTGATTATATTTTGTTTGTCATACTTTATATGGTATATCGTCTCTCTTATAATTTGGAAAATAGCAATAATGATTGCAAAAATTTCTAGTAAAATTTATTAACAGAAAAATTATCAATTCATTAATTCAAAAATCATAAAAAACAAACAATTGCAGGGTTTTCTTCATAAAAGTATTTCCAAAAATTATACAAAATGAATAATGTTTTCGTAATATATATTTATTTGTCTTCTTACATTCAAAATTAGGAATTTAGAAACATTTCAGTTTTATAAAATAAACATTTATTTTATTATAAATATCAATACATAAAATAATAAGAACGATCGAAGCCTATAGTAGAGGTCAATAATCACGTATAAACAATACATTACTAAGCGATCCTGCCCACGTCGTACTAAGAACGCATAGCACCACTAACTTTCGAGATATCCACACAATTTTTTTCGGAATCCTACTTAACTACTTGCAGCCCGTAAATGCAGGAAGAATACGTTCCTCAGAAAATCGAAGAAGCATAAGCAACACCTCCATACTTCCCAAAAAGTATCAAGCGAAAAATTTTACTGGACGAATATTACGAACGGAAGAAAAGGGAACTCCAGGAGAAACTAACGGAAGATCCAACGGCCGGATCACGATCAAGGAACATTAACCAAACCGTAGAGAAACCACAAGCACAAACACCACCTCCAGCGACAACAAACAACAACGAAAAAGAGGCGGCAAACTGGTCAAGCAGCGACGAGTGCTAGCAGCACTCTATGCTCTAGTAAGGGAAGGCAACAACACATTAGCCTGGGACCAGAGCACTAAAATATATGAGAGGATTGACAAACTCCACCTAGATCCCACAATGAAGTTCCACAAACGTAAAAATCCAAACTATGGGAACTACAGACTCCAAGGAACAAATCAACATAAATGGAAACCTGAACAGCAGCGCCTATAACAATGGATTAAGCTTAGGAAACTAAGTTATGATTATAGTAGGCAGTTCGATAATACTAACAGCACTTATAATATATGTTTTAAAATCACTAAACGATTATATTAAGAAATATGTAAACAAAAAAATTATTAGGATAAATTGTTCATCTGTTTGATAAATTTTATATAACATTAACTTTATTGGGTTATAAGGGAGATATGGAAGAAATACTGAACTCCTAAAACAGAATTTTAGAAAATGCAAAAAAGTCTATAACCTAACCATACAAACAGGAAACCATTTTATCCAAGTTCGATGATTTAGAATTTCCAAAACAAAGGCTAAATTAATTCTTAAAAAATAACGAAAAGAAGGACTTCACAAAAAAAAAACAGCAATTCGAAAATGATTTTAACAGCAATTCGAAAATGAAAATCAGACAACAATATGGCTTCTTTCAATATTGAAACTACATCCAAATCCATACCCATATTCACTGGAAAGTATAAAAATTTACCAGGCTTCTAAAAAAAACCAAAATAATATGTTTATAATACCCTCACCAACGATGCTAAGAAAACATTAATCGAATTCAAATGTTTTCTAAAACTAAACGCAAATGTGCGAACATCCATTGCCTCTATTTCCAGTACTTTCGAAGAGCTCAAAACAAAACTACAAGAAAGATAAGAGTCCATTATCAACTACACAATTACATACCAAATAAGCAAATTTAAAACAAAACAAACTACCAATATTAAAATGTAAAGAACAATTATTAAACCTAATAGGACAATGAAACTCTCTACAGACAATAAATTTAACACAAGATCAAACGGATGCCTTAATAAAAATTAACAACGAGTATGTGTCACCTGTATTCAAAAATGGACTAAACGAACAGTATAGAGCCACTGTCTTTGCTGCCCAGCCAAAAGAATTGGCCACAGCTATCAACTTATGACTTGAGATCGAACAGTTAAACCGCATGGCAACAACAGACCAAATATTTACCTTAAAATAAAAAGGTAACAACAATCACAACTACAACAGAAACTGGAATAACAACAACTACAACAGAAACTATAAGAACAATCACAACAGAAACTATAACAACAAAAACTATGACAACAACAATTACAACTGAAACAATAATATCAATATACAATAGAAACTGTAACAACAATAACTAAAATGGATGTCAAAACAACAGCAACTACAACAGAAGAATGAACACACAACATCAAAATAGACAAATACATTATATCCAACAAGATAATCAGGGAAACTGCCAAGGCCCGGAGACGACCGGAACCCCTCCGGGAGAAGAATGAAAATTTTCCACATATCTTCTAATCTTACAAACTATGTAACAACATCTTCGGACAATGCATCAGCACCCCCTAGGTTCCTAATAAACACCGGAGCCGACATGTCGATCTGTAAGCCGAACAAATTGCTGCCTGAGACCACATACTCTACAATAAATACGTGCAAACTTACAGGCATAACTAATGAAGAAATTTAATCATTAGGAACTATCAATCTTCTTTTAGATTTTTCGGAAAAATCCACAAATCATAATTTTCATATATGGTAGTTGATTCCAACTTTCTCATCCAAACAGACGGCATTCTAGGCAGAGAATACTTCTGCGAAATAGACTCACTAAATACTTCTGCAAAATAGACTATGAAACCCTTACTCTCACATTATATATAAATGAAACTGAGATTGTGATATCTATGCAAACACAACCTTTAAAATTTGATTTCATTTATGTTCCAGCGAGGCCCGAGATAATCTGTCCAATTAAACTAAAACTACATACATGAAGATAGCGTAACTCTGAGCAAAGAGTTACAACCCGGTGTTTTTCTAAGCAATACTTTCGCCCCTTTAAATGGGATTTGCCACATACAACTTCTCTTTACAAACGATTTCTATTGGAATAGAAACCGAACCTCTCTCTGAATACTATATCTTAAACAATAGTTCAAAATAGGACTACGACGACAATAACCGCTTTAAGAGACTCCTGAACGAACTAAACATATCATTTTCAGAACAAGGAGCGCAAAATTCACTTCATAAAATATTCTACGAATTCCAAGATATTTTCCATCTAGAAGGAGACACACTTTCAGTTAATAACTTGTACACATAAGAAATAAGTCTAACAGATCATACCCCAGTATACATCAAAATCTATACGTTGCCTCACTCACGTTTTCAAAAAATACACAAACAAGCTGACAAATTACTAGAGGAGGATATCATAGAACCATCTACAAGCCCCTAATATGCCACTTTGCTCATTGTCCCAAAGAAGTCCAACGAAGACTCAAAGAAATGGAGACTAGTCGTTGATTTTCGACAACTCAAAGTTCAGACAGAGCGTATTTTAAGCAATGGAGAAGTGGAAATGATTCGCAAGTACGATCCAGATTATAAAACAAATGTTGAGATTCTTGATTTAAAATAAATGAAACAAATTTATAACATGAACTTATTTTAAAATCTATGTAGCGATTTCTTGAATTTATTAAATAAAACTTTATAACGAATATAAATTTATGTTTAATTTATATAAGATTTCCTCCTCCATCATACTTTTCAGACTTCGATTAAATCTTTCAACTATTGATGCTTTTAGTATTCTGTATGTAGAATAGTGACTAACATTTAATTGCCCCCATTTCTACCAAATCAGCCTGCGATAAATCGTCAAGTTACCGTATAACAACCCTTCGTCGACGAAACTTTCTGCGAGCTGATCGGTGTAATTCATCAAGAACCACCTGTTTACTCATCATTACCTGTTTACTCACTATTTGAGAATGAAGGATGTGTGTGTATATCTAATAGTTTTATTAAACATAATTTGATCTATTATAAAACATCACAGATCTTCAAGTAGACATATCACTTTTGATTAATCTGTTGAGGAGTAAACATGTTTTGGTGTGAAACATTGCGGGAAGAGGATAAATATTGTATATGTCCAGCTGGGTGGAATAAGATAAAAATTAGCTACCTGTACCCTTCTGAAAGCATTGAATTTTTGAGAGTGTTCATGAAGCCCGAGGATAGATGTAAGACTCTCATATGTGGGAGAAACAAATTTAATTCATACAGCGAATTTACATTTTACCCGCAACAGCATGTGAAGATTATAGTTGAGGGTGAAGTTGTAACAATTAATGGAGAAGCTAATGTTGCAGTACAGAAATCGCCACCATCAAAAACTTTTCTTGGCACGTGTCCGTTTAGTGATGAAGGTGAATGGCGTTCATTAAAAACTATAAGTGCAAGCGATATGTCACCACAAACTTGACAAAGAGTTGTCTCATCAAAAATATCAGAATGGGTAGTCAAAATTCGCAAATTCTTAGAGGAATATAGACCAGTTCTTCGAGATGAACATAAAACTATGAACTATAATATAAACTTGAACTACATATATTTACTGAGAAGAGATAATCCAAATATGGATGGCCTTACATGAATTGTGAGTGGTCAGACCATAACGTATAAGAAGGACCAGATACTTGCATCTGTTTTTATGATGAAAGACGTATTACTGAAATTGATGATATAATTGAGTGTAATCGAAAAATTTTTAATAAACCAAATTAATATCATCATAACATTCAACATTTTGACGTGAAAATGTCTTTCTTCTCGTTGAGATTGTACATTGGCAGCCAGTCTAACATTCTTGTGTTACAAAACACCGTCATTTTTCAATGGCTAATAACTACGAGGCTGATAACGCGATAAATCCGGTTGAGGTCACAGTGGATGGAACATATTTTCACGTATTTATTGTGTGGCAATTGTTTTTCCGATGACGTCATCGGGCTAGTGCATGCGTCCACGCGTGATTGGTGTTTTTAGCGGTGTGTGAGGATATTTATGAGTGTAGCGTCAGAACGCATTAAGCTAGGACATTGATTAGGATATCATTATAAAAACCATGAAAATAGCTTCCAGGACCGAAAGCGAAACATATATTATATTCTCCAAAATATATGCAAAAATCGGAATTAATTAGAAAATATAAAAACTGTGGAAGATATCCTTTCATATGAGGCGTAAATATGCACCGAATTATAAAAAATCAAATCCGAGAAAACCCACATCAAAACAAATGTTAAAAACCAAAAATGTTCTGTGCCGAGCAAGTGTGAGAGGTATGGTGGCATCGATGAAAAAATAAAAAAACCACGGAAAAAAATTAACTTGTGATTTATCTATTCTGTAACCGTACTACTCTCCATGACCATTGTAATTAATGGTTTGATAATGGAAGTACATATTATTACGAAAATTTTGTTGTAATTTTTTTGACGTTAAGACGTCCTTTCGATCGTTAAGTACACTGATAGCCAGTCAAACTTTCTTGCGGTACAATTTACTGTCAGGTTTCAATCGTCCATAGCTACGAGGTTAATAATTCGATCACAGCTGTTGAGGTCACAATGGATACACACTTTCTGTACGTGATTATCGTGTGGCATAAGTTTTGCGCGTGACGTCAAGGGGCTAGTTCACTAACACATGATTATTGTTAATAAGCGTTGCGTAAAATTATAAATAAGTGTAGCGTGAGAACGCGATCATGTAGGACGATCGTTCGGGTGTCATTGTAGGGAACTTTAGGAGAGCTACCAGGACCTTAATTAAAACTATTAAAATAGTAGCTGAAGTATTCGTAAAAATCGGTTTTAAAGTGAAAATTGAAAAAACAATTAAAAATATCGGGCCGTGTCAGTCGTAAATATGGGCCAAATCGAATAAAATGCAAATCAAAGAGAGCTTGCATCAAATCGTATTCAAAAAATCCTACAGTGTCCAGTGCCGAGTAAATGTCAGAGCTACGGCAGCATTAAAGGAGAAATGAAAAAGGCATTAAAAATAAGCATGTGATTTATCTTTTCTGTCACCGTATTACTCTATATAATCATTGTATAAGAGACATTGATTTAAGTACATATTAATAAGAAACACTTATTATAATTTGATACCAAAGTTTTCACGGAAAATCTATGGCGCGGACCTTGACTGGGCCTTTCAGTTTTTTCTAGTTATTTACCCGTTACCAATTTCTCCCATTTTACTGTCTTTCGAGTGGTGTGTATCCAGTATGGATAATAGATAGCTATATATATAGTCCTGGAATAAGGTGGTAATCTTAATCTTTTAAACATAGTTGATTATCTTCATCTATCTAAATATTTTCGTTTCCAATTTTTAAAGAATCCGTTTCAGCATCATAACGAATTCCATATTCAAAATCGATATTTTTAGGACTAATTGGATTTCCGAAAATATCATTCATCGATTTATGAAAGTGTATACTATTACCATTTGCTAGTGGGATTCGTCATCTAGCAGAGAAAAGCTTTCATTTGTGGACTCTTGAAGGGGTGATCTCAGCAATTGACGGCATTCTCTTAAGGTTCGTGGTGTGCCAGAAATGTCTATATTTTATTTTTCACTCGCTTAGCAGGTATAGTAAAGGGGTGTTTAAATCTCCTACATCATCATCATCATCATGTTTACTAGATTTCATCTCAATTTTCTCAGATATTTGTGCTAGTGGTTCAGTGATCGGTTTAGAAGTTTCTCGAAACATATTCTCTCTTTGCAGTTTACCCGTTTTCAGAGCTTGATGCTTCTTGCGTATTATTTTTCGCATTTTAACGATTTTCTTCAACAATTCTACATCCTTTACATTTCGTTTCGTTTTGAGTAGTTGATTTATTGATTTATCACAGTGTATACGATGTTTATTTGGATCCTTTTACTTCATTTAGATCTCGTATACAACTGGTGAATAATTGTTTATACAAATTGTTTTATACCTTTATGAATGTATCAAAACCTTTACGATAACGTCCATTATTGAAATTTCTATCCTTATCTACAACTATGAAGCCATAATCATCCCTCGAACATTTAACATATATATAGCGCAAATTTCCAGCATTAATATGATCGTTGTATATATGTCTCAGATTTATATCATCTTGTTTGAATATGATGAGAAAATTTGCATTATCTCGTATTAGATGTTTCGGAATACGGGTGTATGTTCGACACAGATATAAGCTATGTATATTATTATGACGTCCCATGCAGAAATAAGAGCGAACATTATTCTGCTTTTCACATGCAGTGTCATCATATATAAATATTGAATTTGGCTTTGCTTTGTTAGGAGTAGGGCTTCCAATCCCGCAGCCTGTCTTCAATGTCGATGTTTGCGGGATTGAAAATTTTCAATCCCGCGGGATCTCGGTGTTTACGGGATCCCGTATATTTAAATAATTATTAATCTAAGGCGAATAAAACAATGAATTATTAACAAATGTACTTGTATTTTAATTTAAAAATTATTATCAATCAATCAAAAACTCAGGTAATTTCATCAGCAATACGTGATTGAAAATGTTTACGAAGAAAACATAACGTGTCTAAAGTTTCATCCGCCAAGCTACTGCGTATCTTCGAAGCAATGTAGACGGAAGAAGAAAAAGCCCTCTCAGCTTCCACACTTGTAGGTGGTATCCCTTTTAAGGCATTATATGTAAATGTGAGGTATTTTCCAATCGTACCTCCAGATTCATAAAGGGTCATTTCCTTTTTTATGATGAACTCCAGTGAATTGGCCTTATTTGAAGATTGTGAGGGGCAAACAGCATTAGATGCTGATGAGATAATCAACTCCAGTTCCTTCTCCAGTGTTAGGTTTGCCGGCGAAACCACTTCACTGCTGTTGTCGGTTCCAATTGCAACAACTTCTCCTGCCAAAACAGAAAGAGGTATATCATCTGCTTGGTCATCATCATCTTGTCTTGGATGTGAAACACAGAATTGCATTCTCATGACAAAATCTTTTATTTCTCTACGAAGCACACTTTTTGCTGGGAGAGAAAATGTATCGTCATCATATGATGCTTCGTAAGCGCAAGGATTTTGAAGGTAAATAGAAAGTGCAATGAAATTTGTCCGCCGTTGAGATATGCGCTGCCGCAAAGATAGAGCTAGTTTGGAAGCTAGTGACGAATTATTGCCTTCTAGTTTTTTTATCATAAACTTAAGTGTAGCTTCAGCTGTAATTAGATTTGAATTTTGCCGACAAAGAACTTCAACGGCTAGTTTTACCGGTTTAAGAATATTTTCTAAATTCGTTAATGCATCAAGTTCTTGTTCTGAAAAGCCTTATGTCTTTAAAATCAGATATTAATTCTCCTTCAGTTTCCGATAGCACTTCTTCAATGACAAGTCTATCGTCGTTAGTTTCATTAGACCTATCTTCTTCATCTTTTGTGTTTGTCTCGGGATTATCGAAGTTTACAACTGTTTGCTTTTGTTGAGTCGACTGGTGTTCATTTTTTTTTATAAATAACGTCCAATATTCCAAGCTGTAAGCCATGGGCGTAACAGAGTTGTTGAGATGGGAGAATCAACTTACCAACTTTACCATAACCGATGCTCCGTCAGTTGTAACTGCAGCAATATCTTTGTCCAAATCAAATTGAAATTCCTTCAACTTCTTCCTCAAAAGTTCTACACAAACCGTTGCTGGCATACTTCCATAAATACGAGTAAGTCCTAAGTTCCATAATAAGGCACGATCATTTGCGAAAGTGTGGGCATTGATGTTAATACACCGCCTGTTACTAGACGACGTCCATTCGTCAAAAGTAAGCGAAAAACGATTGTGTTTTTCCTTTAATTCGTGCAATTCATGGACGACTTGCATACGAAGGGTTATTCCGTAGTTCATTACCATCATTCGAATAGAAGTTGAAGATCGAGGCAAAAAGTGTCCTTTCGCTTTAAATAATTCTCTCAAATCTGAAGAAGTTATAAAAACGCTCAAAGGCAGACCGTCTTTTGCAGTCATACGTGCCACTCTTTCTTCCATTGAAATTTCATTAGTTTTAACCGGAAAGTGGTCCGTCATCTTTATTCGCTTTGTTGTCGAACTTGGGACAGGACATGAACTTATGCTGGAACTTGACGTCGATGCCGGACATTCTGCTACTCTTTTAGTTAAATTCTCAATACCGTGTTTTGCCTTCAGATGAATATGTAAGCCTTTGGTTGATCTAGCAGTAGTTTTTATAATAGACTTACACAACTTACATTTTGCAGTTAAACCGTCCTCAGCTTTCAAAAAATGCTCCCATACAATAGAATTGCTTCTAAAACTACTGTAATGCATATCACTTGACATTTTAAAATTGATGTTTTGTTTAATATTGTTTCGTCTACACTCGCTGACTTCTGATTTTTGACTAGTGTTTAGGATTAAAGTTGAGTCCAAGTCCCAGACTACTCAATGACTTTTTAACGACTTCCTTGATGGATAAGAAGAAGTTGCAATTTAGCAAGTTCTCTTATTGATCGAAGAAGCAACGAACAAAATTTTTACTTCCCTTTCGTTCGGGTTTATTTTTTTTTTGCAGACCTACGAATCCCGCGTACATAGTCTCGCATTGCACGGGATTGGAAAATGGCGCGGGATCCCGGAGTACCGAGATCCCGGAATACCGGAATTGGAAGCCCTAGTTAGGAGGAATAACATCACAATTATTTGCGAATGCATAAATACCGATTTCCTTCATTGGTGTTAGCAACTCTTTTAAAACTTCATATTTCGGTTGATGTAAAGATTTTGAATATAATTAGATATTACTAAAACCTAAGCCATTAGGATCCAATAACAAGCTTAACATCGTATTAGTCTTGCCACAATTGGAAGAACCAACAACAAACGCGCGTATGCTGTTTTGTAGCAGGTTTCCAGGTCGCAATCATTTCCCATCATCGCCATCGTTACATAGAAGTAAAATTTTGTACTATTAATTGACGTTGTTGTTTCGTAAACTTCATATTACAAACTAAAGAGATGAGGTATAGATGTAGGTGTACATATCACACTTCAATCATTAAGATATACGCTTTAAATATGACAATACATAATGAAAATCTACCATTTACTTCCAAGCGTTCGTTAGAGAAACAAGGTAAAGGGTAAGTAAATAAGGTGATAAGTGATCTACCTATAGAATTACATTTACCTGGTTGCGAATATTGTGGACCGGGAACTAAATTACAAGAAAGATTAGCAAGAGGTGATCCTGATATTGACCCGCTTGATAAAGAAAGAGCATGATCTGGCATATTAAAAACATAAAAATACTGCAGATCGATACATTGCAGACCGAGTATTGGAGGAAAAAGCTTGGAAACATTCATTTGTGGGCATTTATGTTTGACATTTTTATATGATCAACTACTGTAGAACGAAAAAGAATATAAATAACGTATATTTTGAGAAAAACTGCATTTTATTATCAGAAGTTATGTCGATAACACTTACTCTTATCGGAAATTCATCTATGCTTAATGCTGAATATTTTCCACCAATCGATCTACATGGTGAATATAGTTGCGGTCTTGCGGATTTTCATACATAAAATTCTGTTCCGAATGTAGATGTTGAGAATAATTAATTATCTATTGGGGAGCATAATATTGAAGTGCTAGCTGGTTCATATGAAATTGATGATCTTACGGATTATTTCCGAAAACAGCTTAAGAGTCTAGACAGTAAAACTAATTTCTACAAACAGAAATAAAACCTTCTGAAAAAGTTTATCTTAATCGCTTGAGAACTATTGGTAGCCTATTAGGATTCAGTAAACTTGAGTTAGAACCGAACATTGAACATATTTCCGATCAGCCTGTTAATATCATCAACGTGAATGCAATATTATAACTGGATCTTACATCAACAACAAGCAAGTGCACACATTGCATCGACCCTCGCCTGTAGTGGCGCTGGGTTTAAATAATTGAAGTACCATCAAACGTCATCCCTTTACCTGTGAACGTTCGCAGCTTAAGTTCCATTACATTCAAAATTACTGACCAAGACGGTAATTTGGTTTATTTCAGAGGAGAGACAATTACAATTAGATTACACTTTAACCCACAAAATGTTGATTTATAATAACTATAAATATCCTCAAAGTGGAAATAAACAAGATAGTATGAAAGTGGTCTTCAACAAGCACAGTTATAAGCTCTCGGCTGTAAATACAATCTTTCTAACACCAATCGGTTATAAATTGAAGAAAAAGAATAATGAATGATATGCTCAAGGTGCCTCAAGGTGTTAGCTATGATAATAGCATCATAAAATATGAATATCATAATTATTCACCATTCATCAATTCTTTTAACAATAGCGATGTTTTTTCTTTCAACAGCTCCATTTATATTGAAGGTGCATTAACAAAAACCGATGGAACAACAGTAATGCGATGGCTTTTTTGTTTAAGGAAATACGATATGAACTAAATGGTGTAGAAATTGAAAAAAAAAAACAAAAATTGGAAAAAAAAAACAAAAACTACAACGCTTAAAAATCTAGTTTTACTTGATAATGAAGAAAGTCGAATGCTACTGAATGCAAGTTGGTCTCCATTAGACACCATAAAGCTTGATAAAGGTCACTTTAATTTCTGTGTACCACTCAATCGCCGTTTAGACTTTGCTGAGGATTACAAGAAGATAATTATTAGCGCGCGACATGAACTAATATTTATTCGTAGCAGATCTGATGAAAATGCTTATCTAGCGCCAACTACATTGATAGATAATTTGAAAATTATGTTTATTAAGGTGCAATGGAGAATACCGCACGTAAATGTAGATGAAAGTTCTAAAATACAGTTGTTTAAAACTGGGATCTCTACGATTATCCAACATTACCATCAACTACACAGCAAACATGGAGGATAAAAACCACAACACAAATTGAGAAACCAAGATATATAATTTTCGTTTCAAATCAATCGTAAGAATAAAAATGAGGCTGATGCAAGTAAATTTGATCATTGTGACCTGTCAGCTATTAAGATTCATTTGAATTCTGAATCATATCCATATGACGATCTGAATATCGCATTCAACGAAGATCGATTCGCTTTGTTATATGAAATGTATTCGAAATTTCAACAAGCCTATTATGATAGTCGTTGTAAGCCGCTGCTTCAAAAAGAAGCTTATAAAAATTATGCGCCTATTACAGTGATTGATTGTCGATATCAAAATGAGATGATAAAGTCTGGAGCTGTTTATATAAAACTAGAATTTATGACATTTTCCAATATACCAGCGTTGACTTCAGCTTATTGTTTACTTATGCATGATAGAATAGTTGAATACAATCCATTAACGAGTGTGGTACAAAAACGTGTATAGCTAAATGTGAAAGAACAGATGAAGACCTTTTCCTAATGTTCAACGATGTGCCATCAATAATGGTGTATTGCTTCTCAATATGTAACAAAACATATAAACAAATAAATATTTCTTATAATCAAAAACAGTTTTATTAAGATTTAATCATTTACATTTCTTTGCATTAAAAATCTGTTTCCACCTTTCTGGTGTTTTTGGAGGTGCCTCACTTCTAGTTGGCTGATTCGTATTTGAAGTATCTCTATCCTGTGGTGGGAACCTGAATAAAAAATGCTTTTTATTTTGAACACCTTCAAAGTAATCTATTACCATTTACTTACTTGAAGAATCTCGTATCTAGAAAGATGAGTTCACCATTCGACTGATATATGATTGGTGGTGTTGGCGAAGGAGGTTTCCTTATGGTTGGTGACGCTTCCCTATTTCTGCGGCTCTCTCATTTTTCCAATTTCTGCAACATTTTCCATGTCTCTTGGGACGCCTTATAACTCTCCTCTATAGCATTCCGATCGAGCTTTAATTTAACTACTATACAACGCATCGGCTTCCTCCAGAATTTCGTTAAATTGAACCGTTGATATCTCTATTTCGGCCATTACTTCTATCCTCCTACTGATGTCAGTTTGATATAAGAAAATCCTATATTCAACATGTTTTATAAACTATATTTTCCTCTTATCACGCGTTAAATCTCCCCAACTAACATAAGCCACTGCACGTAGAAGTAGCATGCTATCGCTCAATTTTAACGGTGAAACATGAGTTTTTTAAAAGTTAAATTTATCTATCCACCGCAATTTAGGGTTAGTTTCAATGATAAGCTTTCAGCGGTCTTAATTAGTAAAAATTTTATTAGTTAATTCACGGTTTAGACTCCGATATCAAAACGTTAACTCAATAAACGAAATTCTTTCCCACAATCATGAATTTCAAATAATTCCGATAATTTGAGGCCCTTAAAAAAATTTGCCTATAAACCCTGGTAAGTACTAGCGATGAATATTTTCAAGTCGCACTGGTAAAGGTACTTGTAATAAGATTTGAATGAAAAAATCATTCATCACAAATAGGAAAGAGCATTACAATTTAAGGCTGACGTTCTTTATTAGGTTGATGATTACTCTCATCGTTTATGTACCTCATGTGTGAAGCAAATTCTGGAAACGATTCCAGCATCTAGTAATAGAATGCACTTTCATAGATCGATGAATGATATTTTCAGAAACCCAATTAGCTCTAAAGATACGGAATTCGTTACGATGCTTATTTAAAATTTGTGTTTCCTAAATTGGAAAAATAATTTTATACCTTTCATCAATATGAATTCATGCAACGATCTTGAAACTTTGCTGTTATTAACTCACTGTAATGTGGAATTTACATATTAATTGTTGAAATTGAGAATTAAACTTATACTTCACATCGAGTTGAATCATTCATTGATTCGCTTATAATTTAAATATGATATATACACAGCATAATATTTGATATATTCAGAAAATATTGCAACATTTCAAATTGAATATTCAGTTCAGATTATAAACAATACAATCAGTAATTTAAGCAGTTATTCAAAATGAATAAAAAAAATTAATTTCTACTATAATTGGAGTTTCAGCGTTAATAATACTTCTATCTATAATGATTGCTGGATCACGATCCGTTCCTGAACAGTATGTAGGTAAGTAATATAATATCATATATAATAATATATCAATAAAAATTGTTATTGCCAAAGAAATATTTTTTGAATAATTTTTAATGTATTATAGGTATATCCTATAAATTCTGAAAATTGCAGAATACTTATGATTAATTAATTGTGATTATTGATATAGTACGAACTTATGGCATCGATTATGATCAAATTTTTTATATATTAAAATATTCATCAATTTGTAAATGAACAATGTAACAACTTAAATGCTGATGAAGTATATATTAGCAAATTTAAAACGTTAGAAAAACGTTTAAAACGTTTAAAACTAGAATTAATAGTTATATGGATATGCTTAAAAAAGAAGCTAAAATAAATATTATGCCAATAATTCATAGTGTTCGCCTAAGTAAACCGACTTTACCTGTAGAAATAATAGAAAAATATAATAATTTGGAAGCTCAAAAAATCGAAAAATATATAACAATCACAAAATTATTTATTGAACAAAGCATGGTGAACAAAACAATCGAAAATAGAATTCTAATATAATTTTTTTTGAAATAGAAGTTGAACCAAATAAAATCTTTTATACAGATGAATATTTAAAAAATAAATTTATTGAATCAATTCAAAATATTTACTTCGAAAGTATTATTTGTTGATTCTAAGATTAATACATCTATGCGATTAAAATTCAATGGAAGATAACTACACATAATACATTCACAGACTAGAAATAAGTCATACTTGTAATAATTGGTGTTGATGATGCATAAATAAAAGAAACATGAAAATATATGCTTTTGAGTCTTTATTTAGTTAGATATTTCAAACTAAGGGCGTGTGCGAAACGATCTAAATGGAGCTGAATTAGCTTGCTGAATTGCCTAATTCTAGTACTTCTTCATTTAGTGATTTTCCGAGCATGTTAAATTAATTCGAAGGAGTTTAAATTTTGATGTTGTTCACTTGAATAGTTAGATTGGCGTGTCTTTTGAATTTGTAAATAAGAGAAATTTAAGTTAAAGTTTTTTAAAAAAGATTCAATTAATAAAAATATAAATAATTTCATACATAGGAATTTCATTTTGATTTTAATTTTAAACATATAAAAATTTCCTAAAACAAACTTCTACAACATCAAATTCCAGACGTCAAAATTGAGCCAAGTAAACCAATTCGCACAGCCTGTCTTATTCTTATTATAAATTTGTTTATATCCATCTTTCCACAGCTTTGAGTGTTAATTGGAATTGGTGTGTATTTCTGATTCATCTTCATCCTGTGGTGGGTATCTCCGCAAAGGCACACACACACACACACACACACACTTATTTCTACATCCGAAGTAAGTTTGTCAAATTTATAATTATTGATGACGATTAAAATAACTTTGTAAATCTTAGCTTAATTATGAAGAAAAAAAAACATGAAAATATATGCTTATAAGTATACATTTAGTTCGAAAATTCCAAATTAAATGTTGAAAGTACTTTTCCCTTATTAATAATACTAGCGGACCCAGCAAACTTCGTTTTGCCAAAAATTTTGTTTTTAGGGCGTTGCTGGCCCTAAGCAAACATTAGTGTTGTATTATCACACGATTTGAATAGAGCTTTTAACGAAATTTACGGCCTTTAAATAAAAATCCATGGAATACCTATCATAAAGTTTTTTCACAGAATAACTTACAAATGGTGTAGATATGGGCTCAATCAAAAAAGAAACACATGTATTTAAGGCAAATTGGAAATTATATTTATTTATTACTTCATCTTAAGGTCAGCGGATAGACAATGTTTTTTAATTTTTTATTTGGTGTAAAAACGTAAAAATTTTTTGGCGTGCCAACTCGGGAGCAAGCCACATAAAACTGGACGTGTGAAAAACATGAATTTTCCAAAATTAAGCCAGCAATAGTCAATGATTGGCCTTGTGCTTTGTTGATGGTAATAGCAAAGGCAAGACGCAAAGGGAATTGGAGCCGCTTGAATTGGAATGGTAAATCGTTGGAAATCATCCGAATTCGTGGAATAAGTACGTCTTCGCCTTTGAATCTGCCACCGATGATTGTTGCCTCGATTAAATTTGGTGAACCGTTTTTGATGGTCAATCTGGTTCCGTTGAATAACTTTGGTGCGTTTAAGTTGCGAATAAGAATTACCGGTGATCCAACCTTTTATGTTAGTACATACGGTGGCATTCCGGGTGGTTCCAATGAATTCAAAAATTCAGTGGGACAATTGACGGCTTGTTCTTCATCCATTACTGTGTCGATCGATTTGTATTTGATTAATTTGCCGGGCAGTTTCAATTGAATTTGCTCATTGAGCTTGTTGACATCATCATTTTTTGGTGCCAAAATTGCACGTTCGCACAGCCAATCCGGATTTTTGTAGGAGGTTGTTAGACTTGGGAATACCTTGTCGACAACGGCTTGAATATTCATTTGCATTTGACAGAAGGCGGGAACGAAATCTCGTTTGTGGCGCGATCAATTGGAATTTTTCCATTTCCGATGTCCAAAAGTTGTTTTGAGAATGTTTGGGCAGACGGGTCTTGTAACAAATGCACACGCATGTTCGTCGATAGCGTGATTTTCTCGACTCGGTTCCAAAGATATGAAGCTTTCAAATATGCGTTCAGCTCATCTGCGGGCATTGATCTTGGAATAACGGGTAAAGTTTGACGGAAATCACCAGCAAGAAGAATAAGAGCGCCTCCCATCGGTTGGTTGTTTCCTCAAAAATCAGGTAGAGTCCGGTCCAAGCGCTTCGAGCGATTTCTTATGGGCCATTGTGCATTCATTCCAAATGATAATTTTGCACGTTTTAAGGATTGTGGCCATGCCGGAGTTTTTGCTGATATTGCAAGTTGGTGTTTCTGCCTGGTTCAAATTCAATGGAAGTTGTAGTGCTGAGTGTGCAGTGTGTCCGCCGTCCAATAGCGTTAACGCAATTCCAGTTGATGCCACTGCGAGTGCAATCCAATTCTGCATTCGAACCGACGCCAATATTAAATTGATGAGGAATGTTTTGCCTGTTCCTCCTGGTGCATCGAGGAAAAAAAGTCCGCCATTTCCGTTTGTTACCCGTTGCATGATTTTTGCGTAAGCAGTTTTTTGATCATCAACCAACCGTCTTGTTTGAGTTTCCACATATTGTTGTTGCTGGTTGACATCGAAGTGCTGTTCTCGCACCAGGTCTCTGTCTTGAACACTGTTTATGTCCCGTATCGGAGTCGGTATTCCAAGTTGAATAAGGACTTTGTTGTTGATGAATATGCACATGTCCTCAATCAGCAGTAGAGTTTGGTTGAAAATCTCGTCCGCATACTCCTGGTTAGGATAAGTTGCGCGTGATTGCCTGAGAATGTCTTCACTTAAGCTTTCGTGATGCGGTCCCCACAGTTCTCGTGGATTAGATGGTGAACATGTTGTTAAAATTATCGCAAACAAAGTGCGTATTTGCTTTGGGTGACACGTGAGTGACGCCTCTGTTAGCGTTATGTTCCAATGATGATCACTTTCAAGCAGGCCCAATCGGAAACATGCTTCTCTATAAGTCTGACATTCATTTCCATGGATGGTTTTCAAGGCGGCGAATGATGTTGGACCTTTGATCGTATGCAATAACAATCGCTAATAATAGCATTCAGCATTATTCGGATGAACGGTGTAGGCACGTCCCAAAGCATCAGAAGAATGCACACCATCGTATTCTGCGACAATCGCACCACGATTTCTTCTCATGAGCTTCTTTGACGACGCGTTCCAACTGTAATATTTGGGAATTTCAGGATACATTAAAGTTTTGGCGAAATTGTCGGTTGCACACAATTCAAAGAAAGCGGTGAGAGTGGTGTGTGGCGGCTGTTCGGCTCTATTTTCAGCATTTCGTTCGGTGAAATAAACACGCTGGCCATTTTCCAAATGAACAGCTAGATGTTGAACTGTTGAATATCGCTCGTGGATGTTGAATGAAAGTATACGCCAAACTGCTTCATTGCTGCTGATGTAACGCCCCATCTGGAATTGCGTGATTTCGTCAGTTTGATTGGCAAGCCCGAATACTGCCATGTCGCTGCCTTTGTTGACGTATTTGCAAATATATTTGATCGACTTCACCGAATTACAGTACTCAACATTGATGTGGGCATCAAACATTTTTGAAAGCAGCGGTGAGTAGGGCACGATCCACCTGTTATCAACGTCAACATATACATTGTGCATTTTAATTGTAGTTGTGTATCCACCGTCATTCACCTTTCTTCGCCTATACAGAGGATATCCATCGCCCCCTGTTTGAGTTTCTTAGAGCAGCTCGCGTGGATAGCGCTTTTTACACTTGCCTTCTTTCATGCATGGAAAATTTGTGTTCAGTTCACCGCAAGGCCCGTGGATCATGTGTTTTCGGATTGATTCAAATAGAACCGGATCTGCTGTGGGATTCGGGAGTTCTGTGGAAATCACGTCATCAATTTGCGTTGGCATGATTTTTTGTTTTAGCCAGACTAAAATATGGGCGTGTGGCAGGCCTCGCTTCTGCCATTCAACCGAGTACATCCAGCACAGAGTTTCGCCAAATATGTGATTTTGGGTGATGACATCCATCAGCCTTGTCAACTTTTGTTTGAATACTCGGGTGAGGATATCGTGTCTATGTGTCGAACTTTGGCCGGTTAATAAAAGGTGATGTCTTTCCATGCTGGGTTGCATGTGAAAGTGATGAAGAGGTCTGGCCGTCCATACTTGCGCACGTATGTCATAGCATCTTGAGCGTACTGGTGCATTTGTCGCGGACTGCCTGTGTATGTCGCTGGCAAGATCACCATTTGGCTGATATTCGCAGCGTTTCCATCATTGGCGATCGCATCACGCAAGTGGACATATTCTTCGACGCGTAGCTTTTGCTGATTCAACCGAATGAAGAGCAGACGTTCACTTTCAATTTTCGCGTACATGTCGACAATGAATTGATAAAAGACTTCACGACATTTCAACAAATAATGACATTCATTTGCCCTGATCATAAGGCGATAGGCATAAAAGTCCATGCAGGAAACTTTTTTTGTCGACTCTCCATTTAAGTTGGGGTTCATCTGCATTACGTTGAAATGATACCCATCCTCACCCCGTGGAAAAAGCACTGGATATTGTAGTGCATCATACGATCGATGACTTTCCGCAATGCGTTGAACACTTGCATTCCGGCGATGGATGATGATATCGCGTCGCTCGAAGTCTGTGCCGACCATAACAACTGCGACGTCACCTATCACCGGTGCATTGAAGCGCCGCTCATGTTCACCAGCCGGTGTCTTGTCAGCTCTTATCACAACCGTATAATCATCTGCCGGCATCTGGTCTACGGCTGTTTTGAATAGACGGATGAGGCTGTTGTGTTCGTGTAACATAGCTTGAAGACTCGAAATGATTTCCCGTCTGACTTCAGTACTGATTGCGCAACGCTGTTCAACCTCTGTAGCTTCATTGCCAGTGAAATAAATTTGGAGGAACTTGGCATCATCATTGGGAAGTGGGAGCAACGATTCAATTCTGTGGTAGATTTGGCCTTGCACTTTGAAGGTGGGCATGTAACCGGCGTTTTTGATGATTTTAGTTGCTCCGATGATTTTAGTTGCGGTAGTCATCGTCCCTATTGTAGTGAAATGCCGCCAACTTTAAATCGATTCTTTCTCTTGATCGAGCCATTCGGGAGCGATTGGCAGCAAGTCTTTCGACATGCTGTTGGGGTGTCTCAGCAGCTCTAGATGAAGATGCACTGTCACGCATTTGCTGAAGCCGTGATTCGCGTTCTCTTTCCTTTTCTGCGGCTCTAGACGTAGATGCCCTTTCGCGATTTTCCTGAAGACATGATTCGCGTTCCTCAGCTGATTCAGCGGCTCTTCTTTCCCTCTGCTTCCGTGTTGCGGTGGTTTTTTTAGCAATGGCTGTTTTTTTTGGTGGCATTTGAGTAAACTGTAATCGTGCAAAAGGAACAATGATGTGTTTTGTTTTTTACTTTTATAGCATTTTATTGGTTGTTGGAACCACAGTAATCATATTACCTGTTTGATGAATTGGCATTAAAAACAATTTGTAAACTTATATTATTACAACAAATTGCAAAACACTTGTTATTTACTAAATTGATTTTACTTATAGGTTTTTAACTTATGAACGCAAAACAACAATTAACGCAAAACAAATAAAATACAGTCAGTGAGCAATTGAAAACAAAGTTTGTTTGAATGTACCGTTATTTTTTATCAGCGTTTGAAAAAAAACTCAAAAATGTGCACAAAATATATGCTTTCGACACAACTCACATGTGTTTTCGATTGATACTACCACCGTTGACGCAGAGAGATAAGACGTTGTACATCATCTTTGAGTGCTCAGGAAAAAATTGTAAATAAGAGTTTTGTTATCGAATGATGTAAATATTTTGTAAATAAACCGAAAACTCGGATTTTTGAATGCAACATTTCAAAGTTTTAAAATTTTGATATTGGATCATTATTAACATAGGTTTTTTGTAAATATCTTCGGAACTACATAACCGATTTAAGAGTTTGATATCTCGTTTTGAAAAACATGACAACGGCTTTAAAAAAAAAAAAACTAAACGTGTAGTCGAACACGCGTAAGGAACGAAGTTCTTTATGCCTGTGCGTTGTTTGATATCACAGCGCACTACAGTACGTATGACGCACCACAGAGCGCTAGGGAGGAGGCATTTAACGCTCAGATTTAACGGGACACAATTTCTCGGCTAGCCCCGTCGCCACACGCGCGATAAAGAACTTCGTTCCAATAAAATAAAATAAAAACAAGCAAAAAAAAATAAATATATGTATATGTCATTGGTAGTGCAATATGAAAATTGGATTTTGCCACGCCCCTCCGCCCGCAGACTGAAAATCAAAATCAAAAATCCTCACAGTGTCACCCGCCTGAATATTCTGAACATTCCCTGAAAATTTCATCAAAGTCGGCCCAGCCGTTTTGGAGTCCATACGTTAGATACATACACACATCCGATTTTATATATATATATAGAAGATAGAAGAAGAAGATATAGATAGATTATGTTTATTTTGATTTTACTCTAATACAACTTCTTCACTATGTTTTTCATATCAAGCTGGTAGAAACAGTTGATAATTGTTCAGCTGCAAAATGACTCTACTTCCAAACCTCGTTTCCACTCTTTTCGCTCCCACAATCCTATATTGAATGAATCATATCCTTCACTACCAATTTAGGTTTGATGTTCTAAAGTTGGTTCAGCTCAAAACGAACAGCATCATCTTCATTATCACACGGAATTGTGTTACTATCCTCATACGGGATATTTCTACTGCAAAAGTTTTGTTGCATAATTTCTGCTTCTCTTACCACTGTCGAAAGAATTTTTGATTATGATAAAGATGATAATGAATCTCTTGAAAATAGAACGCAATAAACGCAAATGCGCATGTAGTACCCCATTTTATACAAACTCTGTGGGATAAGATTAGATACTCACATATCACACACACACACACACCCACACACAGAAATACCCACTTTCTCATTTTCTCTCTCTACTATCAGCATACACATCATCCCAATACCTCATATGCAAATATTTGACCTAAAGTAAAGAGTAAAGACAGTAAAGTGTGCGCAGGTAAGCGAATAATTTTATTCGCGCAAGCATTCAATCATCATCGTAACTGCGAGTTATCTAAGCTCGGCTAACTACTACAACATTATGCAGCCGGCTGTCCCACAGTGTGATCGTCTTCATAAACATGGGAACTCAAACTTTAAATTTACCATTATTATTATTACACCGAATTATTGTTGTATATATGTGTATATATATATGTATATTACAAAAAATCATCTTTCATATGATATTTTCCCAGACCACCTGTTTAGGAAGGAATAAGAAGCAAGGTAACACTAGTTCTTCTAAGGGACTGGGGATAGAGATACAAGGTAGCACTAGTTCTCAAGAAGGTAATGATAACGTCTTCGATCAAGGTTTGGTTTAGACTACTTTTATTGAACAATTAACTTGGTTCTTACAGTTAAAAATATGCTTCAATCATCAATTTGAACCCACTAATAAGTATAACATAAATTTCAATTTGACCTAGAAGCCAAAAACTACAATTATGGCAATTCGCTATCGTGGGAATTGTCAAATTGCAGTTTTTGTACGGTCTGAAATGGCCGAACTGCAATTTTTGATCTAACGCGAAGGTGTGTCGATCGCATGTGTAAGTTCATGCACCTTAACTGGTCGATGCACCTAGGCGGTCAATATGCATTGCAGTAGCAACATCCTCGCCCCCCTTGAACCATCCAAGTTGGATATTGAAGATAGATGATGATGGTTGTGAACTGATTGTAGGAACTCCTCCTGGTGCAGAACTCGAAGGCTGCCACTTAAACTGTCTGATGCGGTTGTATAAGTAAATAACGGATACGCCTAGAACAATAACAATTCCCAAGGAAGTGGAACCGAGACCAAACTGGTGAATATCATGCGCCTGAAGGTTGGTTGGTAGCTGTTAGTTTTCACGTATGTTCAAGAGTCGCTCCTGGATTTTCGTCAATTCTTGAGTGTGATTTCCATATAAAATGTTAACTGCAGTAGGTTGAGCCTTGGGAAAGTGTTCTGATATTGAAACTTCGTTCGGTAAATTGATCATCGGACGAAATGTGGAGTTGCTTTGATTTTCCAATCGGTTATTGGCTGCTACCGTGATATGATCGTCTGTAAGGGTGCATCCTTAAACAAGTTGGGCCAGACCACTAAGGTTCAATGTTTTTTGGACCGTGAATCTTCCACAGACAATGTTGTAAAGTGCAGTTCCATTCAGTGAGTATAACCACTGATTAGAGCGGCTCAGTTTTATCCATGTTCTTGATGGGGTGGTTATCTCTAAGGAGCATTTGTCCGATAGTTGTTGACGATTCATTATTTGAGTTTCACACTGAATAATATCTGGAGTTTGATGTGAAAACGTCTTTCTTCTCGTTGATTTTGTACTTTGGTAGCCAGTCTAACATTCTTGTGTTAGTAAACACCGTCATTTTTCAATCGCTAATAACTACGAGGCTGATACCGCGATAAGCCCGGTTGAGGTCACAGTGGATGGAACATATTTGCACGTATTTATTGTGTGGCGCTTGTTTTTCCCATGACGTCATCGGGCTAGTGCAAGCGTCCACGCGTGATTGTTGTTTTTTAGCGTTGTGTGAGGATATTTATGAGTGGAGCGTAAGAATCGATCATCAATTATGATCAATGATCATACTAGGACATTGATTAGGATATCATTGTAAAAATACTAGGACCGAAAGCGAAACATTAATAATATTCCTCAAAATATATGCAAAAATCGGTATTAATTTGAAAATATAAAAAATGTGGAAGATATCTCTTCATATGACGCCTAAATATGCACCGAATTATAAAAAATTCAAACCGGAGAAAACCCGCATCAAAACAAATATTTAAAACCAAAAATGTTCTGTGCCGAGCAAGTGTGAGAGCTACGGTGGCATCGAAGAAAATATAAAATAAACGGCGGAAAAAAATTAACTTGTGATTTATCTATTCTGTAACCGTACTACTCTCCATAACCATTGTAATTAATGGTTTGATAATGAAAGTACATATTGTTACCCTGTGGTCCATCTGACTCGATCCCGTAAGGAGGAGGAGTCAGACGACCCAGCGGTAAAACAGACGAACAACGACCTGGGGTCGATGACCAGTCTGATTTTGTTTGCGGAAGGATCGACATTTTTGGATTTTGCAAAGTTTGAATTAGTTTTTTGGAAGTTAGAATTCGTTTTTATAAAAGTTTGAATTAGAGTTGGAAAGAATTTTTGAAAGTTGTTTAATAAAAATTAAATAAATTATGGAACCTAGTAACACTGGTGTCAGGTGTGAAACCGCAACTCCGTGCCTTCCAAAACTGGAGGAGCAGATGTCGGCCCTGTTGGCTCAACTGGAAAGAATGCAGGGTCAAATGGATCATTTTCCAACCAGCATAGAACAGCAAAACCACTACCTCTCCATTATCAAGGAAGAGGTCGATGTTCTGAAGTTACAGAACACAACCAGGACGATCTAGCAACCTATCGAGACCTCACCATGCGGCATCTAGCCCAATAGTTCCGTCAATGAACCAGAACAATCGGGAGAGGATAAACAATGACTTACAACACGCCATCAGTCCAAGAGCAGAAGCATTTACCGTAAATCCCGAACAATTCGGAGCCGCATCCACATACATCCAGACGCCGGTAAGACTAGTTCCAGTGCCACTAATGGAATACGAAGGTTCGTTCTCCTGGGAGTACTACGAACTCCATTGGTAAAACGTCGTAAGTGCAAACCAATGGACCGAGGAAGAACAACGGATCCAGCTTCTCAGCAAAATGCGAGGAGACGCACTACACTTCATAAGACAGTGTCATCCATCACAGCGTTGCAGTCTCTGGGACGTCCGACATTTGCTGTCGACTCGCTTCGGGGAGAGGGTCAATGTGTCCACCTACGAGAACCTGCTCATCAGAAGAACGCAACAGAGTGGGGAATCTCTGAGACAATTCGCAATGGAAATAGAGAGACTGTCGAGAGCGGCCTATCCTCACTGGCCATCACACGTCGTGGAAGAAGTGGCTCGTAAGCGGTTCGTCAGTGGCATCAGCGAGCTAGATGTTCAAGTCGCCGTCAGGGACCATAATCCGCAAACTTTGGCTGACGCCTGTAGAGCAGCAGAGGATTTACAGGAAAACAGAAGAGAAGCACGATACGCGACCAGGGTAATGCGTCCGGTAACTGCAAGACCAACCGCAGTCATCGCTCGGCCTCAGGTGGAGTCAACGCATTTACCACCAACCAATGTTACGGAACCTGCCTCTGATCCGAGGATATTTCGTCAATCTCCTGCGCCTGATCCCAGGTTAGATTCGCGACCACCATTGAGTGCTGACAGTACAGCTGCTGAAAGTCAAAAGAACGCAAAGAGTTCGGGAAACGGAAAAGGGCTAGCTTAAAGAAGTCGAAGTTAGCGTCCAAAAACAACAGGACTTCAAAGTTCACCGGCACGGTAAAATGGTACTCCGAAAGAAAAAGACGTGGTGTGATAACAAGAGGTGATAATGGGAAGGAAATTCGGGTGCTAAGGAGGGACATTAAGGAATGGAACAAGGAACAACGATTCGCATCTCTGTGGCAGGGGGAGGTAGTGGAGTTCTTCGTCAACGATGATGGACATAGACAACGAGCGATCGAGGTGACGGGACCTAACGGAGAAGAAGTATTGGGTATCCCACACGGCCTACTAAGACGCTACCAGCCCAAGTCGGCACAACCCACTGGGCACACGTCCAACCACAAAGATCCATTGCCGACACCCAGGGCCAAACAGTCCGGAAGAAACCAGTCGAGGGACAACACAACTCAAACGAGTGGCCATACTACCCGTCCCCTGCTTCAACACGAGCAAATGGGAACTGTTACCGCCAGCCACGATGTCATTCACCCCGGACCTTCACCAGTCATTGGCCAAGATGTCATTACTCCCGAGCCTTCACCTAGTAGTCAAACAAACTGCCAACCGTTACCTCGGAGGGGCTGAAGGTAACGGACTCAATAAAGCCCCTTAGTATCCGCATCTCAAAGTCAACGAACAACGACATTTCGGTACTGGGACAAATTAATAGGACAGACTGCCTAATGCTGCTGGACACCGGAGCTACGCATTCCATCATCCATCCGCGTGTTCTACTAGCGACAAACGTGAGATCCCACATGCATCCGAGCTTCGCACACATTCGCAGCGTTACTGGGGAAACAATACCGGTGGAGGGGAGAACCGAAGTTCAACTCACTATTCCTCCTCTCCAAATAAACCATCAGGTATATGTCGCGACAATAGATCACTCCTGCATCCTTGGGGTCGACTTTTTGCAGCAACACGATTGCACCATCGATTTCAGCAAGGGCGTGTTAAAAATTCGGGATGTGGAAATTGAGTCCGTCCGAGAGAGTGGAAAACAAGTTTGCCACCTAGCATCCGCGAATACCGTCGAGGGGGCTCCTGAAGTAACGCGCATGGAAGAGATGATCGAAAGGAGTTGCAAGGAATTACAGCCGATACAGAAAGCGGATCTTCAAACCTTGGTACAACATCATCAAAACGCGTTCTCTGTGTCTTCGTCCGACCTAGGGAGGACGTCAGTTAGCAGGCACGTAATAGAGACTGATACATCACAACCCATAAAACAACCATTTCGCCGTCTGCCGTATGCCCGGAGGGAGGAAGCCCGAACGCTCATAGAAGAGATGTACCATCACAAAGTTATAAGACCATCGAATAGTCCCTGGTGCTCCCCAGTAGTCCTCGTTAAGAAAATGGATGGCAGCACTCGTTTCTGTGTAGACTATCGGCGGTTGAACGAGATCACCCGTAAAAATTCGTACCCTTTACCACGAATGGAGTTGATCCTCGAGGCTTTGGTAGGATCCCGTTGGTTTGCCACCCTTGACCTACAGTCCGGTTGCTGGCAAGTGGAGCTCGACGAGAGGTCTAAGGAGAAAACAACCTTCAGTTGCGGAGATTGACTGTGGGAGTTCAACTTCATGCCGTTCAGATTATGCAACGCGCAGGCCACTTTTCAGCGGCTGATGGAGGAAGTACTCAGAGAAGTGCCTTATCAGGTGTGCCTAGTGTACCTCGACGATGTGATCGTCCACGCTCCCACCTTTCCGGAGTTAATGACGAACCTCGCGACAATCTTTGGAAGGCTAGAGAAAGCTGGACTAAAACTGTCGCCGAAAAAGTGCGAGTTATGCCGGCAAACGGTGAAGTATTTAGAACACGTTATCACACCAGAAGGAGTTCATCCAGATCCAGACAAAATATCGGCCGTTGCAGAATGGCCCACCCCAAGCAATGGTACCGAAGTTCAATCGTTCGTTGGTTTATGCGGCTATTACAGACGATTTATAGCCGATTTCGCGAAGGTGGCTTAGCCATTACATGAACTTAGTAAGGCAGGAACGAAGTTCGTGTGGTCGTCGGATCACCAAGCAGCTTTCTTGGAACTGAAAAATCGGCTGACTACAGCTCCAATTCTTTGCCAACCCGATTTCGAATTACCATTCGTACTGGACACCGATGCAAGCAGCTATGCCATGGGTGCTATGTTGGCGCAGAGTGTCGACGGTCAGGAACGGGTCGTCGAATATTATAGCAAAACTTTCAGTCGCGCAGAAATTAACTATTGCGTAACGAGGAAAGAGCTCCTGGCGGTCATCAAAGCAGTCAAACGCTTCGCCCCGTACTTGCTTGGAAGACGTTTTCTCCTTAGGACCGATCACGCGTCGCTACGGTGGCTTATGAATTTTAAGGAACCAGAAGGACAGGTTGCCAGATGGATCCAGCGACTCCAGGAGTTCGACTTCGAAGTCTGCCACCGACCAGGCGCTAAACACTTGAACGCGGACGCGCTATCACGTCGCCCATGCACCTCAGATTGTCGACCATGCATGAGATTGGAGGAGCGGCAGAAAATACACGTGCGGTTTACAGGAATCAGGGACGAAATGGTTGAATCACAGAAAACGGATTCGGTGCTAGGACTCCTATATCAATGGAAAGCCAACAACGCCAAACCTTCCAAAGAAGACATCAGGGACCAATCACCAGACCTTAAGGCATACTGGACCATGTGGTCTAGCCTGTTCGTGTGCGATGGGAAATTGTGCCGACACCTAACACAAGTACCGGACGATGGCCACCAGATTCTGGTCCCGAAAAGCCTGGTAAACACAATACTCCAACTAGCTCACGATAGTCCCGTTGGTGGGCACTTCGGTACGGACAAGACACTAAAAAAGGTCCAACAGAACCAATACTGGATTGGTTGCACGAAGGACGTCGACAAATTCTGCCGTAACTGTACCACCTGCCAAGCGAGACACGGACCTCGAACACGGCAAAGGTCTAGTTTGCAGACTTACAACGTCGGAGCGCCGTTTGAAAGAATCACCGTAGACGTACTGGGACCGCTACCCAAAACAGCGAAAGGAAACCAATACATCCTCGTGATAATGGACTATTTCACGAAGTGGCCCGAGGCTATACCGGTACCTGACCAAACCGCGGAAACGGTAGCAGAGGCATGTGTCCAGCACGTATTTACTCGCTTCGGAGCCCGCATGCAACTACATTCCGATCAGGGACGTAATTTCGAAGCAGCGGTTTTCCAGAAGGTTATGCAGATCTTTGGCATAGACAAGACCCGTACAACGGCTCTGCACCCGCAATCAGATGGAATGGTGGAACGATTCAACCGGACCATCTTGGATTACCTAGCGAAGTTCGTGGACAGCAAGCAAGGGAATTGGGACCTGTTCGTGCCCCTTCTTCTGATGGCTTACCGTAGTGCGGTACATGAGACAACAAAACGTACCCCCGCGCTGTTGTTGTTTGGTAGGGAACTACGGTTACCAGCGGCTCTCTACTGCAGCGTACCAGAAGACCGACCGGTTTCCACAGAATCCTACGCCGACGCGTTGCCTGCAACGAAAGAAAAAGAAAAAAAAAGACTACCCGAAATCCACGAATACACGCGACTCACCTTAAAAGATGCCTCTCGACGCGCGAAGGACCGGTACGATTTGAAAGTCAACACCAAGGGCTTGGAACCTGATACTCGCGTATGGCTATACGCACCCAAGAGAGCTGTCGGAAAGTGCCCCAAACTCCAGTGTAACTGGGAAGGACCGTACGTCATCCTGGAACGAATCAACGAGGTCGTCTACCAGATTGAGCGCGAGGGGAAACAGAAGTCTGATTTTGTTTGCGGAAGGATCGACATTTTTGGATTTTGCAAAGTTTGAATTAGTTTTTCGGAAGTTAGAATTCGTTTTTATAAAAGTTTGAATTAGAGTTGGAAAGAATTTTTGAAAGTTGTTTAATAAAAATTAAATAAATTATGGAAGCTGAACGTGAAAATGGACTAATCTCCTTCGACGAGGTACCGGCGTCGGAACCTAGTAACAATATTATTACGAAAATTTTGTTGTAATTTTTTTGACGTTAAAACGTCTTTTCACTCGTTAAGTACACTGATAGCCAGTCAAAATTTCTTGTGGTACAATTTACTGTCAGTTTTCAATCGGCAATAGCTACGACGTTAATAATGCGATCACAACTGTTGAGGTCACAATGTATACACAATTTTTGTACGTGATTATCGTGTGGCATAAGTTTTGCGCGTGATGTCAACGGGCTAGTTCACTAACACATGATTATTGTTAATAAGCGTTGCGTAAAATTATAAATAAGTGTAGCGTGAGAACGCGATCATGTAGGACGTTCGTTCGGGTGTCATTGTAAGGAATTTGAGAAGAGCTACCAGGACCTTAAGTAAAACTATAAAAATAGTTGCTGAAATATTAGTAAAAATCGGTTTTAAATTGAAGATTGGAAAAACAATCAAAAATATCGGGCCGTGTCAGTCGTAAATATGGGCCGAATCCAATAAAATGCAAATCAAAGAGAGCCTGCATCAAATCGTATTCAAAAAATCCTACAGTGTCCAGTGTCCGAGTAAATGTCAGAGCTACGGCAGCATTAAAGGAGAAATGAAAAAGACATGAAAAAATAAGCATGTGATTTATCTTTTCTGTCACTGTATTACTCTATATAATCATTGTATAAGAGACATCTATATATAAATAGGCGACACGTATTTTTGTTATCCCTTTTACAGGAAACCAGGTGGAATTACCAGCATAAAAATTATACCATTCGAAAGATTATTTTTTCCTCTATGTGCATCACCTAATTTTTTTTCTTAAATTTAATTATAAATTAGTTTAATATTAAAATGAAATTAAAAAATTCAATGGGATAGTATGTGTGAATTGAGCACACGTATAGCGTAGATGATGCTTTTGGGAAGAATGTGTGCGTGTGAATGTTTTACTTTTTGCCTGGAAATATGCAACCATATGTGAATTTTTGGTTTGTGTCCCCGATACATAACAAGTACTAAATTAGTCGAAAATCAAACCAAATGGATCAATCTTCTACTGGTGATACAAACCAAAAGAATTAACATATAATTGCATTCCTCTACGAAAAAATTAAAATATAGAACATACTAATTTAACATTATCATTTGCATAGATCATACGTTCGACTGAATAAACAACCATTTATGCCAAATACGTGCATTCTTTTCACTCAAACCTAATATCTATGCCAATGATAATGTGAGGGGCAAATGCAGCCATAGCACAGACAATATTCACATGTTCATTCTTTTGATTTTTGCCTGGAAGAAGGCAACCGTTATGTTTTAGGCATTTAAAACATAATTTAGAGAAATATGATATATGGCCAAAAGTTGGGAAATGCAAAAATAATAGGGGTTGGTCATACCCCCCAGAATGCTTGATTTAGCCGCTACGAGCAAAAAACTGTTTAAAATTGAAAATCTGAAATTATATCATATTTCCAAACTTTTGTCTCCTCGCCCTTAAAACCTCAATTTAGAGAAAAAAGAAAAGGTAGGAAATGAAGGTTGGTACGTTTGTACGGAAATTCCAGATATATTTTATTTACAATATACAATGTATTTCCCACAACTTCATAATTTAGTTAAAGACCACATGATCCACGGTTCATATGGTTTATTGAATCGTATCCCCGTCTGTATCAGAGATGGTAAATGCAGCAAAAGCTTTTCTAAGGACTTTTACAATACAACTCAGGGCAACTTCGTGGCCACTCTGTTGACAGCCGTTATGCTGTTCCTTAAAATCCATATCTTTTAGCGAAATTTGATTGCTACTTAAATGTGGAAGTTCTTGGCACAGTTAAGAGCCTAAAATATATGCACAAATATGTTAATAAGGGATACGACTGTGCCTCATTACAGTTTGGAAGAGTTTGGGGTGGAGTTGAGGGCAAAGTTTATATAGATGAAATCAATAGCTTTTTTCCGGTCACTATGTTGGATCTACGGAAGCTAATTGGCGCAGAAATGAGTATCCAATGCATTACCAGTCACGTAATATATTATAGTTCGACTTGAATGTTACTTGCCTCACCGGCAAAATGAACAAAATTCAGAAGAACAAAATTGACTGCATTCTATGAAATCAATCGAATTAGTTCTTCCGATATACAGAGACGCCG
This sequence comes from Chrysops caecutiens, assembly GCA_963971475.1. Classification (NCBI taxonomy): domain Eukaryota; kingdom Metazoa; phylum Arthropoda; class Insecta; order Diptera; family Tabanidae; genus Chrysops; species Chrysops caecutiens. The sequence goes on along the minus strand of OZ020567.1, from coordinate 48,505,603 downwards.
ATACATTATATTTAGGTAGATAAAGAAAAGCAATCGAAAAACCTCAAAGAGGAAGTAGTAGAGCTATTGCTACATTTTTTATGTTTTATGTTGAGATGTTCTATTTGAGACTATTTTGCTTCATGTTCGAGGTCCCATCAGGATTTGGGTACTGTTGGGAACATTATTTACTACACATTTTCAGCACATGCACGACGTGTCGCATGAAATTATGGAGAGTAGCGTGAATATTTATTAGAAGTAAAAGAGTGTTAGTCCTCTCAGCAGTTAAGAGAGTTATTTGCCATATCCTATTTGTGGTATGAACGTTCCTACAAATGCATTAGATTTGTGTAATGAATTCAAAATATTCATGTGTGAAGACGTTTTAAGAAATTCTTCAGAAAATGATTCATATAACCGTGCTTTATTAGCTATTTAGGAAATTTTGTTCAGTAAACGATTCATTCGGTACTCCAACTAAACTTTTCGGATATAAGACTATTTTACTCTGTGGAGATTTTTGACGAATATTGCCACCTACATCTCACGGTACACGTGTACCACTTATTGAGATACCACTTATTGCCTTACTTCATGGTCCAAAAATTCAAAATTCCACAAAATAACTTTTACTCAAAACATGAGAGCTTAACCTCATGAGATTGAATTCGTTGAATTTCTTAAATCTCTTGGTAATGGAACTTTACCCACAGTTTCTGATTACAGCCAAGATGTTATTGAAATTCCTACCCATTTAGTTAGCTGCAACTTCGTGATTCCAGATACTTATGGCAATGTATCTGAAACCATAAAGTCTAACGATATTCTCAATTCGGTTATATTAGCACCCAAATATGAAGGCTGTACTTTCATTGATGCAGAAATCTTTAACAGCCTGGCCGGAGAGAAACGAATATATTTGAGTTCCGATTACATCTTGAGTGATGATTATAGAGAGCAAAATAATTTTCCAGTAGAATTTTTAAACTCAGTTGATGTAAGTGGGCTCGCGATCCCACAAATTTATTTTAAAAACCAAATTGCATACTTTTACCTATTCGTAATTTGTGTACAGGACATGACTTGCTTGGTCGATGGTACACCTATTCGTTTAGTTCAAATGCAAAAAAAATGTTTTGGATTGTGAGATTTTAGCAGGAGTTTTCCGAAGCACACGTATTTTGACACGTGTGACGTATTTTTGCCTTTTTCCTTTCAAGAAACTCAACTTCCCGTCATTCTGGCTTTTGCGATGACAATTAATAAATCCCAGGGGCAAACGTTTCAAAAATCAGGAATCTTACTCAAACAACCTATATTTTCTCATCGTTAATTGTATGTTGTAGCCAGTAGAGTAAGATCGTTTAACCGATTGCATGTTTATATGTATTTCTGAAACACAAAGCCAAGGTCATTTGGCAGAAGATGAAAGAATTTTTACAAAAAGTATTTTGTATGAGAAAATTTTAAGATCTTTTAAGATCCGCAACCGCACCCGCAAGGTTTTTGATAATTATAGATAGGGCCTCATTATATATAAATGAACTTTGACGTGCAAAATGAGCTGAAATGATTGCTACTACAGTCTGAACTAACTTACCTTTTTACTTACAATGCTACTGTATTTATAGCTCCATGCGCGAGCTATTAGAGTGAGCGGAGCGAACGGCGGGGGTTGGCGAGCGTAGCGAGCAGGGGGCGTCCCCCTTGTGGATTTACGTACATACTAATAAGAAACACTTATTATAATTTAATACCAAAGTTTTCACGGAAAATCTACGGCGCGGACCTTGACTGGGCCTTTCAGTTTTTTGGTTGTATACTGGATGATTTTGTGGGCAAAAGAAATTATCTGGATGCAACTCCATACAATGCGTGAATTCCAAATGTGTTAGCTGGTAAAAGGCATCTCTTTGAAGGTTGACCAACAAAAGTTCCGAACGTGGGTTGATCACGATGAATGTCTCTTTTACGAAAATTGGGAAGGGTACAAGTTTGAATATTTCGAATTTTTGGCGCGAGACCAGTGGTACGGTTACGACAAACATCGTGTAGTCTCTGTTAATATCACACTTGACTGTCATTAGACGATAAATTGTAGCAATATCGGTTGGTACACATAGTGCCAGCGGTAAATGCTCCTTAATGGCTGTTAATTCCTTGACAAGTTTTTCTCCTGAGCTGATTCGTGGATTCAATTTGCCGTGATGGACGTCAGTGATAGTTTCTAGTAACGCCATTTGAATTTGCTGATATTCCGAGGAGATAAGTGACGTGAACGCGCTTAATGCTAAAAATGTCTGCATAATAACTTGTTCCTTTTGTTCGTGGTTTAGGTTAGTGTTACGGAGATTTTTGAAAAAGATATTTTATTTACTTAATCTAGCCCACTTGCCTATACTGTACTAAAATATCACTATAATCTAGTTAACTTAAATAATTAAAAATAATGATCTAGTTAACATGTAAATTGGACTTGAGAGAGGGTTTTTAAAAGGCAAGTCAGTATAGTATCAACACAAGTGGTACCAACATTAAAATTAACAATTGAACTTTGATTGTAAAAATTAATAAAGATAATAAAGGATAAATAAATTTATTTTATCCATTCTCTTAATAATGACGTGACAATACAAATTGGTGATCCCGACAAAAGAAAATTATTTAAAAGTGTAATTTTCGGGACTATTCAAAGACCGAAGAAGTGTGGTTTTACTGAATGAAGGAATTTGTGCAATTTTTAATAAATGAACGATAAAATTTGGAATTAAAAGAAAATTAATTGGCGAGCGTAGCGAGCAGGGGGCGCCCCCTAGTGGATTTAAGTACATACTAATAAGAAACACTTATTATATATTGATTTAATACCAAAGTTTTCACGGAAAATCTACGGCGCGGACCTTGACTGGGCCTTCCAGTTTTTTGGTTGTATACTGGATGATTTTGTGGGCAAAAGAAATTATCTGGATGCAACTCCATACAATGCGTGAATTCCAAATGTGTTAGCTGGTAAAAGGCATCTCTTTGAAGGTTGACCAACAAAAGTTCCGAACGTGGGTGGATCACGATGAATGTCTCTTTTACGAAAGTTGGGAAGGGTACAAGTTTGAATATTTCGAATTTTTGGCGCGAGACCAGTGGTACGGTTACGACAAACATCGTGTAGTCTCTGTTAATATCACACTTGACTGTCATTAGACGATAAATTGTAGCAATATCGGTTGGTACACACAGTGCCAGCGGTAAATGCTCCTTAATGGCTGTTAATTCCTGGACAAGTTTTTCTCCTGAGCTGATTGGTGGATTCAATTTGCCGTGATGGAAAGTATAGAATAAAATTTGGAATTAAAAGAAAATTAATTTTGACAAACTAACTAATGAAATATATCTGTGACATCTATTTTCCGACATTTTGTCATTTCAATAGTAAATTTTAAATAAAATCAAATGAAAATTGTGTTGTGTACTTAGTGAAATTATACAAAACTAATTGAAATAAACAACAATTTTTCCATTTCGAGTGGAATTTATTGAATTTAAGAAGGAAAAATGCATTTGAATGTCGCAGTGTTTGCAGTAAACTGAATATTTCATTTCTGAAATCAGCAACCTCTTTTGAATGTCAAGTTAATTTGTAGCGGAAGCAAAGAATATTTCATATAAACTAATTTAATTGATATTAAATAATTAAATAAAATTGAAACATAAACAGCACAAGTAAAGATAAGTGAAGCAAAAAAAAAAAAATCCACACAATCGATAGAACATCGGAAATTGTTGTTAATTCGCGTGATATTTTCATAAGTTTCTAATTAAACAAATGTAATTTGGTGAAATTTCAACTGACAGTGAAAATAGAGTTGTGCAGTAAGAAGAACAAGTACAACCAATTGTTATTACACAACAATCAACATCACTCAACTATCAACAACCAATCACTCAACAATCAACATCAACTTACATCTCTCAGCAAGAATCTACATCAATATCAAATAGATAAGAAACTTCAAGGATTTTATTAAGCTTAAGATTTAAATTTTTTTTTCATTTTAATTTTTGTTTTGTTCAAAATATCGTTTTTAGAAATTTCCTCTTTCTTTCGCTCACGTTAAGATTGAGATTGAGATTGTTCCTTTTCCTCTTATACCTATTTGATATCTCCATAATGGAGGGACAAAATAACTAAGGTACGGGAGATGTCCTTGCTAGTGATGAACGGAATACTTCTGGTCATTCAATTGAAGCGACCACTTTTTCGCTTAAATTGCCAACCTTTTGGTCAACTGCACCAGAAGTTTGGTTTATACAGATTAAACAAATTTTTGCCCTAAACAGAATTGTTTCGGATATGTCCAAATATTTATTTATTTATTATATCAACTTAATACAAGTTCAAATTATAAAAAGGTATATAATAAAAAAAAAAAAGCAAAAGAAAAAAAAAGGGAAAATGAGATGTCCAATAAATAAATATTTAAAACAATTTGCTTACGCTATTGCAGAAGAAAATCGATGATAAATCTATTCATCTATCTATTGACTAAAACTAATGTAAATAATAAGAGAAACGAAAATTGGCTTTGTAAAAATAAGAGAGAAAGAAATAAAAATTTACTGTGACCATTCGGATTAGGGAGAGATTGAACAAAACTATTCATTCAATTGGCGCAAGAGGGTGCCAGAACAGTTCCGAATAGCCTTACGGGCATCATCTATGCTCTCCGCATCCTGCAGGAAAGGGGCAGCACGATTATAAGTGCGTTTCATGCGGGTGATAGGCTCCATTCAGCCAAACTCGGTGTGATGGAATCTAAGAACGAAAGGATCACCCGATCTAAGACTAAGGCCATTGTGGCGGGGGACAACCTGATCAAGGACGTAAGGAGAAAGGATATAACCCTGGATAATGCCGTGCATAAAAGAGAGGTCAGCCATAACACGGCGTTCAGCGAGAGATTGGAGATTAAGTAGGTGGAGAAAGGGCAATACGCAAGAACCGTTTTTGTACCACCTCAACGCGTTCTATGTGAACTTAATGATACGGTGCCCATACCTGAGAAGCATAATTCAGGATCGGACGAACCAGGGCAGTGAACAGGGTCAAAAATGTATAAGGGTCCTCAAGTTCTCTCGACCACCAAGAGATGAAGCCAAGCATGACTTGCGCTTTACTTATAACAAGATTTAGATGTTCCCGGAAGGAAAGCTTCGAATCAAGGAGGACGCCCAGATCCATAGTGGATTCTACAGACCTAACTGGAATACCATTATACAAAAGACATGAGGCACGTAGTTACGCTTCCGATGGAAAGAGATGTGTTCACATTTAGAGATATTAAGATTGAGATTGCTCTTAGAACACCATGTTGTGAGACGATCGAGGTCTTGTTGCAGCTCGAGGTAATCATTAGGAGAAACTATGTTCTTAAAAAGTTTGGTGTCATCAGCATACGAAAGAATCTCTGAATTGTGAATAACTTTGCAGACATCATTCGTAGCAACCACATAGAGAATCGGACCAAGGTGACTACCTTGGGGAACTCCGCTTGTTGCCGTGATGGAAGTGGAGAGGGTGGATCTTAAGCGAACACGATAATTACGGTTGGATAGGTATGAATTAATCCAACTGAGAAATGAGTCTGGGCATCCAGCTAATTTAAGTTTAAGAAGGATTAAAGGCTGAGGAATGCTGTCAAAGGCTTTACTCATATCAGTGAAGATAGTTTCAACAGCTTCGCCCCGCTCGAGAGCATTGAGGGAGCAAATATAGGCATGTTATCGCCGTTCTTCCACAAGAAGCAATGACCAATGTTCTTGATTTGCTTAAAGATCCTCCTGAAGATAACAAGTACTCAAAATTAAAAGAAGCTTTAATATCTCGACATTCTTTAAGTAAGAACAAACGGTTGGAAGAACTTCTAAGTTCTTCAGAGATTGGCGACCATTCTCCATCTACCCTTTTCCGAGATATGGCAAACAGACTTGGTTCTTCTCCTTTTGTAAATAGGGATTTACTGAGACGTATGTGGTTGAGGAAGTTACCGGAGGTTGTCAAGGTTTCCATAACCTCTTCTAACCTAGAAGATATTTCAGCGATTCTCTCTATGGCTGATAAAGTATGGGAAGTTACCCATAACCAAAAAATTTATGCTGCTAATTCGGCAGCGCCTACTGGTTCCACCTCTTGGCGAAGTAAGGATGAATTATTAGAAACAATTAAAGCTCTAACTTCTGAAGTGGCAGCACTTAGGTTAAATAATACAAGAGGAAGAACCAATTCACTATATTTCGGACGGAATCGCTCTCGGTCTCAATCACGGAGTTTTTCCAGAAGCGACTATTGCTGGTACCATTTAAACTTTGGGAGTAGAGCCAGCAATTGTGTACAATCTTGCAAATACAATGAAAACAATCAATTAAAAAACGAATAAAGACTGGTGTCGCAGCGACTGACTCTGGTACACTTACTTCACGTCGCTTAATTATTTTTGATAATTTAACAAAATTGAATTTTTTTATTGATACCGGCGCCGACATCTCTGTTTTGCACAAAACATTATTCCATTCTTTCAAACAAACAAATGACATTAACTTAATCGCGGCAAATGGTTTGGTGAGAAGCTAATTAAAGTTTCCCTAAATCTCCGGAGGGCGTCCCCTTTCTTGTTTATAGTCGCGTCAGTTGACAGACTCATCATTGGAGCGGATTTTCTTTCCAAATACGGACTTCTTGTTGATCTTAAAAACAAGACACTCATCGATTCCTTGACTTCTTGCCAAGTTTCTGGAATTTCTCAAATTTCTGGGACACCCACTCCAAAGATTTCTTTATTGTCCAATAGATTTACAAACTTATTGAGAAAATTTCCGGAACTTTTTACTAACAATAATTTCACGAGTGAACTTAAACACTCTGTAACCCACCACATATATACCACCAGTCCTTTGCCTTTTTCCAACGCAAGAAGATTGGATGTTAAACGTCACAATCTAGCAAAAAAGGAGTTTGACTCACTTTGAAAACTAGGCATTTGTAGACCATCAAGTTCTTCGGCTTCAAGCCCACTTCATATGGTGCCCAAACCTGATGGAGAATCTAGACCTTGTGGAGATTACAGCCGTCTTAACAATAATACACAACCGGATCGATATCCTCAACCACATCTGCAGAATTTCAATCTGCCTTTACATGAATGTGCAATATTTACCAAAATCGATCTGTGCAGAGCATACAATCAGATTCCTGTTGCTCCTGAAGACGTACATAAAACGGCCATAATTACTCCTTTCGGGATGTTTGAGTTTTTGCGGATGCCTTTCGGTTTAAGAAACGCAGCTCAAACATTCCAACGTTTTATAAATAAAGTTTTAGGAGATCTCAACTTCGTTTTCGTCTACATTGACGACATCTTAATCGCTAGCAAAGATGAAGAAGAACACCTAGTGCATTTAAATATGGTCTTTGCAAGATTAAAGGACTTTGGTCTTAACATTAAACCTTCGAAATGCATTTTCGGAGTTTCAGAACTCACCTTTTTGGGACATCACATCTCTAACAAAGGTATTCTTAACGCAAAGGATCGGGTGGCAGCTATTAATAATTACCCAACCCCTAAAACAGTCAAAGAATTACAGAGATTCATAGGTATGATAAATTTTTATCACCGTTTTATCCCTCATTTGGCAAAATACCTAATCCCATTAAACGAACTGGTTGTTTCTAGTAAAAAACCAGCTTCTTTTGATTGGACTGATCGTCATACAAATTCCTTTCAACATGTCAAACAACTCCTTTGTGAAGCAACTCTTTTGGTACATCCAGCTATTGATGACGATTTCATTATAACTTCGGATGCGTCAGAGGTTGTTATTGGTGCGGTTTTGCACAGATTGAACAAGTCTGGAGATAGGATTCCTTTGGCATTCTTCTCCCATAAGCTGAATTCAGCTCAGAAGAATTATTCGCTTCGACATTGGCTTGAACACTTTCGACATTGGCTTGAAGGCAGGGAGTTCACTGTGTTTACTGACCACAAACCGTTGGTCACTGCCCTAAGCACAAAAACTGAGCGTAATCCAAGACAGATTCGTCAACTTGGATTTATTTCTCAATTTACCAATAATATTCAACACATTCGTGGCAGTTCTGACATAGTTACCGATGCTCTATCATGAATGATTGATCAAATAGACAATCCAAATAAAATTAATTTTGATCTTATATCTTTTTTTAACGCTCAGTCTATTGATAAAGAAATTCAAGCTCTTCTTTCAAGCGAAAATTCTTCTACGAAATACAAACTGGTAACATACCCCTTTACCAACGATAAGGTTTGGTGTAATATTACCACGAATGTTATGCGCCCATTAGTGCCTTTTTCTTTTCGTAAAGAACTTTTCAAGAGATTTCATTCTTTATCTCATCCTGATATTAGAGCTACCAGAAAACTGGTTACTGACCGGTACTTTTGGCCAAAAATGAATTCAGACATAAACAAATGGACCAGAGAATGTATCGTTTGTCAGAGAAATAAAGTTTCAAGGCATGCCAAGTCTGAATTAGGCACTTTTCCTCTTCCAAGAACACGTTTCGAACATATCCACATGGATATTGTTGGGCCTCTACCAGTTTCCCGCACCTATAGATAGATTTTAACTATAGTTGACAGATTTTCCCGATGGCCAGAGGCATATCCTTTACACGACATAACTGCCGAAATGATTGCCGGAACCTTTGTCAAAGAATATGTTTCGAGGTTTGGAGTTCCTTTGACTCTAACAACGGATCAAGGCACAAACTTCGAATCGAAATTTTTCAATTCTTTAACGAAGCTTCTTGGTATAAACAGAGTACGAACGACTGCTTATCACCCACAAAGTAACGGAATGGTGGAGCGTTTCCGCAGACAACTAAAGGCGGTTTTAAAGTCTGATACTACTAGTAATTGGACTGAGAAGCTCCCTTTGGTTTTGTTAGGATTCCGCACCGCCGTTAGAGATGATTTAAAATGTTCTTCTGCTGAGTTAGTTTATGGACAAAATTTACGAATTCCAGGGGATCTTTCTTTTCATGAGGACCTTGGTTTTTCTGTCCAGAGCCAATCCACACTAAAAAATTTACGACAAATATTTGCCGACACTATTCCCATAGCCCCAAAAACACGGGTCAGTAATAGTTGTTTCATTCCTTCTTCTCTTGAGACTTGTTCTCATGTTTTTGTCAGGTCAGAAAAAAAAAATCTAGTTTGTCCCCTCCGTATGAAGGTCCTTTTAAAGTTATCAACAGGACAACGAAATTTATGACTGTTGATATGGGAGAACAGGAACAATCTCTGTCGATAGTTTAAAACCGGCTTTCCTCAAAAGACAGATCTCGGTCAATAAGATTTAAAATATACATATTATCTTGACGCCGTTTCTTCAGGGAGGAGTATTGTTACGGAGATTTTTAAAAAAGATATTTTATTTACTTAATCTAGTCCACTTGCCTACACTGTACTAAAATATCACTATAATCTAGTTAACATAAATAATTAAAAATAATAATCTAGTTAACATGTAAATTGGACTTGAGAGAGGGTTTTTAAAAGGCAAGTCAGTAAAGTATCAACACAAGTGGTATCAACGTTAAAATTAACAATTGGACTTTGATTGTAAAAATTCATAAGGATAATAAAAGATAAATAAATTTATTTAATCCATTCTTTTAATAATGAAGTGACAATACATTAGCAATCTGGATCATGTGTTCTTCAAAAATCCTTTGGATGGTATTGGATTGCTTGAGTCGCTCCTCTTCTGATTTTTTGAACATCGACGCTGTGGCTTCTATGACTGAAGTTTGGTTTTTCAGTAATCCCAACAAATGGTTTTCATTTGCTTGGACCTTGTTGATGGTGTCCTTCACTTCAGCTGCATAGTCTTCGTCTAGTACCCCAAAAAGTTTCCTGGCGACCATTCCCACACCATTTATAAGTTCTCGTTTTGATCTTTTGAGTTGTCTTATCCCATGGTGAGATAATAAAATATTGTTGACATCATGTATCCCTTGAAGCATGTGTTGATGTTGAGCGACAATGCCAGCGAGATAGGACTGCTTCTGCGACAATCGCTCTAAGATTTCTAGCTTATTTATGCCTTTTTCAATGGTTCTCAACATAGTCCAATATGAAGTCATGTTGTAATAGATAACACATTTCCAGCCATGCAAGGTTAACTGTGTCCTTGGAAGGTTAACTATGTCCTAAATTTTCAAAGTAGATTCCGGCCTGATTCGAAAATGGTTCCAAGGAAATAAATTGATCACTGTGAGTTGCTATTGTTGACGACGGCAGAATTAAACACAGTAATAAAAAAGAGGTCAAGGCTCCACGACCGGTGCATTTTCTTTTACTGGGTTTGTCCTCGGGGTCGTCTTGTCGTTTCTTGGACGTGATGGATTCATTTTTTGAGGTCGGCGTCGTGTTTTCCTCTTCGATTGGGAGACGGCTCAGATTATGAACTGCCCTTGTAAATGTTACAGTGGGTGTTCTTACATCGACTACTCGCACCATGTCGTCCTGTCCTGGGTGCAGTTTCATTATTCGTCCAAGTGGCCAATTCAGTGGAGGCAAGTTTTCATTTTTTATAATAACCAGCTCACCAATTTTGACATGAGGGCTTTCCTTAGTCCACTTTACCTTCTGCTGTAGTTAAGCAAGATATTCCGTTTTCCACCGCCTCCAAAATTCATTGGTCAAACTAGTCACCAATTTCCAGCGTGATCATGACGACATTTTGGCTCTTTCACTTGAGTCAGGTACTGCTACTAGTGGTTCGCCAATTAAAAACTGGCCAGGAGTCAATGCGGTTAAATCATTGGGATTACTTGACATGGGTGTTAACGGCCTAGAATTTAATATGGCTTCAATTTCTGCGGTGACGGTTGCCAACTCTTCAAAAGTGAGTGAAGTAGGGGCTACAGTTTTGAACAAAAGCTCCTTAAATGATTTCACGGTAGCTTCCCAAAGTCCTCCAAAGTGCGGTGATCGGGGTGGACTGAAATGAAATTTTATCTTGTCCTTGGCGCACTCGTTCAGTATTTTCTCTTTTTCTGGTTGATTGTTGGGCATTGCGTAGACTTCTTCTAATTTAGTTTTTGCACCAATAAAATTAGTCGCATTGTCACAATAGATGTCCTTGCATAACCCGCGTCGAGCCACAAATCTCTTGAGAGCGCCTAAAAATGCTTCCGATGTTAGGTCGGATACCACTTCTAAATGGACGGCCTTTGTGACAAAGCAGCAAAACACAGCGACATAAGATTTGTGTGGCCTTTTGCCACGTCACCTATAATGAGTCCAGATGAGCCCACAAAAATCCATTCCTGTCGTGACAAATGGTCGACCGGGCAATACCCTGCTTGCTGGAAGGTTCCCCATCAGTTGTTGCATCAGATGGGGCTTATCGCTTGCGCAATGCACACAGTTATTGAACACTGTGCGTATTATAGCCCTCGCTTGAATAACCCAGAATTGTTGGCGAACACCCTTTGTCCGTTGACAACGACACCCTTTGTCCGTAAGGCTTTGATCTCTTCTTGAAATTTGTCACCTTGTATCCACCTTACTATCACGTCAAGTGCCTCATTGAGTTCCCTCACTTGAAGATGTCCTGAAGCTACGTCTTTAGAATACCTCTTCTTCATGATGTTGATGCTGCGCAATAAGTATGGCACTATGCGCTGTAGTTTCCAGAACGAATTTTCGTGCCTTATCTTGTTGAGGAAGTCGTCTGGCAGAGCATTGTTTGAGCAGCTTAATGCAGCTCTGGTATTCTGTGCCTCGGTTACATCTCGAATTGCCTCGAATTTAAGGTCGGGCCATTCTGACATTGGCGTCTTTAGGAATGATGGTCCACAAAACCATTGTGCTGATGCTGTAAGCTGCTGTGGCGTGGCAACCCCTTGACACTGGATTTGACGTAGTTTTTATGTATTTCCATTGTGACGGCGATGAAACTTCTTGGATTCGTTGCACCCGATTCACATTTAATGTTTTTAATGTAGCGGGATCCCCATGTATCCAGCTTAATGCGATCGTGGAGTACGACCAGTAGGTTACGTTCGCGACCCTTGCCGCTATGTTTTTGGTAACGCATTGCACAAGCTGTGTAGCTAGTTTGGCGGCACAAAGTTCTAACTTCGGTATTGTGATTATTTTTCGCGGAGCAACTCTAGATTTAGCGCACAGTAGTTTCACTAATATATTGCCATTGCTGTCTGTGGAGCGCATATAAACTGCAGTCCCATAGGCTCTTTCGCTGGCATCAGAAAATGCATGAAGTTCAATTGTTGCTGGCGATTCTGGAATAATTACGTGTCTTCCGATCTTTAGCTCATTCAAAAATCGTAGGTTCGCCCGAAAATCCAGCCACGATGTTTGCAAATCTTCAGGTAATTCATCGTCCCAATCTAAGCTCAAACTCCATAAATGTTGCATAAATATTTTGCCAATGACAATTACCGGATTCACCAACCCTAGTGGATCGAAAAGTTGAGATATATCAGCTAGTACTGTTCGTTTTGAGGTGATTGTTCTCATTGGCCATTCTATTGAGTACTTGAAACAGTCGCGTAGCGGCTCCCAAGCTAAGCATAATGTCTTTATACATTCAGTATTGTGCTTGGTGAAGTCTATTTGTAGTTCTGTTTCTGATGCTGTAACTCCTTCTAGAACAGCCGGATGATTATCGCACCATTTACGTAGCTTGAAACCACACTTAGTCATTAGCTTGTCTAGCTCTGTTCGAATCTTCTTTATTTCTGCAAGGCTGTCGGCTCTAGTGATTATATCATCCATGTAGGAGTCTTGAATTTTACATGCGCCAACCGGGTAATTAGTTGTTTTGTCTTCAGCTAATTGTTTGAGACATCGCGTAGCTAAGTACGGTGCGGCTCTTGTACCATAAGTAACTGTACATAATTTCAAATATTACAATTTGTCTGCAGGATTTTTTCTCCACATTATAAGCTGTAAGTTCCGATCTTCAGGATTCATTAAAATTTGGCGGTACATTTGCGCAATGTCAGCTGTGAAAACATATTTGTGCATCCTAAATCGCAGCATGATATCAAACAAGTCATCTTGAATCCGAGGTCCGGCAACCATTAAATCATTTAATGATATATTGGATGTGGTTTTAGCGGAGGCATCAAAGACACCTCGTAGTTTGGTAGTCGAGCTACTTGGTTTCAGCACAAAATGGTGAGGTAGAAAGTAGTGTACCGCTGGCAGGTCAGTAGCATAGATCTCTTGCATATGGCCAAGGCCTAAGTACTCCTCTAAGAAATCCTTGTACTGCTGATACAGTTCTGGCTGCCTCTGTAGTTTCTTTTCTATATTGATGAACCGTCGATAAGCCATGTTTTGAGAATTAGCTAACAAGGATGCATCAGTGAACATCGGTAGATTCACGGTGTATCTTCCGCTTGGATTTCTAATTCTAGTGGCTTGGAACCAAGCCTCGCATTTTTGGTCCGTTTGACTAATCAATTTCTCTGTAGTGCAGTCTTCCAGCTCCCAGAAGTGTTGTATGCGTTGATCCAATTCAACGTTCTTGATGCCACTAAATGGTGTTGGTCGTGACATCTTTCCCAGGGCCGTGACAATTCGCCATCGTGGGAATTGTCAAATTGCAGTTTTTGTACGGTCTGAAACCAAAAATTGCAGTTTCGGCAATTCGCTACCGTGCGAAAGGCCAAACTGCAATTTTTGATCTAACGCGAAGGTGCATCGACCGCATGTGTAAGTTCATGCACCTTAACTGGTCGATGCACCTAGGCGGTCAATATGCATTGCAGTGGCAACACCACCTTATCAAAATTTTATCTATGACCACCACCGTATCATACCTAATTAGCTGCATGCCGCGAAATTTTATCTATTCTAAATAATTATTTTCCCAGACCGCCTTATAAAAATTTTATCTAAGCTAATGACCACCTTATCATACTTAATTAGCCGCATACCGCATTTTATCTATACCCATATTTTCCCAGACCACAAATTCACCCTCTTATCAATTCGCTAACCACAAACAATTACAATAATCACAAACTCACCTTCTTATATATTCGGTAACCACAATTTTCTAACCATAAAATCCAAGATGACTGAAAAAGCGTTTTTGGCCCAGAACCTGCATAGTTATACTACTCAGCGAACGAATCCAGCGATCCCGCTAAAAACAAAGCAATTGCAAATTACCCAGCACCAACAAACGCCGATGAAGTGAGAAGATTCTTAGCTTTTTACAATTACTACAGACGATTTTTCAAGAACTTTGCAGAAATCACGAAAAGTTTAAATAATTTATTAAAGAAAGGCCAAAAGTTTCGAACTACTAAAGCAAAAATTTATCAAACCCCTCATTCTACAATACTCCAACGTCAGCAAAACATTCTAACAACATGCATCAACAACACGCATCAGAGCATCAGTGAAAAAGGCCAAGATCTACTAATATCATACGCCAGTCTGTGTCCTGTCACTTATCAAACACGAAATGAACAAACCCGTCATCGAGAAGGAACTCCTAGCTATTCATTGGGTTATCAATTTCATGAAACCATACCTATTTAGCAATAAATTTATAATCGTCACAGACCATAGACCTTTAGTCTCGTTATTTTCCCACAAAAACCCATCATCTAAACTTAGTGGAATACGTCTGGATTTATGTGACTTTGATTTCGAAATTATTTTTAAACATGGAAAAATGAATACAAATGCTGTTGCCGAAAAAAATTGATTTCAATTTACTCAAGAGCATGATACCCGCAATAAATGACCCATCTTGCCATAAAACTTTAGTGCTAACTAGGGTTATGAAAAATAAACTCAACACCCCTGGCAACGAATATGAAACCGTTAAGCCCGCAGAGCCTGATCAACTCTTCATATGAGACTGCACTTCTCTATCAGATATGAAAAATGTAAAAAAACTTAATTTCGTAATAATGAGCGACCATAAACAAAATGCATGCAAAATTAAAATAGATATTGATATAAATACAGAAGAGGTACTAGTATGATGCAGTAATAATCCAATGAACTTAGAATTGATCCTGGAGAAGCTGTCATCAAAATTAAAGGAAGCAAATATAAAAGAATTAGCGCTAAATATAAAAAATTAGATATTTGAATATGTTCAGAAAGAACAGTTTAAGGAAATTTATAACAAGTTGCAACGTAAAATGGATAAAAATATTACTATAAAAAAGCCTCCAAAAAATAGTTGACTCACCGACACAAAATAAACTTATAGAAGATTTTCACAACTCACCACATTGCGGTCTTTTTGGAATCAGAAAGACTTTTTTAAAATTTACACAAAAAAGCATATGGAAGAACATGAACAAAATGGTGAAAAAATTTGTTTTAAACAGTCATTCTTGCTGTATAAACAAACAATTCAAACATACGAAAGAAGAAATGACCATCACTGACACACCAAATACGAGATTCGAAGTGATTTCAATAGACACAGTAAATGCCTTACAGATATCCAATAATTACCGTTACATAGTAACAATACAGTGTGAACTCACTAAATTCATTATAGCTCACCCTATGGAAACAAAAGATGCAAAAGCAGTAGCAACCACTTTAGTCGAACAATTCATCTTAAAATACGGACACTTCAAAGTACTAAAATCCGATAGAGGCACTGAGTTCAAAAATGAATTAATGAAACACATCTGCGACATATTCCAAATAAAACAGATATTTTCAAGCCACTTCCATAATAAAACATGAGGTTCTGTTGAAAGAAACCATGTAGTTCTGAACGAATTCCTTCTTATTTACACAAGCGAATACGATTGGGACAAATGGATTCCTTGCGTTAGTTTTGCGTATAATACAACGCCACACGTCGGCACTCAATATAGTCCTTACGAATTAGTATATGGTAAACTTCCATACCTTCCAAATGATACAATAACAAAAACAAGCACAATATATAATTTAGATAATTACGTTGATGAATTAAAAAATAGAATAAATCTAGCACTAAACAAAACCAAGGAATATCTAAACAAAGCTAAACTGAGAAACAAAAAAAACTATGATATAAAAACAAATGTAAGTAATCTTAGCTTAGGAGACTACGTTTAAGCAGGAGTATTAATAGAAAGAAATGTCAAAGTCCTTATTATGGACCATACAAGCCTAGAAAAACTAGGCAACAATTCAATATTAAATGTAAATAACGAAAAAAAATGTACCACAACAAACTATTAAAAAAAATTTACTGGCATCCCAGCAGAGAGTACACCTTCTCTAAAGGGAGAGGGTGAAGAGGTCTATAAACCTTGACCCTCATGAACACCAGACAGGTCATGCACCCTTCATCGAACTTAAACCTTCATTGAACTTGAATGAACTATCAAATTGATGATCTTTCATTCTTGATCAATTTCAATTTTTACTTGACTGTAAAATTAAATTAAAATTTGCAATTTACTCATGAAATTATGCTGAAACTAGATGTTTTGTAATTTGTTTCATTTTTTTTTTATATATATCATTTATGTATTAATTTAAGAAAACTATACTGCTTATGTTGCAATATTGTTGTATAAAAATAACGCAAATTCGATAAAATAATCAGTATCATTTTGAAATCAGAAGTTTTAAGACTTTTATTCTGAAACGGCGAATATGACGGCACCTTGCCTCACCTTAGAAAACACAAACTCTCAAATAAAAGAACGGCGAACTTGACGGCTTGTTATTCGCCACGACATATCACGTGTGAACCATACTTTACACTATCCGTGCACCAACGTGACCAACACACAAGTTTAGTCTTCACACATAGGTGGTCAACATCGTTCGTGACACCAACAGGACCAACATAAGTCAATTTTGAGGTTAATTTGAACTATTTCAAAACTATCGAAAATTAGATCGAATTATGAGTTTTTGTATAAAATATTAATTGTTTATTTTTGAGTATTGATTTGTTATTTCAATACTTTGTTGCAGTAGAATACGTGAATTTTATGAAAACCAGATAAAATACGTCCACATAAAATCATGAAAATATCGAAAACAAAGCAAAATCGAAGATTTTTCCTTCAAGTATTTAATTTTTATTTTTAAATAGAGATTATATTTGTGCAGGTTTCATGGCAATTATGTGCATGCCTTCCAAGACCTAACTAACTGTACCGTCCCCCCAAATATAAATAATTCAAGAACTTCATGATTCTTCGCAAGGTGGGCACTCAGGAGCGACCATCTTGCACGCGTAATAAAATAACAAGACATGTAAGAAAAGATATGGTACTAACAAAAATCAGAAATCATAGGGTTTTAAAACAATATCTGTTACTCTGCACCACTGACCACGAATGGGATAAATGGACACCTTACAACACATTGTGTTACAATACAACATCACATGTAGACACAGGTTTTACGCCATATGAACTAATATTTGGGAAATTACAAATTTACCAACAAACAAAATAAAAAAATATTCACCCTCATATAACATTGCAGAATATGCTAAAGAACTCACACTTAGACTATAACATGAACATGAACAAGCAAATATCGTATTAGAAATACCTAAGAATAAAAGAATATGACAAAGTTACTAATACGTTAAGAATAAAAAATGGGAATTATGTCTTTTTGAAAAATAAGAGAAAATTAGATAGCCCTTACAAAGGTCCACTTAAGGTTGCAGACACAAAAGGAGTAAATATAATCGTTAAAATTAGTAGCAAGAATAATGTAAAACCTAAATAAAATGGATTATTTTAAATGTAACCATTAAACAAATATCTTAATTTCAATAGAATATGAGAGCATTTACTAATCAAAGCAATAGTGTAACCATAAATTATACAAAAAGCTATTTCTTTTATTAAAAGGAAACGGATGAAAGGATAATCAAATTTTAAAACAGTATAATGTATATGTAAGATTCTTATCAAGTTTAAATAATTAACAAAAGTAATAATCTACACCCTGTGAGTTTAAAAGAAACATTTCATACCATTAAGAATAAGAATAATACAAATTTTTAAACTTCAATTTCATACTTAACTATTATATTGTTGCATATTGTCAGGCAAATTAAATCATAACTGTAATAGTGATTATTATTATGTGATTCTTGTTACACTTTAATAATTTTGAATAATAAGCATAATTTTAAAATTAGGTTATACATATGAATTCTTTACTTAGTAATTATTAGTGACAAAAGCCATTTCTTTATGATTATTAAGTAACGAAGACATATTTTAGTAACATTGAAATAAGCATAACACATACAACATCTTGATACGTAAATACAACATCTCCATACAAAACGCCTACGGCTGGTGAGGCAATTTACATTCGATGGAAATGTTGTATTTTTTCCCCATGGTGAGCAATATACTATTATAATTGTGTGTTTAAATTGTACCGAATTTCGGCCGGTTAAATTCCACGATTCCTGGCATAGATGCGAACCTGGGCTGTTGTTTTCGTCGGCAGTGGGTGCGAAAAAATATAATGTCCATGCAGATTATGTTGATCTACTGATATTCTTATTAGATTAAATAATATTCCTTCATTTTTCAATTAATATACAGTATAATTCGCGTATTAACAAGTCGAAAAATGACAGAAAAAAACATGATATTAGGCGAACTTGCTGTTAGACGATTGTATCAGTTGATTGTCTTTCTATTGATATTTTATTATTTTAACTGATCTCCAATAGGGGTCACAGCGCTAATAATGAAAATAAGTGAATAAAGAATAGAATCAAAATTAAAATTAAAAAACCACAAAAGACACTCATGTCATACCACAAATTTTATTTTAGTTGTGTATAAAGAAATTTTTTATTGAAGTTTTTCGCTTTTTTGTAAATGATAGCTGAGTCAAGAATTCTTCCACCGGATGCAGACTTTGCAAGGGACGTAAGCCATTGTCTTGTGCTTCCAGGAATCTTTGAATAACTCGCAAGGCAGCGTGAGCTTCTGCCCGAGACGGTGGTATTTCTTCCTGCGACTGCGAGATTTCGTCGTCGCTGCATCCCTTATCATTTGCACTTCCATCTGCCAGCGACAAAATTGCCCCCTCTGATGGTGAATCCCAGGTGATAAGGTCAGCATCCACGTCGACATACTGGCTGAAATCCGTTAGTCCGAAAAAACGTTGTCTGTGAGCGTTTCTTGCATAGACTCCACTGCAGGTTCTTCATCAATGGCATCAAATCCAACGTATCGAAAACAGTTTCTTATTGTCACATCCGTCACCTTCTCCCAGGAGTCCTTGAGGATGTACACTGTTTGAAGAAGATTGATCTGGAAGGATTGCTGGTTGTCGATTGCTGCAATCATCCGTTCTACCAACGCCAACCTGTAATGATGCCTCACGTTGCGAAAAACCCCCGCATCCATAGGCTGTGTCAAGTCTTGTGCTTTTTCTTGGAGTACAGCTCCAGAAATGCTTGGTTTGCCAGCAGCCACAGTCCTGAACCACTCGAGAAGAGCTGTGTCAACTTTCTCCACGACGAATGATTTGGTGCGCTTGACGGTAGTGTTTAACTTACCTTGCTCGAACTGCGCCAAAATTTCCTCGTGCTGCTTCTTCAGCCTAGACACAGTCGATTCATTAACGCCAAATTTCACTGCCAATTGCTTCTGCTTCCATCCGCTTCGCACAAGCTTACACATTTCACCCTTTTGCTGAAGCTCCAGATCATTTCGTGGACGTTTAGCAGCCATGTCGAAGAAATTTAGAATGGTGAAATGAAGAAATGCCGTTATGAAGAAATGTCACACAAGATGACAATATCGCTTTCGTGCGCATGCGTGGGCATTCGCGTACGGAACTGGAATTGAATTTAGAGTATATGGGCGACAGTTTTATGGATGGAGTTGCATCTTGCAGAATCATACTCAGAGAGCATTCTCTTATAAAAGGAAACTGCATATTCACGCTTAGGAGAGATATTCACCATTGAAAATGCGTGAGTGTAGATCGTGCATGCTAACGAATTCTTCACTCTTGCTAATAGGCGAAGGAATTTTTTATTTGGAGATGGAAAAGTCTTTGCTATAAAGCAAATTTTGCTATTACGCGACTTGCTACTAGGCGAACTCATTTGTTTGTAATAGACAGTAATTTTGCCGGTGCTTTGTACTAACTTGCTATTCAGTGAATTTTGCTATTAGGCGAATTGCTAATACGCAAATTCTGCTGTATATAATTATTATTATTATATTTTATACATTTCTTTAAATAATAATATTCAAGGAGCTAATAAATTATTGTTACTACTCTAATCCTGCTTCTTTAAAAATGACAATTTTCCATAGAGTATAAAAAAGCTAAACTACTGAGATCTAAATTTATACAATATTAACCTAACTAGATTGATAAACACTAAGGTAAGTAATCATAAGGTGTTTTTCTTTAAAATAATTTTTTATAATTTCCTTTCGGAAATACCCTACAGTACACCTCGGGAGAGAAAATAGAAAATCTTATATTAAAATTAGTACATTGTTAATATGCGTATTTGCAACCTTAAAGAGCTGTTTTAACACGAGTTCTTCTTTCGTGGCCCCGCAAACAGATTTGCCACGGTAGTGGACATTGCGATGGTTTATTGGAGTTGATTACACCCTGTGATAGCCGCCCCACTTTTCATTGGTTCGTTTATATAGTCATCATTGAAACCTTTCATGTTGTTATTACAGTAGAACGCCGATTATCCGAATTAATTGGGACCGGGGTCGATTCGGATAATCGAAAATTCGGATAATCGGACATAGGCTGGTAATAAAGAAAACCGAACTGTCACACAAAGAATGAAAAACAATAACGCTCACTTGAACATCTCGATCAGAGAAAGTTGCCTCGCAACCATATCTGGAACACAATTACAACAATTACAACAAAAAAACCAAAATTACTAGGTTTTAATTTTTTTTATTACGCTTAGGACCGATTCGGATAATTGGCGATTCGGTTAATCGGCGTTCGGATAATCGGCGTTCTACTTTTTTTTGAATTCTATAACAGAGACGAAAATGTTTTGTTTCTCTTAGATACTTGACGATCCCTTCCACTGCATTCTTATAGCCTTCATCATAACTGCCCCGGAATACTGCACACATTATGTCGGTTTTGCTTACTATAGTGCCGTCGTAGGTTAAGAGGGCGTAAGTGAAATTTATTTAATTTTAGAGTTGTTCGAGTGTTTAGATTTATTATTATGGTAAACTTTGGTTTGTGGGTTTGTGGTCTGCGAAAATATGGGTATAGATAAAATGCTGCTAATTGGGTATGATAAGGTGGTCATTAGCTTAGATAAAATTTTTATAAGGCGGTCTGGGAAAATAATTAATTAGAATAGATAGAATTTCGCGGCATGCAGCTAATTAGGTATGATACGGTGGTGGTCATAGATAAAATTTTGATAAGGTGGTCTGGGAAAATATTAATTAGCATAGATAAAATTTTAGGGTATGCAGCTAATTAGGTATGATAAAGTGGTGGTCATAGATAAAATTTTGATAAGGTGGTCTGGGAAAATATTACATGAAAAATGATTGATTGTTATATATATATATATATATACAACAATAATTTGCTGTAATAATAATAATGGTAAATTTAAAGTTTGAGTTCCCATGTTTATGAAGACGTCCACACTTTTAAGTGAGAGAAAGACAGAGAGAGCATGTATTTGAGTTGAGTTCGCATATGTTTTATGAAGACGCCAACACTGTGGGACTACAAGCTGCATAATATATTATTTTCGACGTGAAAACGTCTTTCTTCTCGTTGAGTTTGTACATTGGTAGCCAGTTTAACATTCTTGTGTTATAAAGCACCGTCATTTTTCAATCGCTAATAACTACGAGGCTGATAACGCAATAAACCCGGTTGAGGACACAGTGGATGGAACATATTTGCACGTCTTTATTGTGTGGCACTTGTTTTTCCCATGACGTCATGGGGCTAGTGCAAGCGTCCACGCGTGATTGTTGTTTTTTAGCGTTGTGTGAGGATATTTATGAGTGTAGCGTAAGAACGCATTAAGCTAGGACATTGATTAGGATATCATTGTGAAACCCATATAAATAGCTACCAGGACCGAAAGCGAAACATTAATAATATTCTCCAAAATATATGCAAAAATCGGTATTAATTTGAAAGTATAAAAAATGTGGAAGATATCATTTCATATGAGGCGTATATATGCACCGAATTATAAAAAACTCAAATCGGAGAAAACCCGCATTAAACAAATATTAAAAACCAAAATTTTCTGTGCCGAGCAAGTGTGAGAGCTACGGTGGCATTGAAGAAAAAATAAAAAAACGACGGGAAAAAATTAACTTGTGATTTATTTATTCTGTAACCGTACTACTCTCCATAACCATTGTATTTAATGGTTTGATAATGAAAGTACATATTATTACGAAAATTTTGTTGTAATTTTTTGACGTTAAAACTTCTTTTCGCTCGTTAAGTACACTGATAGCCAGTCAAACTTTCTTGCGGTACAATTTACTGTCAGCTTTCAATCGTCAATAGCTACGACGTTTATAATGCGATCATAACTGTTGAGGTCACAATGGATACACACTTTCTTTACGTGATTATCGTGCGGCATAAGTTTTGCGCGTGATGTCAACGGGCTAGTTCACTAACACATGATTATTGTTAAAAAGCATTGCGTAAAATTATAAATAAGTGTAGCGTGAGAACGCGATCGTGTAGGACGTTCGACCGGGTGTCATTGTAAGGAATGTGAGAAGAGCTACCAGGACCTTAAGTAAAACTATAAAAATAGTTGCTGAAGTATTAGTAAAAATCGCTTTTAAATTGAAAATTGGAAAAACAATTGAAAATATCGCGCCGTGTCAATCGTAAATATGGGCCGAATCGAATCAAATGCAAATCAAAGAGAGCTTGCATCAAATCGTATTCAAAAAGTCCTACAGTGTCCAGTGCCGAGCAAATATCAGAGCTACGGCAGCATTAAAGGAGAAATGAAAGAGGCATGAAAAAATAAGCATGTGATTTATCTTTTCTGTCACCGTATTACTCTATATAATCATTGCATAAGAGACATTGATTTAAGTACATACTAATAAGAAACACTTATTATAATTTTATACCAAAGTTTTCACGGGAAATCTACGGCGCGGAAAGTGACTGGGCCGTTCAGTTTTTCCGTTTTGTTATAAGTTTTATTTTCAGTTTTAACCAGTTGTTAGTTCAATGTTGAGGGTACGCTTTACACAAATTTTGGGTTGGCTTAATATTTATTAGTGTGCATATACTAATTACAATTCCCATTTTCATTTTCATTCATTTTCCTAAAGCTTTATACAATAAAAATGCCCATGTGACCAATCGTTTCATTCTTTATATAATTAAATTCAAATTATATAAATATTTTATATTAAATAATATAAACTAAACTCCTAATTATCTTCCTAATATTTGATACAAAACAAATGTTAATGTGACCAATCTACTAGTTATCTTCCGAATATTTTATACAAATCAAACGTCCATGCGACCAATCTAATTATCTTCCTAATATTTTATACAAATCAAACGTCCATGCGAATAACCTACTAATTATCTTCCTTATATTTTATACAAATCAAACGTCCATGCGACCAACCTACTAATTATCTTCGTAATATTTTATACAAATCAAACGTCCATGCGACCAATCTACTAGTTATCTTCCTAATATTTTATACAAACCAAACGTCCATGCGACCAATCGTTTCGTTCTTTATATAAACTAAGACTCAAAAGGAAGCATCAAATTCGGTTTTAGCGCAGCGAAGGTGAGGCTTCCAAATGAGTCAAAGGGCGGCACCGAGGAGGCTGCAGGTGGTACAAAGTAATTTGCACCACTGTGAGGCGGCCACCGAGGATTTGATGCTATACATGGAGGAGAATGGAGTGGATTTGGCCTTAGTCCAGGAACCATGGCTCTCAGGAGACAAAATCCGAGGACTTGGGTCAAAAAGTTATAGTCTACTGCATTCAAGCAAAACAGGTAAAAAGAGGGCGTGTATAGTAGCAAAGAGATCACTAAATCTCACTTTACTTTCACAGCACAGCACGAACGACTTGGTGGTGGCATTACTAGAGGAGAGGGGCAAAACAAACATGCTCCTGGCCTCAACGTACATGCCATATGAGGAAGGAGACCCCCCATCAGCAGCGGTCCGGGCCCTTGTACAAGAGGCCGAAACTAGAGGATGGCAAATGGTGATGGGTGTCGACGCGAATGGTCATCACGTCCAATGGGGGAGCAGTGACATCAACGGAAGGGGTGAGTCAATTCTAGAGTTTATAATTGCTACCAACCTGACAATCTGCAATCGGGGTGATTCACCCACCTTTACTAACAAGATTAGGGAGGAGGTAATAGACCTTACATTGGCCACTAACACTATTAATTTAAAAGTAGAAAACTGGAGAGTTTCTCCCGAGTACTCCTTTTCGGATCATGGGAGAATTCTCTTCGACATTAACCGGAAGGTTCAGGTAGGAAAACCCTACAGGAATCCAAGGAACACGGACTGGAATAGTTTTTCCACCGAAGTGGAGAAGGCAATGAAAACAAAGAGCACACAGTGCTTCGGTACCTATCTCCACACGGTGGCGGATCTGGAAAAGTCCGTAAAACAACTTTGCGAGATCTTGCTAAAAGCCTTCCAGAAAACTTGCCCAATAAGCAGAGCTCGAAGGGAAACCAATAAGTGGTGAAACAAAGAAATCAAGCAACAGAGGGACGTTACTAGAAGGCTTTATAACAGAGCAAAGGAAAGTAAAGAAGAGGAGGACTGGGCTAATTACAAGCGCAGTTTCAATGAGTATAAGATTAAGATAAGAAAGGCAAAATGGGACTCCCTGGTCGACTTCCTTAACTCCATAGAGGACGTGAACGAGGCCTCAAGGTTCAGGAAAATTCTTTCCAAAGACGTCATAGTCACGGGAAACCTGAAGAGACCAAATGGTTCGTGGACGGAGTCGAGCAAGGAGACACTAGAGCTGCTGATGGAGACCCACTTCCCGGGCTGCCTGACAACATGGGGCGAGGATGAGAACCCAATGATCAGGATTAGTCCAAAGGAGGTAACTATAAGAGACGCCATCACCAAGGAGAAGGTAATATGGGCGGTGAAAACATTGGAGCCATATAAATCTGCGGGGCCGTATGGAATCACACCAGCCATGCTGCAAAATTCGATAGGCAGCATAGCAGATGTACTGACGAGCATCTTTCAGGGCTGTTTATCATTAGGATACATCCCTGAAAATTGGAGAGAGGTAAGGGTTGCCTTCATACCCAAATCGGGGAAGTCAAGCAACACTACACCAAAGGACTTTAGGCCAATATGCCTCTCCTCGTTCCTATTAAAGACAATGGAGAGTGTTCAGTAATCACTGAACAAAAAAACTACTTGGTGTTAATCAAGTAGCTTTTGAACTGACTTAGGAAATGATTTGATAGGCCTTGACAAGTTTTCTTTAGCCACAAAATCATTTCTTAAGTCAGGTTGTTTTTCTGGCGTGAAGAATTTATTCAACTTGAGTTTTTGTTTTGTACGACCAAGAAAGGAGTCTTAGTTTCTTAAAAAACAAAAAAAAAGCAGAAATTTTAATTGTGGTGTAAATCGATCGAAGAGATTTTTTCTAAAATAAAAGTTCTATGTAAATCTGAAATTAATTTAAACTCAGAAAAAATCTTGTGTTCAAATGTAAAAAAAAATTATGAATTAACATTTGTCTAGTAATATACTGAACTTTTTTTTTTGTTGAAAGATGGATTTTTAAAAATACTTGTGTAAAAATAATAAAAAAACTATGTGAAATAATATTGATAAATGTGTAAAAAATAATTGTTTTGTTAAGTGAATAAAAACAAAGAAATCATTAAGAATTTTGTTTTTTTGTGTAATCTCATTCCTCCTCACTATTTCGGCAGTTCATTGCTAATGCTAAATTTGAACATTTTTATGGTCCTTCGAGCCGGATAGTGAGTGCGGTTTGAAAAATTCTGAACTGAAAGTGTTTTTATTCTTTAAAAAAAAATCATACGTAGAGGGAGCCAAGCCGTGAGTATTTTCCACATTTTATCTATTTGTTGAAAGTATTACTGGTCAACTGTCATAATGGCGGCAAAACTTGAGCTAAAAATAGCTCTTCAAATGCAACGGTTCTATTATCTGGAGAAAATGGCCAAGCAACATAGTGATGAAAAGTTAGCATCTATGAGTTTACCAGCTGTGTCAAGTCATCTGGAATTTCTCGAAAAAAAGTGGGATCAGTTTGATTCCTTTCATAATACGTTCTATGATACAAAGAGCGATGAAATCCTTACAACTGAGTATCATTTGCAAGATGTCTACGATCAAGCTCAACTTTTTTATGTTAATCTAAGGGCCACTTTAATGGAAATAAAAGACAAGCTTCTTGAAGGCAAAACTCCAACCGGGAAAGAACTGCTTGACAATTCTGCAGCTGCTTCTGCTGGAATTAGTTTAAATCATTCTCTGCCTGAAATAAAATTACCAATATTTTCAGGGGATCCAATGGAGTGGGTTCCCTTTCGAGACTTATTCTTAGCTATTATCGGTAAGGATATTAGCCTTCAGCCAGCTACTAAGATGTATTATCTGAAAACTCAACTTGCTGGTGAACCAAAATCTCTTATCGAGAGTATCCCCCCATCAAATGAGTCTTTTAAACCTGCATGGGATCTGCTTGTGAGACGTTATGACAATCCCCGATTGTTGCTAAAAAGACATGCTGAAAGTATTCTTTATGGTTCACGCGTTACTGGAGGTTCGGCTACAGAATTGAAGGAACTTATCGCAACTAATACTAGAGCCTTGGATTCTCTGAAGTCACTGGGATCGGGAGTGACATTCTCTGATGTCCTACTTATCACTGCTACTTTAAATAAACTAGACTCTCATACAGTTGCTAGATGGGAAACTAAACTGGGTCTGACAAAGGACTTCCCGACCTACGATACGCTTTTGGAGTTTCTTGAACTCACTGCACTTGTTTGGGAAGGGTCTGAAAACATTCGTATACCATCTTCAACTTCGAGCAATTCTTCTATTAGTAAATATCCGAGTAAATCATCTAAAAGACAATCATCAGTTAAACCAGCAGTGAGTTATACCGTGGTGACAAGATCATCAGAGACTCCCAGTGAAAAGATTGACGCTCGATGTGCCATCTGTAAGAGCAATCACTATGTGTTATGGTGTCCTAAGTTCAAGGTCATGTCAACAAATGAGAAAGTCGACACAGTTAAGAATTTAAGACTTTGTTTTAATTGTTTGGGTAACCACAGGGTGCAACATTGCACAAATAAGAATCGTTGCCAGAAATGCGGTGCTATGCACCATACTGAAATACATTTTGAGAATCATAGAAAACCATTTGAAGCATCAGTTAGGAGTAATTCTACAAATCCTGAACTGAGTAAATCAAATCCAGAGAAATGATTGCTTGACAAATCTTGTCAATTCTTGAGAAACGTAAATACAAACCATTTACGTTTACTTCCTGCTGAAATATCTGAGACTACATCTTGTTTGAAAAAATCTGAGTCTGCACTATCTACTTCATCTAAAATCTTTCATAATGAAGTTATGAAAAAAGAATGTGACGATTGGAATCTTGAGCAATTAGATCACCTAAGATCCATTGTACTGCTCGCTACTGGCAAGGTTTTAATTATATTACCTAACATGGAACCTGTTGAGGCTAGAGTTCTTGTGGATCCTGGTTCTGAGTTGTCCTTCATTTCTGAAAAGTTTTTTAGACGTTTGAAAATACCAAAGGAAATATCTACGATACCTATATCCGGAATTGGGAATTGGTCTAGTGGACATACGCTAGGAAGCTGCCTTCTGAAACTTCAATCGAAGTATTCTGAACAGTCTATTATTACTCAGGTATATATTTTGAGTAAACTTACAACCCAATTACCTGCTGAAAGTATTGAGACGCCAAACTGGCCACATCTTAACAACTTAGAGCTTGCTGACCCGGAGTATTGTACGTCAAAGCCTGTTGATATTTTACTAGGAGCTATACCAACAAGCGAGATTATGCTATCTGGTGTGATAAAGGGCGAAAATGGTACTCCTATAGCTCAATCCACTATTTTTGGTTGGATCATTTATGGTTCTGCTCAACAAAATTGCAATAGTTATTCACCTCACTGTCATTACTCTTCAGCAGATGAGGAGCTGCAATCGATTCTGAGTAAATTTTGGGCACAAGAAGAAATAATAGAGTCAAGTCTATCAAAACTTGACCCTGAAGATCAACGATGTGAAGACTTCTTCAAGAATACACATTCAAGAGATGACTCTGGTCGATATATTGTTAGATTACCACTAAAATCTTTACCATCTACTCTTGGTGATTCTTCTGTTAAAGCCAAGAGATGCTTATCAAGTATCTTGAGACGTCTAGAGGGTAGTCTTACATATGGCAAACTGTATACTGAGTTTATGAATGAATATGAAAATCTAAATCATATGAGGAGAGCACCAGTCAAACATCCTGAGACACCAATCTATTATCTTCCACATCATGGAGTATTAAGAGAGCAGAGTACTACAACGAAATTACGAGTAGTCTTTAATGGTTCCAGTAACACTACTTCGGGTTCTTCATTAAATGATTTGCTACATAGTGGTCCAAAGATTCAAAAGGATATTTCAGATGTACTTTTATGGGTGAGAAGACATCGAATTGTTTTTGCAACTGATATAACAAAGATGTTCCGCCAAATAAATGTCCATCCTGACGACTGGGATCTACAGAGGATTTGGTGGGTTGATGAAAACAAGAAAATGACTCCATATCAACTCACCACAGTAACTTATGGGACAAGATGTGCACCTTATCTAGCTGTGAGAGTTCTGCTTCAACTTGCAGAAGACGAAAAGAAAAAATACCCACTCGCAATTGATCCGCTTATCAAGGGACGTTATGTGGATGACATCTATGGAGGAGGAGAGACTATTTCTGAAGCTATTTCGACAGCTGTTCAAGTAAAATCTTTGTGTGCAGCAGGAGGATTCCCTCTAGCCAAATGGGCAAGTAATTCACCAGAAGTACTGTCAGCGATATCTGCAGAGAGTAAGCCAATCGAAGTCGACATTCAAGAAAAAGAAAATTCAGTGAAAGTTCTTGGACTTTCATGGAACCCATCGGCAGATCATTTCTTTTTCAAACATTTGGAGCTATCATCAACTAAACAAACAAAGAGATCAATTTTATCTGCGATTGCTCGTCTTTTCGATCCACTAGGTTTCCTTGTACCAGTCGTTATTCGAGCAAAAATGCTCATGCAGGTGTTATGGCTGGAGAAAGTGAGTTGGGACGACCCTATCACTGAAGAGCTCAGTAAAAAGTGGAATAAATTTCAAGAAGATTTAAAAAAAGTCGATGTTATTAGTATCCCAAGATGGCTTCACCTGAATTCATCAACAGCAGTTGAGATACATGGGTTTTCTGACGCTTCGCAGCTTGCTATGGCTGCGGTAATTTTTCTGAAAGTCACAAATGAATTTGGAGAGAGTCATTCATCTTTCGTGTGTGCTAAATCTCAAGTTGCACCACTCAAACCAACTACGATACCAAGGCTTGAGTTAAACGCTGCTTTGCTGCTCACAAAACTTGTCAGTTATGTCAAGATAACTCTTGAGATACCTGATGCATCTACTTTTTTGTGGTCAGATTCTTCTGTCACCTTAACATGGTTGAGAAGTCCCCCTTCAAGATGGAAGGACTATGTAAGGAACAGAGTACACAGAGTTCAAGATCTTCAGCCTAATGCTATCTGGCGGTATGTACCTGGTAAGCAGAATCCAGCAGACTGCGCATCTAGAGGGTTATCACCTGAGAAGCTACGAGATCATATGCTATGGTGGCACGGACCATCATGGTTGCTAAAATCTGCAGAAGAGTGGCCAATCTTTAAATTACCATCTGTTATGACTGTTAATCTTGAGGAGAAACCAGGTCAATGTTTCTTTGTGAGGAAATCTGAGGAGAATCCATTCTGCAAAATACTAGAGAAGAGATCGGGTCTACTACCAATTTTAAAAATTACTGCTACATGCTTGCGAGCTATTCAATGCTTCAAGGGCAAACCTCAATCTTCGCTAATACACCCATTATCTACAAGTGACCTGGAAGCGGCTAAAATTATACACATCAAGATAACTCAAGGATTGTTCTTTTCCAAAGAGTTACATATACTGAAACAAGACAATTTTCTTTCAAAGACTAACAGCCTTTGTAAATTAACACCATTTGTTGATTTTGAAGGAGTCTTAAGAGTTGGTGGGCGATTAGAACGAGCTAGAATATCATCTGAGGAGAAACATCAGGCAATTCTGCCTAGGAATTCACAGTTAACATCTCTAGTAATTGCTGAAGCTCATGAGAAGACGTTGCATGGTGGAACACAACTAACACTATCTTATCTGAGACGAGCTTACTGGATAGTTGGTGGTCGAATGCCAGTTCGCTCATATATCTTACGCTGTGTCATCTGTGCGAGAAATAGAGGAGTGAGAGCTCAACAACTGATGGGGCAGTTACCTTCTGCTCGGGTCAATCCTTCCAGAGCTTTCTACCATTCAGGAGTTGACTATGCTGGCCCATTTACAGTTAAAACGTGGAAGGGTAGAGGAGCTAAATCGTATAAGAGTTGGATTGCTGTGTTTGTTTGCCTTGTTTCCTCAGCAATACATCTTGAAATCGTTACAGATTATACTTCTGAGGCATTCATTGCAGCATATAGACGTTTCATCAGTCGTCGAGGTATCTGCAACACGCTATCGAGTGACTGTGGGACCAATTTTTTGGGTGCTGACAAAATTCTCAGGAATCTCTTCCAAGCTGGAACATGTGAGAATCAGAATCTAAAAAGTTTATTGTTAAAGGAGGGGACTAATTGGCAGTTTATCCCACCTGGTGCACCACACTTTGGTGGTAAGTGGGAAGCTGCTGTGAAATCTTTAAAATTCCATCTAAAAAGAGTCATAGGCGATACACTTCTAACTTATGAAGAGTTAACAACACTTCTTACTCAAATTGAGTCGGTGTTAAATTCTAGACCGCTGAGTCCTTTATCTGAGGATCCATCTGACTTAAGGGTACTTACACCAGGTCACTTTCTGATTGGCGAGCCACTGAATCTATATCCTGAGCCTTCACTTCTGGAGTTTAATTCTTCTAGGTTATCAAAATGGCAGTTACTTCAACAAAAGCTTCAGTACTTCTGGAAGAGATGGTCAGCTGAATGTTTGCAGAGGTATCAATCTATTTCAAAGTGGCATCATCCATCCAATGAGATTAAGATTGGATCAATGGTGCTCTTAACAGACGAGAGATTTCCACCGAGTAAATGGCCACTTGCACGAGTCGAACAGTTACATCCGGGAGCAGATGGACACACTAGAGTCGTTACTATAAAGACAGCTACTTCTAGTTTATTGCGACCAGTTACAAAATTATGCATTTTACCAGTAACTGCAGATTAGGTTGTCAAACAAGTTGCCAACGGGGAGGAGAATGTTCAGTAATCACTGAACAAAAAAACTACTTGGTGTTAATCAAGTAGCTTTTGAACTGACTTAGGAAATGATTTGATAGGCCTTGACAAGTTTTCTTTAGCCACAAAATCATTTCTTAAGTCAGGTTGTTTTTCTGGCGTGAAGAATTTATTCAACTTGAGTTTTTGTTTTGTACGACCAAGAAAGGAGTCTTAGTTTCTTAAAAAACAAAAAAAAGCAGAAATTTTAATTGTGGTGTAAATCGATCGAAGAGATTTTTTCTAAAATAAAAGTTCTATGTAAATCTGAAATTAATTTAAACTCAGAAAAAATCTTGTGTTCAAATGTAAAAAAAAATTATGAATTAACATTTGTCTAGTAATATACTGAACTTTTTTTTTTGTTGAAAGATGGATTTTTAAAAATACTTGTGTAAAAATAATAAAAAAACTATGTGAAATAATATTGATAAATGTGTAAAAAATAATTGTTTTGTTAAGTGAATAAAAACAAAGAAATCATTAAGAATTTTGTTTTTTTGTGTAATCTCATTCCTCCTCACTATTTCGGCAGTTCATTGCTAATGCTAAATTTGAACAGAGAGGCTTTTGGACCTTAACATTACGCAGAAGACCAAAATAGAGGAGGAGTGTATAGCACAGCACGCCCACCTCAAAGGTAAATCGGTGGAAAGTGCGCTGCATGAAGTGGTTGGAAGGATTGAAAAATCCCTCCAGCAAAAGGAATATGCCCTAGGGGCGTTTCTGGACATAGAGGGAGCCTTCAACAATGTAAAGACCAATGCAATAAGGGAGGCATTAGAGAAGTTGAACGTGGAGGCAACCATAACGCACTGGATAATAAGTATGCTAAACAGCAGAATTATCAGTACAGAAGTGGGGGATAACACGATCAGAAGACGGGCGACCAGAGGCACGCCACAAGGAGGGGTAATGTCCCCACTTTTGTGGTTGACCGTAATAAACTCGATCTTAAAAGACCTACAGACCAACTGGCAAAGACCTACAAACGATATGCGACACCATGTGTGAAGCCTTAGGGGAGACAAATAAATGAGCAGAGGAGAACGGGCTAGGGATAAATCCTGAAAAGATGAAGCTTGTTCTCTTCACCAGAAGATATAAGACACCGCAGGTCAGACTACCAAAGGTGAAAGGACAAGTACTAGATCTCTCGAGAGAGGCAAAGTACTTAGGAGTCATCCTGGACTCTAAACTCACTTGGAGGAGAAATGTGGAGGAAAGGACGAAAAAAGGAATAAACACTCTCTACACATGTAGGAAGATGTTTGGTAGGAAATGGGGTCTACAGCCACGGATCATACAGTGGATCTACACAATGATCGTCAGACCCATTATCACGTATGGAGCCCTTGTATGGTGGAAAGCCATGGACAAGGAGATTAATAAACAGATGTTGGGAAAGGTAAAGCGACTAGCAGCGATAAGCATAACGGGAGCTATTAAGAGCACACCTCAAGCGGCGCTAGAGGCGATGTTAAGCTTGCAACCGTTAGACCTCTTTACAAAGGGTCTGGCAGCCAAAGCAGCCCTCAGGTTGAGGGAAACAAAACAATGGAGGCACACAGACCAGGGTCATGTTAGTATACTGGAAGAGATGTTGAAAATGGGAGGCACCGTGGAAGCCGGAGTGCTACGACAGCACACGGACTACATGGTGGCAAGGCAATGGTTTGGGGAGGAGTTAGAGATCAAAATCCCAACCAGAGATGAGTGGGACAAAGGTCACATCCTGAACAGAGGAGGAATAAGCGTATTCACGGACGGCTCAGTAACTGAAACGGGGACTGGGGTCGGCCTATACTCGGAGATACTACAAGTCGAAGAGTCACATAGACTCACTAAAGACTGTAGTATACTGCAAGCGGAAATCAACGCAATAGAGAGAGCAGCAAGACTAACACAGCTGACTAGCGAAGAAATTCGGAAAGTCACAATCTACTGCGACAGTCAAGCGGCTCTTAGATCGCTGGAATCTAAGACAATCAAGTCAAAGGCAGTGATGAGTTGCAGGGAAGCACTGTCCTGGATCCGAGACAAAGTCAGCCTCTGTTGGGTACCCCCACACAGCCATGTGGAAGGGAACATACGGGCGGATAAACTGGCAAGGATCGGAACCGAAATTCACAGTGCTGAAGAAGCTAACTCTACAAAGCCACAGATGAGATTGTTGAATGAGACCATAGACAGGATAATTCGGGAACAACACAGCAAGAGATGGAGCAACAGAGACGACTGCTTCAACTCAAGGCAACTGTGGCCCAGAATTGATGAGGTAAGAACGGCGGGCTTGTTAAGAGCAACAAAGACCTCGGTGCGGACCATCACAATGGTCATTACAGGACACTGTCCGGTTGGGAAAAACCTCCAAAGGTGGGGGCTCGCAAACGACAGTCTCTGTAAGGAGTGCGACGAGGAAGAGGAGACTGTGGAACACCTTTTATGCTCCTGCCCAGCATTAGCCGAAAGTCGGCGGCTCATACTGGGAAGTGAATCCTTCAGAGGGATGGGGGATGTAGGAGCCATGGATGTCCAACAAGTAAGGAACTTTGCTCAAACGTGGAAATGCCTCAGAGCAGAAGGCAAAAGGAAAAAGCGATAGGAGAGGAAGGGGTTTTTCAAAACTAAAGGGCATCACAATGGGCCATCTGGCCTCCGAGTGGGAGTGGATCGTACAATCGATGTGAACACTCCACCCTGAAAACCTAAACCTAAACCTATATAAACTAATCTACTAATTATTTTATCATTCCACTTCTCAGACAGATTCAAGTTTACTTTACTTCTTGACCTAATTAATTTTTCTTTTATTTCCAAATTCCCAGTTTATTTTTTAATCCTAATTTATTCATTATTTATTTCATTCTATTATTTATTTTCATATTATAACTCCTCTTAGTACGGCGGTACTTCAAGCGGTCATTATGGATCCGCGGGATCACTCTGCTGATTCGCAGTCGCTCCTCCTTACCTACCGCTAGCAGCAGGCGACGCCGAACCTCTTCTATGGCCCGCCTGAAGTTGGCCTCCACCCCAGTACGGTACTTGACGGGACGCTCTTGTTCCACGGCCGGTGGCACGACGATCTTCTTCTTGCCCCGATTCCTGGCCCGGTATTCTTCCAATGTAATCCGCTTCGGTCGCGCAACGCCCCCTTCAATGTTACTTGCGACGTCACCGACATTGCGAAATAGCCACTTCAATGACGACGCCATACTTGAAACTAGGTTGATGGGTTCTGGCGACCACTTTCAACTAGATGTTCCCCCCAAAATCAATAGGTTTCTAGACCCTTGTTCGATGGGATATTTCGAACTCTAGTTGAAGGGTTACTAAACCTCTTTCAACACGAAGTTCCTTACTGCACCGATAGGTTTCGAGAACCTTGTCCGAACAAGGTTTTTTTTTTGCAGCTTCGAGCTCGAGTTTGATGGGTTACTATGATCACTTTCAAGCTCGAGCTCCCAACGCAGAGAACCGATAGGTTTCTAGAACCTTGTTCGGTTTGACCAATTCGAACTTGAGTTTGATGGGTTACTATGACCACTTTCAAACTCAAGCTCCCAAAAAACCGATAGGTATCTAGAACCTTGTTCGGTTTGGATCACTTACTTTTCCTTGTTCGTCTACTCCCTTTACAATCTGATAAGGTCTGCCTGACTTGTGAGGATGTGTAAGTTGATCGCAAATACTGGTGATATCCCCAATTTTTCTCCGCTTTTTATCCCGGATTTTTGACCGTTTCTGCGAGGTTGCCATCAATTACGAAACGCACTTAACTTCTGCATGGCACCATCTACCGGTGACAGACGGAGGTTTTTAGAACTGCGTAAGTTGTTTGAGTTGTTTACGTTTCCACATGTTTCGTTTTGACGTTTCAGTCTAGGTTAAGACCGTGTTGTGATGTCGCGTGTTTTATGTTTGTGAGTGAATTTCATGTTATTAACATAGGTTTCCGGGATCCAATGCTCACGTTAGTGTTATGAAATCATATGTTTGCTTATATTCTACATATTTGTAGGTTTATTTACATTGAAATACTTCGTGGCTATCGTGATCATGAACTTGTTGTGTTTATGCTTGATGGTAAGTATAATGCGTGTTTAACTTCTGGTGTGTTATGTTTTTTAGGCAGTCTTATGTTTTGTTCACATTGAAATACTCCACGGTTATGTGGACTATGTGATATGGACATCAAAATCGACTTCAACTTCTCCTGTTGTGGTTATTCTTGGTAGTGAGTATAGTAACATGTTAAATTTCTGGTGCATTATGTTTTTTAGCTTCATATGTGTTAAGGGTACTGTTCGTGACTCGTATAGTATATTTATTATATTCTAATCTCCCTTTCTTTTTAGGTGATGCGACGCATCCCAACAGAAGGATCGTTCTGCAGCTGGAAAAGTATCATTTTTCTACCAGCTAGATAAGGAAAACTTAGTGAAGAGGCTACATTAGATTCAAATCGAAATAAATATAATATTGTCAACAAAGGAGAAGTGCTTTCAACATTTAACATAGAATTATAAATGCTAAATAAATAAAGATTGAAACTGCAAAAAAAAAAAATTATTTCATTATGAGCGATTTTGCTGCAAATTTGCCGCCAGATTTTGATTTGACTTATGATAAAGATGAAATCCCAAAAAGTGTAAAGTTCAACTTAAAATAAACTATACATCTGATGTGTACATGGTTATTTGCTTATAATCAGGCTAGAAAAGAGGGCTGGGAAATGGTAGCCAGAGATCGCTTAAGATTTCAAATAAGAATAAAAGAAGTTCGTGTGATATTAGATCATGTACTTGAGAGTATTCATCGTGATATCATTTATAAGTTAAGATTTTCAGGAGAGGAGTGTGCTCGGGATTCAGCGAGCAAACCTCAAAGAGACAAGACGTGTGTTCGTTTCAAAGATACAAGTTGTAAGAGACATGTGCTCTCTCAAATCACAGAGATATAAACATAGGTATATTGAATTGCATATACATAAGTGGAATAAATTTGAGAACAAAATAAAGTTTAAATCCCCGAAATATTAAATAAGTGCATAAGGACACAACCTCAAATTGAAAGAACTTTACAAAAACAAGACAAGTGAAACCAACGTGAAATAGATCTAGAGTGTTTATAGACACATAAACAAAAAGTGGACATTAAACAAGAATCATAAGGGTTTAAT
The DNA here is from genome assembly GCA_963971475.1 of Chrysops caecutiens. NCBI lineage: Eukaryota > Metazoa > Arthropoda > Insecta > Diptera > Tabanidae > Chrysops > Chrysops caecutiens. The sequence continues at coordinate 48,468,756 of OZ020567.1, read as the reverse complement.
AGTTATGATAAATTTGAAATCGAACTACACGCAAATCAAGACACAATCCAAATAGAGATAACAAGTGGTTGCGCATTGCGACCCCAACGGGACCAGAAAGCGGCGTCACCTGAACAGTTACAACCCAGACCGCGTGGGACCTAGCGCACGGCACCTACCAGCAAATTGACATACACAGCCGTTAAGTACATAGTACGAATTTTCCCAATGAGATTTAGTTTTAATTGTTGGAATAATTGATTCTAGGATTGTTCGAAGTTTTAATTTTTGGATTGCGAAGACACGCAATTACTGTATTTAGGCTTGACCTGTATGTTAATAAATTTAGTTTTCTTTGATTTTGCTTTTGTTAAATTTTTTTTTCTTTTTTCTTTTTGGACCTTTTGGAAATTCTTTCTTTTTTTGCTTGCTAAAGTTAAGTTTATTATTGATATATCATACTAGTCTCATTTAATTGTGCAATCTTCGGATCGTATTTCTGTTTTGGGGCAAAGGTATTTTATTTATATATTAATTTTTGCACGTAGTTTACATCTCTGCATCTGCTGTCTTGCTTGTGTATACGGGCTTTTGGATTCTAACTTTAATTTTTGCTTTGCTTTTTCATTTTCTTGTTGTACTGCATAGGACGCATTGGGAAATCTATAATTAGCGGTATAATAGTAGAAGGTGATGTAGGTGCGAGATGACGAAAAAGAAAAGAAAAATCAGAAGTCCCAATTACAGGGGTGACTCCTCGCATTCCCTGGCCAGATCATTCTCCCAAACTACTCCCTTAAACACGGAATTCTCCCCCCTAATCCCAAAAATGGTCACTTGACAGAACGCTAGAGATAAAATACAGGGACAGACCCACAGACAGTCGCAGGACGGTAACAGTACCTCTAGCTCCACCAATACACAATCAAGTTCTAGCAAGGACACTAGCGACAGCACAAATATCTCAAGAATACAAGAACAGGAAAATACAATGTACATTACGTATACCGGCTCGTACCATAAGACGGAACGCACAAAGCAACAGAACGAACTACTGACACTGCAAGAAGCCGTAAACCACGCCTCATTAGCAAGACAAAGCACGCCCCATACCAAAATAACAGTACAAACCTCTCAGAAAAGACAAACAGATACATCACCTGAAGTACGTTCGCAAGAAAGAAAGGTAAACCAAACTGAACACCACACACATTTGACACAACAAACTCCCTCTACAAGCCACAGTAACAATCGCTTCGCCTACCTGGATAAATATCCGAACATAACTCTAAGCGAAGTACAAGGACCCCGCTCGCATACAGACCGCCCAGTAACGCATATTCCTAGGCCTCAAACAATCCCAAGCAAAAAACGGAAAATTCTCCCATCGTTTCCTACGGGGTCGCCATCAAAGAACTGACCTCAGCCTTGCGGACGCTTCTGGGTCATAAGAATTTTAACTTCAAACGCCTTAATAATAATTGCACGCACATACTAACAGATACCCTACAGGACTACCAACTGATCAGGGACTTGCTATCATCGAAAAATCTTAAGTACTACACCTACACTCCTAAGTAGTTGAAACCGGTCTCTGTCATTCTAAGAGGCATTGACGCCGATTATAATGACCAGGAAGTTAAGGAAGCTCTTCTCGAGGCCCAACCGGAGCTACCCATAATAAAGGTTTCCAGATTTAGCACCCCTACCTCCGCAAGATTATCCAAACAACTGGATCTGTTCTTGGTCCAGTTGGAGCAGGCATACAATACAAAAACCTTGAGCAATATCAAGTACCTACTAAATCAAAAAGTACAATGGGAAAATATGCAAAATAAACCCATCACACAGTGCAAAGGGTGTCAGAATTTTGGGCATATATCCCTTAATTGTAATTTAACATACAGATGCGTTAAATGTCCAAACACTCACTTGCCTGGACAGTGCTTGAGGGCCGACAGGAATGAAGGACAACCTTATTGCGTGAACTGCACGCAATATGGACATCCGGCTACTTAATTTCACACAATGTCCTAAATACCTAGAGTTCCTAGAAGAAAAGAAGCACAAAAAACGTATACTAAAGAAAAACGCAATATAACTCAACAATTATAAACAAACCAATGTAACCTACTCAACGAGACTTACAACTGGAGAGACACAAAATAATACCTCACATTCTCCAACTACTAGAACCATCACTTTCGAGCAGTTTCCTCAGACTGCGAGCAGTGCGTATAGAGGTCCTCTCGGTACCGAAACAAACGAGAATGACACGACCAGCAACTTAAATTTTTTGAATGCACAATTCCAAAAGTATTTTAACGCGGACATGATGGCCTTCGCAAAAAAAATCAATGAAGTGGTCAACTTTCTCAATAGGAATCCTGACATGACACAAGCTAAACAAGTATTATTCAACTTTGCATACGAACTACAACCTTTTATTGAACAATTAAAATAAATATATCAAAACGCAAATTACAAAAGCTTACGCTTAACTGCAACTCCTTACGAACACTTACCAGACAACACGAACTATACTTACTTATGACAAAACATAACATTGACATATCACTCCTGACCGAAACAAAACTGGATGACACGTCGAAGATAAAAACAGACTACCGGGATACGAGATACTGACGGAAAACAGACAGAATAGAGGTGGTAGTGGTGTGGTAGTTGTCATCCCACAAAATATCACCTATGAGGTACTTAACATGCCTAAATTTACTTCCCTCGAGGTCATTGCTATCAAAATAACTTTGACAGGTGGTACTTACATAAACATTGCATCACTGTATCACACCTATTCGATTGGCAAATCTGATCTCACCAGAGATGATCTGGACAAACTAGAATAGACAATTGGACGTATCCCCTTCATTATAGGGGGAAAAGGGACTTTAACGCGCATAATGAATACTGGTACAGTCAAAGGACAGATAAGAACGGCAAAACTCTCCTTGACTGGACGCTAGAAATGGACACCGTTAACATTTATACCACCGTACGCCCAACTTACCCCAATGCGGGAACATACCTTGACCTCAATATCATTCACCATGATATTGAGGTTATCGGACCCGTACCTTGGCAAGACGTTCATGGAACTGTAGAGAGTTTTCCAGACCACCGGGGCATTTTGCTCAAACTTGGACCAAAAGTACTCAGAACATCAAACAGACATATCAACAAACTAGTCTTCAAGGAGCCTGTTCAGCATTTGAACTGCAGGGCTGCAAATTGGAAGAAATTCCACAAATTGGTCCGGATGTCAAGTGCTGAACAGCTCGCGAACATTAAGGGTGATTGAAACCTTAACAGCCAAGAAATTGATTCGGAAATCGCAACATTTACTGATGGTGTCTTGAGTAGTATGCAAAATTGTATTCCAAAAATCTATTTTAAACACTCCTAAGGTGTGGAACTGCCAAATAACATCATTAGGATGCTAAACAAGAAAAAGAAAATGCGCAGACAACTCTTCAGATTCCTGGTCCGAAATAATTATATTAAAGATCAAGAATACTGAGCTAGGATGCAACGAATTACTCTGATCTCTAATCACATACAGCAGAGTATCAGAGATATATACAATAATTCACTTCGGACTAGGCTGGGGAAACTAGTGCCTGGCCGGGACGATTGCATAGACATTAATAAATTCAGACCAAATAGTAGAAAAGGAATCCACACCCTACTGGATCAGACCACGAAAACAATTTCGCATAATGTACAAGACATTAATAATCTGCTAGCCACAGCGGTGGCAGAGATTCATACGCGAACACATTTGTCGTCGAAGGTACACTTTGATCACATTATTACCAGTGATATCGCCGAGTTCAGGGCAGCGAGGAAAAACCAATCGATATGCTCCTTCAACGCCTCATCCTCCAGCTCAGCTAACACGTCATATCCGTACATCTTCTGCACGCCATCCCAAGTACAGAAGATGGCTGTTTCCCTTAAATTAAAAAAATCGTTTGGACATGATGGCATACCAAACATCATTGTGAAACACCTCCCGGAAAATTCCTTCACGATATTGGCCATAGTTTTCAACAACTGCCTGAACATTGGTTACTACCCGAGCTCATGGAATGTTGCGAAAACTATACAAATAAAAAAAACCAATCAAAATCCCTTGGACCCGAAAAGTTATCGGCCGATTTCCTTGTTGTCCTGGATTAGTGAACTCCTGGAAAAAATAATTCTGAATCAACTGAGAGATGTAATAGAACGGAAAAACATACTACCAGACTTTCAATTCGGCTTTCGAGCAGGACACTCAACGGTAGATGCAATCACCCTTCTACACAACAACATAGTACATAACATGTCACACAAAAAAACCTTACTTGCTGCGACTATAGACCTGAGAAACGTGTTTGATAAGGTCTGGATTGAGGCTTGAGGATTGAGGATTTTATCACATCGTTGAACATCAGGAAAAGTTCTTTAACTTTATTATTGTCGAATGAAAACTTTACAAGTTAAATAAATTTATGTTTAATTTTATAAGATTTCATCGTTCCGTAGGATTCCTCCTTGTTTATCTAAATTGACGGAGATCGTTCCGCGGGGCTCCGCTCAAAGAGGTCAAAATACTGGGAGACTGGGAATAAACGATGTATTTATTATGTTTTAGTTAACTTTATTAACGTAACTACCGTTACAGCAATACGTTACTTACTGACTAGCACTCTAGATTTAGCGGGCTCTTTACATATATTTTGAAGGGCTAGCGCAGCAATTAAAGTGCTGTCACTTCGAACTTTCCCATCAGAATTATGAGGTCATGTCGTTCTGCATTGGTTTGCACATTGCATTATAGGTGGGAACGGATCCAGACGATCAACTTATCGTGGGAAACTATAGAAGACTGGAGGCGGGGCCATACAGTGGTCAGCATGAGAATGGAACGAAACGAAATGGAACGGGATGATTAGTGGAATAAAACCTTTTTGTGCCTCAGGGGGATAAAACCTTTTTTCTTCGGTCCGGATGAGAAAGTTTCATTTGTTTCCCGTATTGTTTCCCGGTACATTATACCGTCCCCCCTTTGGAAGAGAGGTTTTTCTTGTTTTATTTAGAGCAAGAAAAATCTCTCTTCTTTACATAATTAACTTAGAATCTACCTCATTTTTTTTTTAGCTCATTAACATATTCAATGCATCATGATTTTACCTAATGCTACTTGATCTACACTAGTAACTTCTTTCTTATGTTATTATATTTGTCAAAAAATTATTATTACGAATCAATACATGTACGGTAATTACTTTATTATTTGAATCTCTTTTAACACAATTTGATTCGGATCAATTACTTCATATGGGCCTTCAAATAGTGGATCCATTTTCCTTCTATTTTGTATTTTTATAAAAACTCGTTCCCCTTCTTTAAGTTTAGTGTGTTACGATCTTGATTCTCTGTATTTATTCCTTTGGATTTAGGTTCTTGTAGATATTGGGGTCTATTCTGGCGAAATTTGCTAAATAGCAGATTTTTCTGCTACGGACGATAGCAGATTTGGCTCGTAGCAGAGTTTCGATAAGTTGGTATTCTGGCTACCAACTATTTTCGAATCTGCTACGAATTCAATTTCGCAAATTACTTTATGCCAAATCTGCTATCATTGAAGGCTGAAAGTGTAAACAAACACTGGAAATGGAATAAACTATAAGTTTAAATACCTTTTCGGTGTGAAAAATGTGTTAAAAAGTAAAAAATTTGTCAAATTCATAAATTAAGAGAAAGTGTTGATCAGTAGAACCGGAATCCGTCTGCATCCACTTCGTGACGAACACTATGTCCATAATATGATATGATTTTTCTTTCAAAGTTATTTATTTTCAAATACCAATATTTATTTTTGAGAAATATATAGTATTTTTAACAAATTTATCCATATTTCTTTCGCAAGAATTAGAATAGACCCAACAAATGATGAAATATTGAAAATGAATGAACTGTAAACATAAAGAAGGCAAAATAAACAAATTTTGTTCACATACGTATTCCAATGTTTCGTCTATTTAATAAAATATAAGTGGAGTAATTATGATTTTTTCTGTTTTTTGACTGCAAAAATAGTAAATGTCTTGAAACATGGCAACATATGTAAGGAAAATTTCTTAAAATCTGCAAAATTAATAAAATACATTAATTTTATCATTTAAGTATGAATTTATTTACTTTTCTATATGGGATAGCAGAAAACGTTATCATAAAGGCAGCTAAACCTGAGCCTGCTATGATAGCAGATATTTAACAGAATTATAGTAGATTTTTCTGCTATTTTTACACCCAGAATAGCAATTTAAGTCACTTTCGTTAAGTTACGAAAGACAACAACAATGCTATGGGAAATAGCAGATTGTCAAAATAGCAGAATCTGCTATGACCGGCCAGAATAGACTCCATTGCCTTGCTTTTATTATACTGGATTTTAGCCTATATTTTAGTTCTTTTGCATAGAGATCATGATTGTACATTGGATCGGGATGTTTGTTTGGCCTTTCCGTAAATGCCGAGGGAGTTTTCCAAAACAAGCTCAAATGGTGTATACCCATGCACGGTGTTTGGAGTTGTATTGTAGCAATATGCGTAATAATGTGTCCATGTGTCCGAATCGTCGTGATTTTCATTCACAAAACATCTCAGATATTCATTCAGGCATTTGTGATTCCGTTCTAAAGCCCCTATTGTTTCTGGATGTTTCGCAGTTGCAAACAATTGGTTGATATGTAGGTGCTCACATATTTCTTTATACTCCGTCTCTAAATCAGACTTTTTTGTTAGCAGTTAGCAGTTTTAGTGAAAGGTCCTACCGTGTCTATTGATACTGCCTTGAATACCTTAACCGGCGTGGTTGTTAGCTGCATAGGTTCTTTAGTCTCGACCTGATGCTGGTTCCTTGAGAATTTTTTGAAATTATTTACGTGTTTTGCTATAGACTTTTTCATATTTCTCCACAGATATATAGTTTTTAGTTTTTTATACATTCGGGACTGGCCTAGATGTCCCCCTATGGGTGTATTATGATATTGATGCAATATGTCGAGTATTTTTTCTGTATCTGATATATGTATGAATGTGATGACCCTCCCATAGCAGAACCCCTAAAACAGGAAAGCAAACAATAAAACATAACTAAATAAAAATACTTACGAAGAGACGGCCTCCATTGTTGTCGCCATATTGTCACCACCTGTCAAAAAACAACGTGGTGACAACATTCTGATAATGATAACGCAGAGCCAATTATGGCACCGATAATGCAGTGCCATAAATGATCGCGTCAGCGCGAGTTACTCGCAGCCACCAGCAACCACTAGATGGCGCCACCATAGAGCGGAAACGCAAACCGGCAACGATGTAAACAAAACGATCAATGACCACCGATTGGACATTGATCGGAAAATTCTGTAAAATCGACAGAAAATTTCCCGATAAATATCGAGGAAATATCCACAGAAAGGCAGTCGAAGGCATCAATTACCATAGGTGTGACCTGGGTAATACACACGGACTGAACGGGCTGAAAGGAAGACTTCACCACCAAGCTGAAAGTAGAAGACCTGACAAGAAGACTTCGCCACCAAGCTGAAAGTAGAAGACCTGACAAGAAGACTTCACCACCAAGCTGAAAGTAGAAGACCTGACAAGAAGACTTCGCCACCAAGCTGAAAGTAGAAGACCTGACAAGAAGACGTCGCCACCAAGCTGAAAGTAGAAGACCTGACAAGAAGACTTCGCCACCAAGCTGAAAGTAGAAGACCTGACGAGAAGACTTCAACAGCCGAATTAAGGTGAGGTTAACTAATAAATCAAAAGAGAGCGGATGAATCCTACATTCACCGTCGAGGTCCCAACTACGGTTCGTAAGAACCTCATGGGCATTAAACCTTTTAAATAGTATGCAAGCAATGGGAGACGACCCCCTACGTCAAGCAATTCAAAGGGATCCACGAGCGGGACCGAGGCCGTTAACGATAGAGGAATACCGAGCCAGGCAGAAGGGGCACCTGGAACAGGCGAAAGCGGTGTCACTAGAGAAGACTGAGGTGTCAGTAAAGAGAAAGACTCCGGGGTTAGAAGCGAAGTTCAGGCGACTGATAGCAGAGGCCAGGAGAGAACTATTGTTGGCGGTGGGAAGTCAACAAAGAGCGAAGTTGAGCCAGGAATTACAGAGACTCCACAACGAGCGACTGCGGTACCGAAAAGAGAAGCGTCTAGCCAGGGGATACAAGAAGCCATCAGATGGAAGTAGTACGCCGCCTCCTCCGAACACCTAAAATAATTATGTAAGATAGGAAAGTCATGTATTAGTAAGAAATAAAAGGAAATTTGTTAGTATTTAGAGAATATTAGGTCTTGTACAATAAACTTGTAATTGTTGAATAAATTGCATTTCGCCCAAAGCTATGTGTTAACCTAAAAGTGTACCTGCCGAACATGTGCAAGGTTTTTCTCTGCAAAGGTGTAAAAATTGTGGGGAACAACAGCAAGTGAAAAACCAAGCATAACATTTGGCGCAGCCGCAATTTAAAAAACCTACGTTCGGGAATTTGTTAAAAATAATTTGAAAAATCATAATTCTTAGTAAGTTTAAGCTTGGAAAAAACATGATAAATATAGGAATTGAACATCCAGGTACACTTTTAATGTTAAGACTACAATAATATGAGAAAAGAAAGAAGAAAAATTGGCCTTTAAGAGTATAAGGAAATTGTATGATCGAAATTGTAATTATATAAATGAAACTCGTATGGTATGGTAATGATTGGCACTTGTATTAGAAATAAGAAATAACACTTGTATAAATACATTAAGTACACAATGCAAAAAGAGAAATTGTAAAAAAAAAAAAAAAAGGAAAAAACAAAAGAAAAAAAAAAAAAGAAAGAGAGACGAAAGAAAAAAAAAAAAAATTATAATAATAATATGTATATATGGCACATTCTACGCCAAAGATACCACTAAACAGACGTTTGAGTAACTTTATGCAAAGAATAGATACTTTTTCGTTTTATAATTTTGAAACCGAACTTGAACACAATAACGTTAACGGGCAATTGGCCAATCAAGACAACGCTCCACATCAAGAAGGAGAACAACAATTGGCTAATCAACAACAAGTAGAATCACTAGAAATCAACTCTACAGAAGAACATCAGACACCTCGCGAAGGGGAACAACAATTACCCGACCAAGGACCAGTAGGGTCACCAAAAGTAAACATCGAAGAAGAAAACCAAACAAATCAAGATAGCGAACATCCATTACCTGACCAAGGACCCGGAAATCCAGTAGTGGTGAACGAACAGCCACTCATGCAAGCTGAGGATCAAAGAAATACAGAAGGTATTGGTACTCTGCAATCAGAAATAGTGAAACTACGGCACGGAAGGTGTTACGTGAGAACAAACTCTTATCCGGGGACTTACACTGTGGAAAGTGAGCTACCAGGTATAAACAAAGTGTCTACTGACAACCAGGCTGACAAAGAAGACAAAGAAAATAAAATGGCTGACATAAGTTTAGTGAACAATATATTGTATAACAACGTACCGATTCTGGTAGGGGAAGATAGCCCACGCAAGTCTAATGAGGTGAACGAGTTTATAAACTGTGCACGACTGGGGTATGAAACGCTCACCGAAATACAGGATAAGATACTGTTCATGAGACTATTACCAACACGCTTGAGGGGAAGAGCATTGGAAGTGGTGCAAACAGGGACGAATGACACACTGGAACGATCTCACAGACCTTTGGTAGATTATTTGAGAAATTTTGTTGATGATAACCAGACGAACTGGGATGAGCACCTACGAGCGGCAATGTTTGTTAGAAACAACAGTATGCATTCAACCACAAAACTAACACCAATGGACTGCCTATTCGGTTTCTCAGCACCCCTGCCTAACAATTTGAAAAAGGAGCCCGAGCCTATCTACGACCATGAAAATTATTACCTACATCTAAGGAACAAGCTACAAAGAGCTTACCAAACGGCTCGAAGAAACTTAGAAGAAGGTAAAATCCAGTCTAAGGAATATTATGATCGAAAGATAAATCCGGTGAGGATACATATAGGCGATCAAGTACTTCTGAGAAACGCCGCGCGAAAAAACAAGCTAGTCCAACACTGGCTAGGTCCGTATAAGGTCGTAGATATAAACAGCCCGGTCAACACCACTATACTGATAGGGAAACGCAAGCGCCGTGTACACAACAACCGGCTAAAGCTGTTCAACTAAACACGTTCTCTCTGCCTTTCAGAATGATGCAACTGGTGCTAATAATAAGCCTGGGAATAACGGTGACCCGACCAAACTCCGTGGATGTACACCCTCTACGACACCAGGGCATAGTGTTCGAACCACTGAAGAAAGTACAAACCTACCACGATCACTGGACCATCATTACGCAGTTACCAAACCCAACATGGGACTTGCACCTAAGCTATCTGGAAAACTGTGAAAGAGCAATACATCGATTATGTAACGGTACAAACGGTTTAGCGGGGGGAGCAACTTGCCAGCATTGGCAAATCGAGATTAATAAGAGAGTTGATCAAATAAGAAACCTAATAAGCAAAGCAGACGTTACCATAACGCCTCATAAGCGGTCAAGAAGAGGTTTGGTGAATTTAGGGGGAAAGGTTATGAAAACCCTATTCGGGACTATGGACAGCGATGACTCCAAGAACATACACCAAAAATTAAACGAGTTAGAAAAAGACAACCAAGCCAACTTAGATTTGGCTAAAAAACAAGTGACCATAATGGAAACGACATTAAAAGCTATGAGCGAAACCAACACGGAGATGCAAGAACGACACTCCAAGCTAGCGCAAAGGGTGGAGAACCTTAATGGAAGGATGGAGGAATTAGCGAACCATACGGATCAACTTCGCATAACACAGATGCGATTGGACATAAGCGAATTAACCATGTACATAATGGCGGAGCTCCAACAAATATATTGGGAATTAACGGACCTTTTCATGGCGCTAGAAACACTTAATAGACGAGAGTTGAGCCCACTATTGATACCAACACATCATATCCTAAACATATACCTGAATGCATCCGAGAGGTATCTGGGTAGAACCACCATAATGGACCCCATCACGATACAACGAATAGCCAAAGTAGATTATGAGGGAAGCCAGAACGGAACGCTCATACAGATAAAGATTCCCCTAGTCGAGACGCAACAATACACCCTCAATCGTATATACACTACTCCGATTGACACAGGACACAATACATACTATGTCTATGACATAGAATATACATACTTCTTCAATACTAGCCGTTCACAACAAAATTTCGGTTTAACTGAGCTGCACTACCAAATCGGGTGCACCACCGTAAACGAAACCTACAGTATATGCGAGCATAATGCCCCAGTACTGACGAAACCCACACATACGGAGTGTATATCAGCACTATTCAAGTCAACGGAGGAGATCCCAAGCAACTGCAAAATCCGAATGTTAACCACAGTACATCCAATAGTAACACCGATGCACCGCGAGAACGCTTGGCTGTATTGGGTACAACAACCAACCCAATTAATAAGCCAGTGCGACATCCATGAGGAAACCACGCAGCTGTTGGGACTAGGCATCTTGGAACTGAAAAATAAGTGTATCCACCATCTGGCAGAATACACTCTACCCTATCAAATAGCAGATGGGCATACTATAATGGTACATCAACCCGAAAAATGGTCTCCACCAAATATCGATTTCGGACTATATAAAATACCTCCCAAAGTACAAAAGAAGGAAATGAAGATCATACATCCAGTGGCACTAAATGATCACTATAAAGACCTCAGCGAAACTATTGAAGAGTTAGACGCAGAGATAAAAGAAAACGAGAAGCGCCGCCACGAAAGGATCCAAATCCACACCACGACCGGAGTAACGGGATTTATACTAACTATTATCATCGCGATAGTAATAATACGCAACTATAGAAACTGCATAAACCACGCTCCCCCACAACCATCACGACCAAGTCCCCGACGGGTTGAAATCGTGTCAATGCCCGTGACGATTCCCAGAAGGGACCAGATAATAGCAGCGAACGAGAACGCCACGCGAAACCCAGGGCCCCCATCGACCGTACCGACCCCCAACGAACAATAAAACGCGGTACAACAAAAAAAAAAAAAAAAAAAAAAAAAAAAAAAAAAAAAAAAGAGAGAGAATAACGCAGAGAGAATGACATTTACAGCACTATCCTATAGAAGCAACGCTAAATAATAATAGACAGAATATAATAATAGAAATAACATAATAATAGAAATAATATAACAATAGAAATAAGCAAAAAAATTCCTGCACCAGATATTCTAAACTTTCCTTATAACTAATTACCAGACTCCTACGCGATGGCCGGGAAGAGTGTGCAACAAATCATAATCACCATTAACAGCGATCCGGACGAGGTGGACATTCGCATCCAATTCAACCCTAAAAATAACAAAAAAGTTCATCCTAATCTAAAACCAACAAGTAACAAAAGCAACTTAAGTGCTCCAAGGCCAAAAGACCAAGGAAACACAAATGAGACCGTCGATGACCTAGGATTGACCCAAGCTAGTTGGGAAGCAGCATTAGAAGAAGCCGACCAGCTGTGGCAGCTGATTGAAGAACGCGAGAAACTAAAGCCCGAGATTGCTAAAATGAGGGAAAAATTAGAAAAGACAACTTTGACGGGAGAACCACTCACCGTACCGGACCGCAGAAAAACTAACCTATTTGGTAGACGCACCTACGAGTACCCACCTGGAAACTCGAAGAGGATGACCTCCGTGGATTGGGCACCAAAGACCAACCTCAGTACCAGGGATGACAACAATGACCACCAATCACCACCAATCACCGAGAAACATGGGATCCTGAACACTAAGAGACACCGACCGGTCGATCTAAGTAAATACTTAAAAAACTACAAATTTTGATAGCAAAACGATAATAAACCAAAAACGCAAAGTAATAAACATAATAAAAGTAAATAATGAAGTATAGAATAAGTAATAAAATTTTGTAAGCTGTTAGTAGGAAAACAGAAAAGTTTGTAAGAAGGTCATTAAGAATAAAACCGCGAAATCATTGTAACAAACCATTTAAGTCATTGTAACATTACCGATACCGCTAAGTTTACTGAACACTTTGGAAGAACATGTCGAACAAAAATAGTTTGTAAACCAAGTTTGTAAGTCTGTAAGAAGAATGTACACTAGGATAGCAAACCAATTATTAATAGATAGATATAAGCACCACCACCAATCCTTTTCCGGGGAAAAGGCTCCGAAAGAGGGAGGAATGTGATGACCCTCCCATAGCAGAACCCCTAAAACAGGAAAGCAAACAATAAAACATAACTAAATAAAAATACTTACGAAGAGACGGCCTCCATTGTTGTCGCCATATTGTCACCACCTGTCAAAAAACAACGTGGTGACAACATTCTGATAATGATAACGCAGAGCCAATTATGGCACCGATAATGCAGTGCCATAAATGATCGCGTCAGCGCGAGTTACTCGCAGCCACCAGCAACCACTAGATGGCGCCACCATAGAGCGGAAACCGGCAACGATGTAAACAAAACGATCAATGACCACCGATTGGACATTGATCGGAAAATTCTGTAAAATCGACAGAAAATTTCCCGATAAATATCGAGGAAATATCCACAGAAAGGCAGTCGAAGGCATCAATTACCATAGGTGTGACCTGGGTAATACACACGGACTGAACGGGCTGAAAGGAAGACTTCACCACCAAGCTGAAAGTAGAAGACCTGACAAGAAGACTTCGCCACCAAGCTGAAAGTAGAAGACCTGACAAGAAGACTTCACCACCAAGCTGAAAGTAGAAGACCTGACAAGAAGACTTCGCCACCAAGCTGAAAGTAGAAGACCTGACAAGAAGACGTCGCCACCAAGCTGAAAGTAGAAGACCTGACAAGAAGACTTCGCCACCAAGCTGAAAGTAGAAGACCTGACGAGAAGACTTCAACAGCCGAATTAAGGTGAGGTTAACTAATAAATCAAAAGAGAGCGGATGAATCCTACATTCACCGTCGAGGTCCCAACTACGGTTCGTAAGAACCTCATGGGCATTAAACCTTTTAAATAGTATGCAAGCAATGGGAGACGACCCCCTACGTCAAGCAATTCAAAGGGATCCACGAGCGGGACCGAGGCCGTTAACGATAGAGGAATACCGAGCCAGGCAGAAGGGGCACCTGGAACAGGCGAAAGCGGTGCCACTAGAGAAGACTGAGGTGTCAGTAAAGAGAAAGACTCCGGGGTTAGAAGCGAAGTTCAGGCGACTGATAGCAGAGGCCAGGAGAGAACTATTGTTGGCGGTGGGAAGTCAACAAAGAGCGAAGTTGAGCCAGGAATTACAGAGACTCCACAACGAGCGACTGCGGTACCGAAAAGAGAAGCGTCTAGCCAGGGGATACAAGAAGCCATCAGATGGAAGTAGTACGCCGCCTCCTCCGAACACCTAAAATAATTATGTAAGATAGGAAAGTCATGTATTAGTAAGAAATAAAAGGAAATTTGTTAGTATTTAGAGAATATTAGGTCTTGTACAATAAACTTGTAATTGTTGAATAAATTGCATTTCGCCCAAAGCTATGTGTTAACCTAAAAGTGTACCTGCCGAACATGTGCAAGGTTTTTCTCTGCAAAGGTGTAAAAATTGTGGGGAACAACAGCAAGTGAAAAACCAAGCATAACATGAACAGTTTATATATTTTTATTAAAACGTTTCTTAGATTACGGTTGCATATATCCTTGAATATGGCAACATTTACATAATTAAAAATCTGACTTTCTGCAGAAAGTTTCAGAGTTCCATTCTGAATTTGATAATAAATTTCTTCATCCAATATTCGGATTTCCCGCTCTAATGCGGATTCCATGGATTCATTTATTTATCTTCTTAATAACCGCTCCATTAGTATTGACTTGCGATCTTGAGTTATGATGTTTAGTTCATTGTTTGCGCAGCTGTTCGCCATGAACTTTAATTCCACTTTATTTTTTATTGACTCAGATGGAGATGCTTCTAGCACTCGCAGTTGATCAGGCTGCTGTGACTCCGTATCCGACCGTTGTGAGTGTCTGGTTGGCTCTTTCGATTTTGACGTCATCGCCCTTGGTTTGACTTGTAGCACATTGACGTTTTTTAAATTCTCTATATCTATTCTAGATAATGCATCTGGTTCACTGTTATGCTTCCCTTTCACAAATTCCACCGTTAAATCATATTCCTCAATATCTATTCTCATTCGTGTTAGCTTGGATGATGGGTCCTTCATAGCAAATAGATAAGTGAGTGGCCTGTGGTCTGTTCGTACCACAAATTTTCGACCATAGATGTAAGGTCTGAAGTGATTTATCGCCCAATGTATGGCGGCTAGTTCTTTTTCAATAACTGACTTGTCTCTTTCCCCAGTTGTGAAAGTTCTGCTTGCGAAAGCTATTGGGAGGTCTTTATCTTCGAATTTTTGAGATAATTGCTGTGTTCTATTTGACGGAAAATTTCGTTCCCAAGTACTTGCGAGTACTTGGAAAATGGAACGCATTTTTAAGTAAAATGGCAGAACCTGACCTGAATTTTCTCGGTTTCGTTTGTTTTTTTTTAATTTAATTTTTCACTTTATAATTTTTTTTAAAGTTTCGATTTTTGAGCTTTAATTTTTGTAAAAAGATTTTAATAAACTGAAATTGCTGCTAGAAAGTAGCAAGAGAAAATTAATAAAAAAACATAGAGAAAATTCAATTCAGTTTACATTCAATATATCGAAATTTGACGTTTGGCAAAACCTGTAATCGATGCGTCTTTCGAAATTATAACTTGTTTTCCAAAATCTGGGTATTGGAGAATTGTAGGTGACATGAGCGTCGCTTTTAGTTTATCGAGTGCCTCTTGTTGGCGCTCTGTCCATTCAAATTCAGCCTTTTTCCGCAACAATTTGTTAAGTGGTAAAGCAACGTTCGCAAAGTTGGGAGCAAATCTTCTATAATAGTTCCAAAATGCAACGAATCGCTGAGTATCGTCAGTGGTTTTGGGTATGGGATATTTCTTAATGGCTTAATACTTCGAAGCGACGGGCTTAATCGCTTGAGCTGAAACGTGATACCCCAGAAAATTCACTTCTGTCTGGAAAAAATTGCATTTTTCGGCATTAAATTTAAGATTTTTGTCTTTTAGTCTCTCAAATACGCTTTTAAGATTTTTGAGATGATGCTTGAGCGAACATCTAACGACGATTATATCATCAATATAGAGAAACGCAATGTCCGAAGGCAAACCTGCCATTGCTATGTTCATCATCCTTTGGAAAATATTTGGACTAATTTTTAGACCGAAGGGCAATCTACAATATTGGTAATGGCCTGAATTCGATAAAAACGCTGTATACTTTCGGGAGGCTTTCTCTATTGGAATTAGATGAAAACCCGACATAAGATCAAGGGTTGAAAAGAATTTGGCTCGCCCCATCTGATGTGAAATTTCTTCTATCCTGGGTAAAGATACTCTATCTCCAATTACTTTTTTGCTCAGGTTTCTAAAATCTACTACCAGCCTCCATTTTTCCACATCCTTGGACTTTTTTGGTACTTACAAATGTGGTGAATTGTATTGCGACACTGAATTTCCGATGATTCCGTCCTCTAACATTTTCTGTACTTGATTATTGATTTCTTCCTTACGAGCTTCAGGAAGTTTATAATTTTTAATATAAACGGGTTTATTGTCCGAAATTTGTTGAGCTGAGCGAGCGAAGCTCTTATGCGTCGACGAAATATGAAACCTTTGTAACCAAACTCCTCCTAGACCGTTTGATCAACCGATCTGAAATTTTACATACTAAAAGTATTTTCGACGGTGAGTGCTAACATCTATTTTTTGTTACTAAATTCGCGAAAAAAAATCACTAGGGACTTCTTAGTTAACAATTTTTCGGATGAACGAACCAAAAGTAGTACGAAGGTTTGTGTCATGGAAACCTAAATTTAGATTTTATGTATTTAGAACGATCACTGCGTTTTTTTCCAAGAATTCCAAAATATACGGCACACAAAATACAATCTTGACAAAAAATCGCTGTCTTTGTAACAATAAACGTTAGTTTTCTTGTATAAATTAAGCTATGGTATTGATCTTAGGTAATTAGTTTTCGCGTGCCGGAACTAGTATTAGCTTTTACATAAAGATCTTAGCACAGGCACCTGATTGTTTCCGGGGCTTTCGCCAATTCGCTGTGGGGAATCGGAAACTTTGAAGAGAACATTTATTTTGGTTTACTCAAACCGTAGCAAGTGGATTTTTACAGGTTCTTGAAAAATAGTATTTTAATTTATGAATTTTGAATCATGGGACAAGAAAAATTCCGGGAATCAGAAAATGGACAATATTCTTCAGGTTTTGAGGGTACTTTTCCGGTAAAATTTGGAATTTTCAACGGTTTTTTGCCCGTAGCGGCTAAACGCAGCGTCCTAGGGTGTTCGTATGTATGACCGACCCCCATTATTTTGTTATTTTCTACCTTTTTGTCGTACATGATTTTTCTCTAAATTCAGTTTTTAAAGATATACATACAAAAGATCGGAAAACTGATAAAACTCAGATTTTGAATTTTTAACAGTTTTTTGCCTGTAGCGGCTAAACGAAGAATCCTAGGGAGTTCATGTGTATAACTGACCCCCTTATTTTGAAATTTTCTACCTCTTTCTCATACATTATTTTTCTCTAAATTTAGTTTGCAGATGTGCATACAAAAGATGGAAAATTGATAAAATTATGATTTTGAATTTGTAAGGGTATTTTGTCCGTAGCGGCTAAACGAAGCTTCCTAGAGGGATCATATGTATAACCCACCCACTCTAAGTTTGTAATTTTCTACCTCTTTTTCTAACATTGTTTTTCTCTAAATTGAGTTTTAAGATGTGCATACAAAAGATGGAAAATTGATAAAATTCCGTTTTTAAATTTTTAACGCTTTTTTGCCCGTAGCGGTTAAACGAAGTGTCGTAGGATGTTCATATGTTTGACCGACCCCCATTAGATTTTAATTTCCTACATTTGTTTCTTTCATAATTTTTCTCTTAATTGAGTTGTTAAAGGTGAGCCTACAAAATGTGTGCCTACGGGGATTCGTACTTATGACCGATCCCAATTATTTTGACATTTCCTGCCTTTTTTATTTTTCTCTACCGTCAGTTTTTTTTTAAATGTTTCCATACCCAATTAAGAAAATATGACAAAATTACGTGAAATCAGTGAAATCTAATAGTAAAGATGAATTAAGTGAATTAATTACTGACACTTGTTTCATAACTTCAATATATATACTCGTCACTATCATAAATCAACTCATAGATTCGTAAATAATATACAAAACAATATATTAGAAATCCCATGATATGAAAATGTCATGATTAATTAGAAAATGTTAATAAGAGTAATAGTAATCAAGTAATTTAAAAGTTTAGCATTTTTTAGAACAATGAATAACATAAATTACATCTTTTCTGAATTATTTAACATAAATTAGAGAAGCTGAAAAATTCAATAGTGTAGAGGAAATAATAATTTATAACCTATAATTAAATAGGGCTCACAATAGGATTAAAACTAAGATAGAAAATACAGGGAGGGGCATCTAACATTTGGAATTTGAACTAGGGTGTATTTTGAGTTCGATAGGCATAATGATGAAAGTCAGACCTAACAGAAAATTAGTATCAACATTTTTACCGAAAAATTATCTTTTCCGATGAGGCTCATTTCCACCTTGAAGGCTATGTCAATAAGCAAAATTGTCGCATTTGGGGATCAAAAAATCCATACGTTACTATGGAGAAGCCGATTCATCCACAACGAGTGGCTGTTTGGTGCGACTTTTAGTAAGACGGCTTCATTAGGCCATTTGTTTCGAAAATGAGGAAGAAGCCGTCCTCACGGTCAATGGCGAGCGTTACAGAGCCATATTAAATGGATTTTTGTTTCCAAAAATTGAAGGGGGTGACATGGACGGCATTTTGTTTCAACAGCACGGGTCACTTGCCACACAACCAACGAAAAAGTCGATCTCTTGCGCACCGTTTTCGAACATCGAATAATAAGGTGATATTCTGATCCGAATTTGCCGCCTGCGGGCTGTGATTTGACCCCACTAGACTATGTCTTTGTGGGGATCCATTAAGGAAAAATGTTACGCTTATCATTCAAAGACGATTGAGTCCTTGAAACACGAAATCGAAGTTGCCCTTCATGCGATTGAAGCCAAAACAATCGAAAATGTACTGAAAAATTACTGTAAGGCCAGCCGTGGTCAGCAGCAATCATTTGAATGATGTTGTGTTGCAGTCGTAAGTGGAAATATTCAATCTTTCTAATAAAACTATAATTTTGGAGAAATATTCATAAGATTTGTTTATAGCCGATTCAAATTCCAAATCTTATATGGCCCACCTTTTATCTCTTGAGTTTCCCTGACAGAAGGTAATGAAGAGATAGAATAACAAACAAGAAATGGCCAGTGTTTAGGGCAAAAATTGTGATACACTTATTTTTATACATTCAAACAAAGTAAACACACATGGTATCGATTTGAACCAATTGCTACCAAATTTTATATTACCACAGTGACTATGAAGCAGAGTGTCTATATCGCGACCGCTCAGCTCAATTTTGTGTGCTGTGGCGTCCTATGTGACTCTACAAGAGATTGATTATAATAAAATGTACAATTTACACAAATTCAATTAACTGTAGCACTCCAAACTTTGATTCAGTTTTCGGTTAGGAGATTCCAACTCTCGTGCCCACACGTGTGGTGATTTGGTGCGGTTTCACCAAAGTTGCTCAATTTGTGGTCCTGCCAGGTCAATGCGGCTACAGTGTGACTTCGTGAACGCCACCTAGTATTGATTGCTCATAGAAATTATTCACTGACAATGGCTCATCATCCTGAGCGAAGACATCTTCATACTCGGACCATAATTCTTCTAACTGTTTTCTTGCAAATTCTGTAGTATTTGAGAAGTCAATTTTCGATAATATTTTATTTGCTCGTTCCGTTTTTGTTTCACACCTTAACACTTTATGTTCCGACAGTAAACACAATTTTAATATACTTGTATCAACTTTTACCGTCTGGTCTGTTGTGTTCAATATTCTGACAATACGAGTAGCTGCTGAAATTATTGATGCTGCTGTATAAACCTTTGGACATATTTCCTGATTATGTATTACCCGATCATCCTTATGCTTGCTCGGTAATTTAAGACACGCATAACTTTACACCTAGCTGGTATCAACAATGCGTACTTTTGTGGACTGTTCTGAATTGGCATTTCTAAAACTTTATTCGGTAGATATAACGTTAACAGCCACGTATCAGAGTTTATCTGGGCCTTATATTCTACTAAAAAATCTATGCCTAATATGGCATCAGTTTCGAACGATACGCTATTATCAACAACATGGAACGTATGTTTGATCGCGGAGTCAACATCAAATATGAAGTTAGTTTCTGTGGATCCCATAGAAACTTGAGCAGTGTCCGCTATTCCTTGTAAAGAACATTTATTTTTGGGGTAATACATTTGAGTAATGAGTTTAATTAAGTTTTAAATAGGGATACATCCGCAACAGTGTCTATAAGAAAAGTACACTTCTTGTCACACATCTTGACGTCAGCAACTATGAAGTTTGCCAGACTTAAACTGATGTTGTATATTCTCCCATTTGTTCCTGTCCCCCCCAACTGACTTGGGTCGGCCTCTTGCTGAGGGGCTTGATCTTCCCCCGAATTAGAGTAGTGTATCCTTTGGTTATTCTGCCCTCCGTTGCCATTAAAATTCCGTCTGTTGTTATTATTTCGTCCGTTGCGTTGATTATTGAATCTACTATTCGCGTGCCATCCACCACCTGAGGGTATATAGTCATCACTATTTCCATTTTTTGTGCCCGTATTTTGATAATTGGAATTGTTTTGTCTTTGCCCCCAATTGATCTGCCTACTCCATCTTCCGCCATTATTCCGAAATTTCGGTGTATTTTGCCTTGCCTGTGCATTAAAATGTAACACATTAGCTTTTACCAGCTTGTCTATAGCTATTGCCTTCGCTGCAAGTTCGGAAAGCTTCGTGTAACTTGTTGCCTTATGTGTAATAGACGTTTCAGGATTCGAAACATTTTCTATCAACGCTTGCTTTGCGAATTTTTCAGCAAGATTCTCGACAGATTCACCACTTGCCATGTTCTCTGAAATGAAGGCTTTCATGAGTTGATTTGCTAAATTTTCAATCTGACTAATATAATCAAAAAGTTTTTTATTTCCCTGTTGGGTTGCCTTCAACTGTGCCAGAATTGCATCTGATGAGAATTTTACCGAAAATTGTTGACGAATTTTTCGCTAAATCGCTTCCACTGTCGTGAGGTTTTCAGTGACAGCCAGTTTTGCCCGTCCTGTTATTCTAGTCTTTATAAATTAAACCATTATTGTCTTATGCGCCGTTTCTGTTAGTTCATTCAGTAGACTGACCGCATCGAGGAAGGATTCGGTTTCATCCTCCTTACCACTGTACTGTGGGATCAAGGCGGTTGCCGTCTTATTATCGAAAGACATACTGTTGTTGGCATCATACGAAGGTCCTTTTGAATCTTTATGAATTCCTTAATCTATTTTCCTTAATTTCTTATGGTTACATATATTTTCTCCAGTTCTTGTGCTTTACCTAGAGTCGTTTCTGTAGGTTTCGATGACTCTGCTTCTGTGAGTAATTCCCCTACTGTATTTTCCTTTTCTGTTAATGTCTTAATGGTATATACTGCAGACCCTTTTTGACGTGAAAACGTCTTTCTTCTCGTTGAGTAGAATAGCTATAGGCTATAAATGCGATGACAACTGTTGAAGTCACAATTGATAGAGAATTTCTGTACGTGTTTATCGTGCAGCATTAGTTTTGCGCGTGACGTCACCGGGCTAGTTCACTTATGCATGATTGTTTTT
Organism: Chrysops caecutiens; assembly: GCA_963971475.1. NCBI lineage: Eukaryota > Metazoa > Arthropoda > Insecta > Diptera > Tabanidae > Chrysops > Chrysops caecutiens. The sequence continues at coordinate 48,446,692 of OZ020567.1, read as the reverse complement.
AATAACCGTTGCGTAAAATTATAAATCAGTGTAGCGTGAGAACGCGATCATATAGGACGTTCTTTCGAATGTCATTGTAAGGAGTTTGAGATGAACTACCAGGATGTTGAAGTCACAATGGATAGAGAATTCCTGTACGTGTTTATCGTGCAGCATTAGTTTTGCGCGTGACGTGATCGGGCTAGTTCACTTATGCATGATTGTTTTAATAACCGTTGCGTAAAATTATAAATCAGTCTAGCGTGAGAACGCGATCATGTAGGACGTTCTTTCGAATGTCATTGTAAGTAGTTTGAGATGAACTACCAGGATCTAATCAAAATATTCGCCGAAGTATTAGTAAAAATCGGTATTAAATTGAAAATTGGAAAAACAATTAAAAATATCGGCTCATGTCAGTCGTGAATATGGGCCGAATTGAATAAAACGCAAATCAAAGAATCGTATTTTTGATGCATCAAATCGTATTCAAAATATCCTAAAGTGTCCAGCGCCGAGTCAATGTCAGAGCAACAGCAGAATTAAAGGACTAATGAAAAAAGGCACGAAAACATAAACATGTGATTTATCTTTTATGTCGCCGTATTACTCTATATAGTCATTGTATAAGAGACATTGATTTAAGGACATACAAATAAGAAACACTTATTATAATTTTATCGTAATAAAGATCGTAATTGGAATTCAAACTGTATCCTTAATTCTAACAAGATTCAAACAATATTACAATGTCTCTATATTTATTTTACTTTATTTTCTACTTTTTATTAATTCTATTCGAATCATTTTTGTCTTGGTTCAAAAGTAAGTTAAATCTATTGTTTTCTTCTTCAGATCTTCAATTTTCTCAAATGTCCTTTAGTTGTTTAAAATTCTTTTTGATTTGATGCCTTTTTCCACTTCTAGTTTTTTAGGTTTTATTTATTTTCTTAATTTTGTTTTTATTTTTATTAAACCTGCTAATGTCCAATGGTTTAGGTCTTTGTATTACTGCCCCTTGCTTTACTATTCCTGATGGAATCCGGTAATTTACCGGGAACAACACTAACTGCTCCTTGCTCGTCTGCTCCGGTTTCTTCTGCTTCATTTGTTGTTAAATTTCTCCAGTTCGCTATATTACCCGTTTAAGTAATTTGGCACGGTCGCCATGTAGGATTTCTCCTTGTTTTTTTAAAATGATTGGGATCGTTCCGTGCGGTTCTGCTCAGATCAAGCAGACCTCGTTGGAATTGTTAGGAGAGGTAAAAATACTGGAAGACTGGTAATAAACGATGTATTTCTTAAGTTTGAATTAACTTTATCAGCGTAACTATCGTTACAGCAATACATTACTTACTGACTAACAATCTAAATTTAGCGGGGTACTTATACATATTTTGAAGTGCTAGCGCAGCAACAAAAATGTTATCAATGAGGCTGTTGTTTCGATGAGGCAACACCTAATGAGGTCAGGTCGTTCTGCATTGGTTGGCATATTGCATTAGAGGTGGGAGCAGATCCAGACGATCAACTTATCGTGGGAAACTTTGGAAGACTGGAGGCGGAGCCACACAGTGGTCAGCGTGGGAATGGAACGAAACGAAATGGAACGGGATGATTAGTGGAATAAAACCTTTTTGTGCGTCAGGGGAATAAAACCTTTTTTCCTCGGTCTGGATGTGAAAGTTAAATTTTTCCGAATCCACGACTTGTGTTCTGATGGAAAACCATGGGACTTACGAAAGCTTTACCCCCTTTTTTTCTTATAATCTTGTCTACGAGGTATATGTTCGGATATTTTGTTTTCATTTATTCTGTTTCATAATCCACCCTTACTATTTTTTCCTTGATAATCTTCAAGTATATAGGTACCAGGATTGGTGTGTTCAACTTTTATGATTTTAAAAATTTCAATTTTCCAGTTGGGCGTGCACCCTTTTTCGAAAACATGTTTGAACTTGCTTATGCTAACAAAATCTCGAATTTTATATTTTCCGGAGGTGACGATTTTAAGATGATTGTATACTGTTGAAAGCAGCTGTTGCTCATTCGATTTTTTAACATCAATAGGTGTCATTTTTATCGTTCGATGTTTTCGCGTGTTATATTTTTTCAATAAATCTGGTAATACATCAATCCATCTGTAAGACCCTATCATACTAAATTTCTTCCACATGATAGTCTTAAGAGTTCTATTGAACCTTTCAACTATTGATGCTTTCAATATACTATACGTAGAATAGTGATTGATCTTAAATTTCTGCATTAGATTACTAAAATTATGATTGTAAAATTCTTTTCCATCGTCAGTCTGCAAATTTTTAGGTTGACGACCTACACTGAGAATAGTTTTAAAAGCGTTGGTCACTTCCATTCCACTTTTGCTTTTAATTGGGTGAGCTCAAGCAAATTTTGAAAATGTGTCAATAACTGTTAGCATGTAATATATGTGTGTGTATATTAATATAATTATAATATATGTGTGTGTACATATATATATATATGTACATATATATTTATATGTACAGGTTTTAATTAAATAAAAAACGTTGGTTTTTATTCAATTTTGTCAGCCTTCCTTAATTCTTCAATGATTGAAATTATCTCTTTGTCATGACTTGTTTAACCTGTTGTGAAGCAATTAATAATCTTAAACGATCAAGTTACTCATTCGGATCATCCCAATATATATAGTTGGTGCTTTCTTTAGAAAGTTTCATTAAGCTTGCTCAAGAACGATAATGTATAAGATTCTTAATGATATTTTTATATTTCTTACTTTTTCCAGGCTGTATTTGCTGATTTTCATCATAGTTACGTCTGTATGAATTTGTATGAGATAAGATCTCAGTATAGACCTTTAGATCATCTTTTGTATACATATAGCTTTGAGGATCTCTCAGAACGGTTAATTTATAAAGCCCTAGAGTAGGATGATAAGTTTTATCTTTCATATGAATGTCCTCATCAATTGAAACTTTAACGTTCCCAATTTTAAGAGAATCTGTTTCAGCATCGTAATCAATTCCATACTTGGAATCCAATTCTTTTAAACTGATTGGATTACCAGAAATGTCGTTCAACGATTTATTCAAGTGTATGCTATTAGTTACTGATGGAGATTTAGTGTTAGATAAAGTAAAGCTTTACTCTTCAAAATCTGCTAGTCATGATCTCCCTAATTTGCGACGTTGTCTAGAAGTGAGTGATGTAGAATAAGTGTTAGTGTCAGTTGGTTCTAGTTCCGATTGTTCGGAAAGCTTGGGGGTTTTAAGGTCTTCTTCAATTATACTTTCAGTTAGATAAGGCTGACAATCATCTTTCGAACTTCTCATTTTCTTTGAAATTCGATAATCTCTGAACCGTTGTTCAGAGATTGGTTTAAAAGTTTCTTGAAGAATATTTTCTTTCAGAATTTTTCCTGTTTTCAGAGCTTGATGTTTTCTACGTATTATTTTCCGAATTTTAGTTATGTTTTCTAGCAATTTCATATCTTTAACTTTCGGTTTTATTTCGAATAGGTAAGAGGTTTATTAGATGTTTTTAGCTTCCTTCAGCTTACTGTTAGCTTCCTTTATATATCGCGCTCGACTAGCTAATATTATTTTCTTACAACTGCTTTTATATCTCTATAAAAATATCAAATCCTTTACGGTAGCAACCATTATTGAATCTTCTATCTTCAACCACAACTAAGAATCCATAATCATCACTTAGCACACATATCCCGAAACTTTTCAAACGACATGTCAGTTTAACATGATCGTTGAAAATATGTTTAAGATTCATATCGTCTTGCTTAAAAACGATGAGAAAGTTTGCATTACCCCGTATTAAATGCTTTGGGATGCGTATATACGTTTGACATAAGAAGAAACTATCTATTGCATTATGACGGCCCATGCAGAAGTAGGAGCGAACACTATCCTGTTTTTCACACGCGATGTCAGCGAAAATGAATACTGAATCCGATTTCGCTTCATCGGGTTCAATAACATCACAATTATTGGAAAATTCATATAAACCAATTTCTTTCATTGGGGATGTCAAATCATTTAAGAATTTATATTTAGGTTGTTGCAATGACTTTGAATAAATGTAGATATTACTCAAAAATAAGCCATGAGCATTGGTCTTGCCGCAAATGGATGGGACCACAACCAGCGTTCGTAAGGTATTCGGAAACAATTCCCCATGTCTTCGGAACGCTTCATTATCTCTACATAAAAGTTTATTAAAATTGATTAGCGTTAACTTATGTGTTTTTTTTATATACTTCATATTAGAAACTGGCTTTAAAGGGTATAAATGTGAGTGCTTATATTTCAACTTCATGCAGTTAAGAACCAACCTAAAATATGATCGATAACAATAAGAAACAATCATTTATCTCTAAGTCTTCATTACGAAAACATGGTAAAGGGGTAGTAAATAGATTGATAAACATTAGCCATCGACTATGCTTAGTGCGGAATACTTTCCACCAATTGAATTGAGTGGAGAATATAGCTGTGGGCTTGTTGATTTTCATACATATAATTCCATTCCAAACATAGATGTGGAGAACAATTTATTATCAATTGGGGAATTGGAAATATTTCTTGGATTGGGAATATTTCTTCTTAAAAGCTAATAATAATACGTTGCAAACAGAAATTAACTCTTCTGAAACAGTTTTTCTTAACCATCCAAGAACTATTGGTAGCCTATTAGGATTTAGTAAACGAGAGTTAGAAGCAAACATAAAGCATGTCTCAAACTAGCCAGTAAATATTATCAAAGTGAATTCGTTATGTGTTGAATGTAATCTAATAACTGGGTCGTACATTAACAACAAACAGGTACATATACTACATGAGTTGTCCTCTGGAGTGGCTCCAGGATATAAAATAGTTGAGGTATCTACTAATGTCATGTATTTACCTGTGAACGTTATAAGATTAAGTTCTATTACGCTGAAAATTGCTGATCAAGAGGGCAACATGGTTAACTTCATTTAAAACTGCGAGATGTTGATTTATAACAACTATAAATATCCGCAAATTAATGATAAAAGGGCTAGTTGGAGGACATACTCTAAAAAGCATAGACGCGAGCTATCTGCTGCAAGTAAAATATATTTGAAATCAATTGGATTAAAATTGAAAAGTTATGAATGATATTTTAAATGTGCACGAAGGTGTTCTGATGATAGTATAAGAAAATTGGAATATCATAGCTATTCAGCATATCGTAATCATGGAAACCATTTCGACAATTATGAAGAAATGCGAACTCCTCTACAACAACAAGATTTGTATGTTCTCCAAAGGTGGAGTATGCTTTACATTGAAGGGGCATTAACTAAAATTGATCACACAGTTGTACCTGATTCTGAACTCACGAATAATTCAACGACGTTTCTATTTGAAGAAGCGAGATAAGAGCTCAATGGAATTGAAATAGATACAACTAATACCGCGTTTACACCGACCGAAATCTAGTAGATTAAGCGACTTGAGAAGATTTAGCCCGAAATCTTGCTGAAACCGCCAAGATTTACCATACATTTTCGAAATCTTCTCGGGAGTAGATTAATTCGAAATCCACACTAAATCACCTCAGTGGCACCATCTAGTGGTGATCATTTTTACGATTTTACGTCCTTTAGCACAATTTAGTACTCCTTCGGCGTATCCGAAGTGAGTTCAATTGGTTGTTGTGCGCGTTGTTTAATTTCATTATGTGGCGCGGTTTTCGATTTTGAAGATTTATATAAAATTTTAAATTTATATAATGAAAAAAGAATCAATAGAGGCAAGGGAAGGCATGGACTATTGTCCAAGATAGTTTTGTAATAGATTTGAAGCAAAACGGAACCACAAAACACTACAATTTCACATGAAAAATGTCGAAGTGTCAAACGAAATCTCCTCACTGGCGGTGTAAACGGGCGAGGAGATTTATCAAATCATCTCACGAAATCTACTAGATTTTGGTCGGTGTAAACGCGGTATAAAAATTTGGGGAAAACAACAACGCTTAAAAATTAAAGTTTCATTAATAGTTTAGTTTTAGTCGATTGCTACTTAATTCAGGTTGGTCTGAAGGTAGATTCATAAAGCTAAAGATATATAATTTTTGCATTTCAAACCAATCGTTAGAACCCGAAAGATAAGGATGTGAGCAAATTCGATCATTGTGATCCCTCTGATATTAAGATTCACCTGAATTCAGAATCATATCCATATGATGATTTGAGTATTGCTTTCAACAAACATTGATTTGCTTTGTTATATGATATGTACTCTAAATTTCAACAAACCTATTATGGTCGTAAAAACGAAACACTCCCCAGTAAAGATGAATATTAAAATAATGCACCTATTGTAGTAAATGATTGTTGCCATCAAAACGAAGCTATAAAGTCTGGACCTGTTGATATAAAGCTTGAATTCAAAACATCCTCTAATATACCATCAGAAACTTCAGCATATTGTTTGATAATACATGATAGAATAATTGACTACAATCCGCTGACGGGAGACGTACAAAAACGTGTATAGCACTAGATATGGTTTACTTCATTGACGTTCAAGGGTTTAAGGGTCCCCAAAAATTTATTTCAACATTTCACTATTGACTCACCTCACGCCATCAACAACCTTCCTCTGTATTTACAATCACACGTTGAAAATGTACATATATTCAAAATGAAGACAAAAATATGGGATTAAAAACTGTTTTTATTTACTATCTTCAAAATTTACCGAGTGTACACAATTTCCTATTTAGCTTATATTGAATCTAATCTTTTACTATAATGACCCCACGGTAACGTTTCATAAGTGCCATTTATCAAAAATCTCTTGTCATCATGAGGACTTAGCGCAATTTTAATTTGTGTAATTGAGTTTACCTTATGTTTTTCCAATGTATGAGATTCTGAGAAATAATCTTATTTTGATTAGAATTTAAGCAGTCCTTATAATCTTGGAAAGTAATTTGAGTTTTAACCTGATTCTTTTTGATCTCTTTAGACTTTTTAATTTCATCTTCACCCTCAACTCGCACTGCATACATTGTAGATCTTAGCTTGATAAATTCGGTTATAAAACGATCATTGTTCTCATCTTATATAATGCCCAAGATTTTTTTTATTTACTAGTGGTATGTTCCATCTGTTATGAAGTGAATAGTCGCTTATATCGAAACGCATATGGCAATCTCGTCTAATCACCTCGTATAGATTGGAGCAAGTCACTTCATAAATCAAACTGTCGGTGTCCGTATAACAAACATTACAATTGGATTTGAATTCGGGTATCATATAATGAAATTCGTAAATGGTTGCATAAATTCCTACATAATTGGAATAAATTGGTTTACTAAAGTAAACTTCAGACTTATTCATCTCTATAGCAACTTAATGCTCTTCAAATATAGTTGAACATTAAAATTCAGGTCTACTAATGAGAGCTTCAGCACCATATCTACCATACCATTTCGTTACTAGTTTAACAATTCTATGCTTGCGCACATTTTCCATAGTTTTCCCGAAAACGGCATTGTTCATTAATTTGAAAAGATTCTTTTCAAAATAATTTTTTCCTAATGATCGGAGTTTAGTATTCAAATCAATGTAACAATTCAACCATTGAGATTGCCGAAATTCAAGTGTTCTGTGGATTTTTCCTACTTTTAATCCATAGCGCATAGATAGCCTTGAATGAATTACATATTTGGTTTTATTATCCAACGAGGCTACTACCTTTTTTTGTTTCGATTTTGGAGGAGCGGTATGTTCAGGACAAAATGGAAGGTCTTTATGAAGTTCGTGGTCGAGGATATTCAAGATCTACTTCTAATATATATCCTGTAGATGAGTCGTCAGCAATATTTCCGAGATCAAAGGTGTCTAAATTTCCTAGCCATCTGAAGCCTCCATAAGGTAAATGCCGAGACATTGCCCACCCATACTGATTGTTGGTATAATTATAAATCAAAAATTTGGTCGGACATACATATATCTGTTGTTAGCTTTAGCGTAACGTTTTAAACATTGGCTGAGCCCACCTCTAATACCCCGTTCAACAAACATAACCATATCAACATCGGTTACATTTGCAGTTTTGAGCAAAGCATCCCAAGTATATCCTGAGAGAGTGAAGTAATGAGCGGGATCTAGTTCATATGTTTGAATAGAGCTAGATCGAAACTGTTCAAAAACATCAGCTAAAAGCAAAACGTCCGTTATCATATATAGGACTGAATACTGAATATTGGAATGCAAGTATATAAAATCTATAATCAACTCAATATTGGAAGATGCTGGAAATGTCACGGATATGGACACTCGGGAACCAAATGTGAAACCATTGCATGCACTTACTGTGCCAGAACCCATCCGTCCGATAAATGCCAAAACAAACAGCAGCACAAGTTTATAAATTGTCTGAAAGCAAATGAAAATACAAAACAACGAGAGATTATCGACACATGCCTTCAGAAGAAGAGAAATACGAAACCTTCAAAGATAGAAAGAGATATGTTATTTCTCGAACAGAATACCCTGCTGGAAAAATCGTAGAATAATAATTTTACAGTAAAAAATAATGGAATTAATGGAATTTAATGATAATTTTGAGTACCCTGAAAGTTACATTACAAGATTGTTAGAGAAAATTCATTGAAGGCCCTGAAGGTCTAATAATATTGCACATGAATATCTGTAGCATCAAAACAACACTTTGAAGAACCATTGGTGTCTATATCGTCACTGGATGAGCTACCTGACGTTGTCGTATATACAGAAACATGACAAGTAGACGAAAATCTATAAAAAATTCCAGGCTATCAAATCTGTTATAACTTTGCGAAATTTAACAAAAATGACAGTGTTACCACATATGTCAAGAACGGAATACAGATCGAACACTCCACTGAGAAAATAGGGGTCACAACAGTTAACATTCACCACATACAAAAAGGCCACACAAAATACGAGATTGATTCTATTTATAGGTCACCATCTACCAAAATTCAAGAATTCAACCAACAACTGGAAGATTTCCTACACATCAGAAGCAAAACTGCCCAAACTGAACAAGTTATTATCGGAGATTAAAATATTGACACGTTAGAAAATACATGCTCCACAAATGAATACGTAAATACCCTAGCTGCCTATGGATTCATTCCTACAACCAATACTGCCACTAGAGCAGTGGTTCCTAACCTTTACAATATTATTACCCCCGTCACCTATTAGGAAAACTGATTTTACCCGGACCATGTTCTCAATGCAAGCAATACAAGCAAATGCATGTGTCTTCTTTAACCACAAACTGCAAATTAGTCTTACAATGTTAAAGTATTTTATATTTATAAACAATGAATTAAGTAAAAATAGTTAGTGTGATGGTTGGTATTGCTTTGCATTCACAAGTTTTTTTATGTTAGGGTTAGTTTCGCTTAATGCGCATCTCAAGTCATGAACCAAATTGAGACGGTTTCTGGCCTTTGTTTTCAGTGTAACCAAAATTGACAAACCACTCTCGCATCTATAGGTGGTGGCAAAGGGTATTAGCATTTTCAAAGCTCTGTTAGCTATAACAGGATAATCGGCAGCAGCTTTTCGCCAAAATGTGCTCAGATCATAATTTTGAAATTCGATTCTGCTAGTAGTATTCTCGCGTAGTCCAAGAAACTCCACTTTGGCCGCCACGTCTTCGTCTTTAATAATGTTATCGTCGGTTGTTAATGGTCTTAATATCCAAGAGCTGGACAGACGATTATCCATGTCCGGAAAATATTGCTTCAATGAGTCTATTACTGCAGATAAATGTTGAACCACAGAATTTTCAAAGGTGATTTTGTTTGGTTCAATATTAACCAATTGCTCACACAATTGTGGAAACATCGTCACATCGCCAGCCTGCATTCTTCGTTGGTAAAGTTCCAATTTACGTACAAAACTAGCTACTTTATCCTGTGCTATCAAAATATTTGTCATATATCCTTGCAATGAAATATTGAGATTGTTGATTTCACTGAAAAAATCAGCAAGGTACGCCAGCTTGTCAAGAAATCTTTTATCTTTTATTTTCGAAGAAAACTCTTTTTCTTTTTGTGATCTTTCTTTTTCAAAAAATAATCTTATTTCCTCACGGAGCTCATAAACCCTTGTGAGAACTTTTCCTCGGGATAACCAACGTACCTCTGTGTGGTACAAAAGAGAATTAAATTTCGCACCAACTTCATCGCATAAAACTTTGAATAATCTCGAGTTGGTAGCCAAAGCCAAAGCATAGCGGTGTATCAGGCAATGATAAGATAAAACTTGAGGAGCAACTTGTTTCCCCAGTGCCTGAAATCCAGAACGAACACCCATCATGGAAGGTGCCCCGTCTGTACCAACGCCAACCAGCTTTGACCAGTCCAGTTCGTTTTCCTCAATAAACTGTTTTAACGTCTCGAATACGTCTTCGCCGCGAGTAGTGGTGGACAAAGATTTGCAGAAGAGGTATTCCTCTTCTACATGGTCATCTTTGATATACCGAATATTTACCAGTAGTTGTGAACAAGTGAACATGAAGCTACATCCGTAGACTCGTCTATTTGCAGCGCAAACATTGAACTTTCTTTAATTTCAGATATAACTGTTGCTAAAATATCGTTGCTCATGTCTGAAATGCGACTTTGAACTGTTGCATTTGACAGTGATATTTGTTTAATCTTGGCAACATGCTGCTCACCAATAACGAGCGATACTGCATCGAACAAACAAGGTTTGATGAGATGTTGTCCTACAGTGTGCGGTTTTTTGTTCCTAGCAAAGCAATTAGATATGAAGCTTCAAGACACGATTCATTTGCCTTTTGCACATTTCCTGTGGAATCCAATCGCGAAGCCTTCAAGACGCTCTCTTTTCTCTTAAAAAAATCTATATCTTTATCTGCGAACTCTTTATGAATTCTCGAAATGGTCTTTAAGTTTGCCCGGTTTCATACTCTCTGGATTAAGCACTTTATTACATAGTACACACTGGGGCTTTTCTATATCCCTGACTACGATATTTGTAAAACCCCATTGCAAAAATGCTTGTTTATAGGAGCGCTTTTTTCCAGACGTAGAAGCAGAAGCCATTACACCTAAAACAATCTTAAAAAATGTCACGGATACCTAATAGAAAAGTAGGTAGATATATAAACAATCACTTGTAATATTGTTGAGAAAAAAAAACAACTAACTAATAATTTAAAACATCTTTACTTCTTCAATGACGAGAATACAGCACTTCTTGCTTATAGTTTGCAGCACAACGATCAAATATTTTTATTCTTGATTAACACTGGTGAACTGCTTACTTGTTGATTGACAAGGACAAACTGATGCTTCTCCTGTCCACCCGTGCTTATATGTAGGTTTTGGTTGCAGCCCGCATACTTTTCCTTTTTGTGTTACCATCACCCTTGTTGTGTGCTTCCGGCCTGATATCGTCTGCATTCTGCAATAATTCATGCCTGATTGTTGCCATCCCCAGACCAGTCTAGAGACGAAACTGTGCCCCAATGTCCTTATCTCAACAGCGATAATGTTGCAGTATGGGTGGTATGCGGCACCCTAAAGACGGAACTACGTCGCAACATCTTAATCTCAAAAGTAAATACGTTGCATTTCTCAGGCGGAATTATACGCCGCAATGTCTTACGCCGCTATCCTCACTTTGTGACTCTTAACGTCAGCTGTTAAACTAAAGACGCGACGGCAGCTAGAAAGAGATGCCACGTGCGCTACTTACTAGGCAGCGATATATAATTTTTTATTTTTACTATCTTTGTTACCCCCAAAGAATAACTGATTTAACCCCACAGGGGTAATTACCCCCAGGTTCGGAACCCAGGCACTAGAGTAACAAGTACCTCAGCCACATGCATAGACCATTGTTTCATTAAAACTCATAAGGGTATAGAAAGCATAAGCACTTACGTAATTGAGCCTACAATTACCGACAACTATCCGATTGCCACAAAAATAGTAACAACAAAGAAAAATAAATATGACGCTCCGCCTTCCCAACATAGAACTACAAACTACAAAAATTCCGGTACATTATGCTGAATTCTGACTTCAGCCTTATTTACAACAGTTATGACGCCAACTTCTATGCTGAACTACTCACAGAAAAAATTCAAAGAGCCACGAATGAGAGTCAGAAAGAGAAAATCTTAAGCACAAAAAACAAACAACCCTGGATAAAATCAGCCATAATAAGAGCAATACAGAAAAGGGACAAATAACATAAAAAAGCTAACCAAACAAAAGACCATATATATAGATATAGAAAATCATAGGAAATTCAGAAACGAACTTACAACTACTATAAAAAAGCAAGACACGATTATGATATAAACAAACTTCAAAAAAATAAAACAGACCAAAAAAACGTATGGGGAGTTGTAAATGATTTCATGTAGAGAAAAACCAACAAAACAATTGAAAACATCGAATTAACAAAAGAAGATGGGACAAAAACAACGAATCAAGAAGATAGAGCGCAATACTTTAACAAGTTCTTTACAAATGTAGGGAAAAACCTAGCGAATAAAATCAAAAATAAAAGGTTCCATGGATATGGTATTAAAAGAATCACTGATACATTTTATTTACATCCAGTTACTGAAAAAGAAGTTTTCAAAGAGATCATGAGTCTTAATGACACAAAAAGTCCTGGATATGACAAGCGCTAAATGTCTAAAAAGGTTTGGTGAAATATTGGCTGAACCTTTAGTATATATAATAATTATAAGCTTTGGGAGTGGCATATTCCCGAGAATCTACAAAAGGGGTATTATCAAGGCTATATATAAAGCTGGACAAAAGGACCAAGTGGGAAACTATCAGCCGATCTCACTCATATCAATTTTGGCTAAAATAATGGAGAGGTGCCTCTACCGCAGACTGATACGATTTATAAACGAGCACAATATCCTAAGTGAAAAACAATTTGGATTTAGACAAAACAAATCCACAGAGGATGCGCTTTCCGAATTTGTAACAACAATTTATGAAAATATAGATAAAAAAATACCCACAATGTCGATCTTCGTTGATTTAGCGAAGGCTTTCGACACTTTAGACCATAAAATATTATTGCTGAAACTAGAACTACAAGGAATCAGAGGCCTGTCGCACTCATTACTTGCAAACTACCTACAAGGAAGAGAGCAAGTAGTAAAAATTCAGAATTGCATAATCGAACCAGAAATAATGGAATATGGAGTACCCTAAGGCACTGTCATTGGTCCACTCCTCTTCATCCTATATATAAGCGACTTACATAACATCAATACATCAGGAAAAATTTTATCGTTCGCGGACGACTGCTCAATAACCTTTGAAGATGAGACATGGGACAAACTGAAGCTGACAGTTGAAGAAGAAAAGCCTACAATCTGTGACTGGTTTTCAATGAACTCGTTGACAATAAATATAAAAAAACTCAAGCTATGTTGTATGGATCCAACAAAACCTCGATACCACCATGGGAAGAACTAGTTTTCAACTACAACCAAGAAACCCTAACAATAAAAGTCACACAAAAAACCAAGTATTTGGGAATAACAATCGATAGCCACTTGCGCTGGGACTGTCACATTCACACATTCTGCAAAAAACTTCGATACATCCCGAACGTCTTTATAAAACTCAAAAACATCTTCAAAAAATTCTGTCAATTTCACTATACCATGCCCTCTTTTACTCCATATTAAGATATGGAATACTAGTTTGGGGGGAACAAAACAAAACGAGCGTCAAATTGGTCGAAATCATAAAAAAAACGAGTAATCAAAATAATCTACAATAAACCAAGGAGATACTCGACGGAATTGTTATACAAAGAAACAAACCAAATGTCGATCAAAGAAACTTTTGCCTTAAAATCAACCCTATATCTCAGCGCAAAAGGTTTTGAATCATATGGCGGAAATGAAGTAAGAATAGTCACGAGGCAACAAACAACGCATTAAATACAGATTGCGGCAAGGAAAAAAAGAGTAGGCCAAATGAACTATGAATTTATAGGACTAAAACTCATCAATCACATGCCAACAAAAACGAGGCTCAAGCGTCTCACCTATGAAAACAAAGGAAAAAAACAGATAACACAAGAACTGATAAAATTTCTCAAGACAGTACACATAGAAACACTGATCAAAAATTGAAAACTGTTTACGGAAAAAAAAAGTAGTCGATTGTAGTAACTGTAAATCAACAAAAACTATAAAAACATCATTGTATAAAACAATCTTCTTAAAATTACTAGTTTATATAAAATATCATATTGTTATATATTTGTTATATTACTTTATATATATTTTTATATTATTGTTTCTTATATCATTTTCTCTATATATTCATTTACTGTTCAGCAGCAAACGAGGATTTAGTTTCTCAGGCTAGGGGCGTCACATGTACATTGTAACATCCTTACTGAATAAATAAATAAATAAATATTCTCCCAAATTTCGTATAGAAAATGTATACCAAATATTGTGATCGCGTGAATAATCACTTTCAGTTATATTTGAGACATTTAATTTGTTATAGAATTTTTCGATTGGAGGTAAAGCGTTTTCTAAGATTTTTAGCTCTGTATTAAAATAATCGTATGGATAAACGCCTTTACGCTCTCAAAGCTCAAATTCCTTGTCTGTTAAATTTTGAAACGGTTCTGAAAGAATCGGAAAGGAAATCAGGCATGAGGATTGTTCACAAATCTCTTACCTCACTGTTCCTCACTGACTAAAAATATTTCACCGAAGTGTACCACACTAACCTTCGTAATCACACCTTGACCCATCGGATCAGCTTACTACAGGTGCCATCGACCAAGCATCGTCAGCGTCTTCCAGAAATAAAAGAACCGAGCATGCTTTCATTCATCGTCGAAATAGCTGAGTGAATTTTGCTTATTATTAAAATTCAACTATTTCGACGATGAAGTAAGTACTTACTCTAGTTACTACTTACCTGTGGTAAATTGCGCACAAACAAAATATTATTAGTATCCAAGGAGCCAATTTGCCCAGGTAAGCATTTTTCATCTAAATAAACATAACAAATTTCAATAAATGGCTCAGTTGTTAATCAGAATTGAACCTTTTAATCTCCATCTTCCTCTTGTGTATCGGTCTAATACCCTTGCACACAATGTAATAAGTTTTGGTGTAACACCTCGATTTAGCCTTCAATTTTATCCCTGAAAGGAGTTTGAAAGGATTAGTAAGTGGTGATACACCCTAGCTAGTTCCATCAAAGCACGGACAAAGGAGTCCGCGCTCAACATTTGGCTACCCCGACGTGATTCACGTCACGCGAACTTCAAACCAGTTAAGTTTACGCGAATTTTAAATCGTTTATCGTCGCGGCAAATCGTTAAAAACGCGAACACTCATTAATTCATCAGGATAGTTGGCATCTTATCGCTCGTGCATCCCCAACCGCGCCATTGTGAAGATCTTCGCTCCATACGACAGTTTGCTGTAGCCAACTGGAAGTTCTTCTGCGAGAGCTTCCCCACTCCGAACTGTTCACTGATTTCAACGCACTTGCTTCGCCAAGCCAATCTCTAGAAGAATGACTTCCTTAGAAGAACTCGCAAAACAACAGAACAAGACAGGAGAAGAAGTCTAGAGGCACATCAAGAACTACAGGAAGGATTCTCCGACACGCAAAGACAACGAATACCTCGTCAACAAGTACAAGCCCATGGCGGAACTCTGGGAGACGCTCCAATCTGTGGACTACGGTATTCGGGCTAAATATGACCTCGAAACCATTCATCCATATTTCCAGAAACAATACTTTGCCAACATAGAGGAGCTGTACAAGTGGTTTATCGAAAACGTCAAGTCAAACAAGCACTCAATCCATGGAGCATGCATCAAGCAGTCACAAGCCTGAAGATGCCAAGCCATCTATCGCCGGAAGTTCTCCACTTCAGGTCATGCTATGGAGATTGAACGCTGCAATCGTCTCGTTAAGGCGCGCCTTGCACTCAGTCCAAAATCTTTCCCCTCAACAAAACGCTGTCGTGTACGAAGTAAAGTGCCGTTCCATTGAACGCCTTTGGGGAAACCTGGAGGCCCTGCATGATACCATCTGGGGAATGACAGACGACCCCATTGCTGCTGGATTTGATTAAGAAGCGATTATTTTGCTGTCCGATGAAGTAGAGTCTACAATAATAGACTTACAACAACATTCTACACCGTCCACACAGTCAGTCACAAGTGATGTTTCGCCCACGGTTAAGCTGCCAACCATCACATTGCCGAAATTTGAAGGCAATTATCTTTGCTGGAAGCAGTAACACTAACAATCTCCGACGCGAATTATCTGTCTGCTTGGAACCTGCCCAAGGACAGATATCACAATGGCAGACTATTGGCAGCAGCCCTCATTAACAAACTGTTAATTCAACCTGTCATCCACACCGATTCAGCTATGGCCATCAAATCGCTTCAAGACACAACTCGGGAGTGCTTGCAAAGTCTGGCGAATCACAAAATCGACATCAAAAACTGGAATCCTTTGTTGCTCCACATCCTCATCAAAAAATTAAATGGTACCTCACACACGCTTTAAGAGCAGGGCCTAGAACATCCTAAAGACCTACAATCTATGGAGCATTTTTTCACGTTCCTGGAAAGGCGCTTTCAATCCTTAGAATCCGTGCCTAATAAGAACGCCAGAAGCACCACCATCGACAATAGCATTAACCGCAGTATCATCCGAGCTATCTTGTTTCGCGTGTCATGGGGATCATCTGCTGTCTTCTTGCCCCACTTTCCTCAACTTCAGCCCTGAAAAGCGCCTTCAATTGATACAACGTGCAGGTCGCTGCGTAAATTGTCTTCAGAAGGGACATCGCTCCTATAAATGTCCCTCTGGTAACTGCAAGAAGTTCTACAAGAAGCGCAATACTTTGCTTCATCCAAGCAGCCGCAACAATCAAGAAATGAAGAAACAAAGGCATACCCAGATTCAAGCTCTCACGAAGTTGCATCGCTCAGTTCCAGCACTCCCTCAACTTTCGGTGCATATACGTTGTTAAGCACGGTGCTTATCAAGGTCACGGATAGCTGGGCAAACCAAATTCAGGCTGGAGCCTTGTTAAACTCCGGTTCTCAGCTAAAGTTCATATTGAAAAGGCTTCTAAAAAGGCTGGGTCTCCAAGAATCCAGACATGTTGTTACGATTGGAGGGATCGTATCTGTCGCACAGAACACCTGTTCAAGAGCCAGCATCCAAATACACTCCAACATAAACGACTTCAGTACGAGCATAGATGTTCACGTCTTACCAAAGATCATAGCACCGCACCGCGAACTGTTCTATTCGATTCTTTCCGTAAGGCAGATCAAATTGGGAGAACAACTGCCCACACTTCAGAACATGGTTTTCGGCTGGACCGTATCAGGCAGAATCACCACACACAGTTCACCTACCAATCTGGCACATTGTGGAATATGCAGCGAGGACGAAGCCTTGGACACCCACATTCAAAAATTTTGACAGCTGGGAGAAACCGAACAAATCTCAAACAATTATACGGCTGCTGAAAACAAGTGTGAAGAATTTTGCGTCCAAACAACGAAAAGAGAATTTTGCATCCAACAATGGCCGTTTCGTCGTTCGACTTCCGTTCCGGTGCGATTCACATGGATTAGGCGAATCCAGTGACACGGCACTTCGACGCTTCCACTCCCTGGAAAGGAGATTGGCCGGGGACCAAACTTTGAGGCAGCAATATAAAGTACAATATTTGGGCCACATGAGGGAAATATGTTCACCATGGTGGAAGAACCATATTACTTTCTTCCACATCATTGTGTCCTCAGACCCGAAAGCACGACTACAAAACTACGGGTAGTCTTCGATGGCTCCGCCAAAACAACTAGCAACCTGTCACTGAATAATGTTTTAGCAGTCGGGCCAGCTATTCAGGGCGACGTCTTCCCAATCCTACTGCGCTTCCGTCTTCCCCGATACGTTTTCACTGCGGACATCGAGAAAATGTACCGACAAATCCAAGTCGATCCGGTTGATCAAAAATACCAGATTATATGGTGGAGAGATGATGCTAACAAACCTTTGCAGTGCTACCAGCTTTGCACTGTCACTTATGGCACCGCTCTAGCTTCGTATCTCGCCACACGCACGTTACATATGTTGTCCGACAATGTGAAGGACCAGTATCCACATGCCGCGCAATCCCTTAAAAATGACTTTTATGTGGATGACGTCTTATCTGGCTCAGATCACTTGCCCAACTGCCTACTAAAGCAAACTGAATTGATGTCGTCCTTAAAAACTGCAGGCATTAAACTTCGTAAATGATGCGCAAATTATCCGCACCTACTCAAGGAAATACCAGCAGAAGACCAGGCAATTGGGCTAGTCTTCAGTAACCAGTCTAATGACAGCATCAAAATGATGGGGTTAACCTGGCAACCCAAATCCGATTCTTTCGCCATACGGAGCACCATAATTCCTGCGCAAAGGGTCACGGAGCGAACTGCATCATCGGACATTGCGCACATCTTCGACCCACTAGGCATACTGGCGCCAGTGGTCATAACAGCTAAACTGTTTTTGCTGAAATTGTGGGAGTTAGAACTCCATTGGGATGCTGCACTCCCTCAAAAATTGCACACAAAGTGGAACAACTTTAGAGATGGATTAAGTGCGCTAAATCACATAACGTTCCCCAGAAAGGTTTTAACTCACAAAATCACATCCCAGATACAGTTGCATATCTTCGCTGACGCCTCAGAGAAGGCATATGGTGCTGCCGCTTATATCCATTCCATGGATCACGACAGCGTTGTCATCGTATGATTGCTATGTGCCAAGTCTAAGGTTGCACCAATTAAGCAAATCACATGACCTCGGCTCGAGTTATGCGCTGTTAAACTGGCAACCCAACTCAAACAACGCATCAAAAACGATCGACAGTTGATTAATAATCAAATCTTCCTTTGGACTGATTCAACAATAGTCCTCGGTTGGATCAAGGCCGAGTCATCAAACTTCCACACCTTCGTTGCCAATCGCATCTCGGCCTTACAGCGTGTTAGCATCCCTGAACAATGGAGACACGTATCATCTTTGGATAATCCGACGGACATATTATCAAGAGGCGTCCCCCCTGAAAAATTGGCCAACAACACTCTGTGGTTCTACGGTCCAATGTTCCTTCATGGTAGATAAGACGCATGGCCCAATCTTAATCCAAACCCAGACAAATGCACTCTAGAGCAACGGACTAAGATCCAAACTACATGTCTCGGAGCCACAAAGGGGAACGACTTCCTACTCGACATTAATCATCAGAACTCCTTCAGACGTCTTCAGCGCATCATTGCATATGTTCTTCGCTTCACCAAAGCCACAAAACACTGTTCCAGCAAAAGCAATTCAATCGTTCCGTCAGTAACAGAGCTAGATAACGCACAAACCCTAATAATCAAGCTTGTGCAGCAGCAAGGGTTCAGTGACTATTCCCAGCACATAATGAAATATGGTGAAACTTCCAAGGGAAGCTCAATCAACTCTTTTACCCCTTTTTTGGAACACGATGGAGGGTAGGCGGACACATTGAGTCATGAAATCTCGACTATCGAGCCAAGCACCCTGTTCTGCTGCCGAATTCTAATCCGATCACCAAGATGCTACACATCGAAAATATGCATGCGGGTCCCCAGGCTCTACACGCCATCGCACGACAACAGTTCTAGCCACTCGGCGGCAAGAACTTATCTCGCACCGTCGTGGAACACTGCGTTCGTTGTGCCAAGGCCAAACCCAAACTATTGACACAACTAATGGGAAATTAGCCACCAGACCGTTTTCAACCTGCACGACCATTCATCAACTCCGGAGTCGATTTTTGCGGCCTTTTATGTCCACTACAAGATCCGTTGTAAACAGCCACAAAAGGTTTACATCGCTGTCTTTTGCTGCTTCGCCACGAAAGCTGTGCATTTGGAATTGGTTAGCGATCTATGAACGGACTGCTTTCTTGGAGCTTTACGTCGTTTTATAGCACGACGAGGACATTGCCGGAAAATCTATTGTGATAACGCCACGAATTTCGTCGGTCCCCGAAACCAATAGCAGGAGCTGAACAAGATCTTCAACGAGAGTGCTTCAAAGGAGAAACTACTCAAGGAGTGCAGCTCCCGAAGAATTGACCTCCATTTTATCCCTCCTCGAGCTCCTCATTTCGGCGGGCTCTGGGAAGCTGACGTTAAATCTGCCAAGAAACTAATGCAGCATAGTCTTGCTTCAGATTCGTTAACGTATGAAGAAATGGAGACAGTTGTCTTGGGAGTAGAAGCTCTATTGAACTCCCGTCCCATCACGCCGATGTCTGATAACGCCAATGATCTCGCCGCTCTCACACCAGATCACTTCTTGATTGGGGAGCCACTAACAGCACTCGTCGATCCTCAGGCTCAATCAAACAAGACTAATTTACTAAGCCGGTGGAAGCTCGTCACGTACGTCAAGAACGAGTTCTGGAAACGGTGGACGACTGAATAGGTATTATCAACTTCAGCATCGAGTCAAGTGGAAACATACAGCCAAAAGCGTCACACCTGGAGCCATGGTTATTATGAAGGATGACAATCTTCCTCCAATGAAGTGGCCCTTGCGACGCGTAACTAACGTCATTAAGGGAGAAGACGGACTCGTCAGAGTTGTAGACGTTAGAACTGCTAACAACATTTTGCGTCGACCAATACACCGATTAGCACCACTTCCTATCGAGACTGAAGACCTCAGCGAAATAGAACCAACTTTGGAGCACCCAAAAAAAATAACAATGCATCCACCATCAGTGGACCAAGGCCCCACGCCAGTTAATCACGCTCGCTCCGCTCTTTTTACCGTGTTGCTGGTATGTCTCATCCTTTCTCCAGCCACGGCATCTCGGCCGAAGATAATTCCCTTCACGACAAACCCAGGTGTCTACTTCGAAAACTTAGGCAGAGCAAACATCATTACCAGTGAACGGAACATCATAACATATTATGACATGCAGTCATTTTGGAGGGAGTTTGAACTACTACAAACGTTTAGTGTGTCTTTGCGCAATCTATCGTCTACCATGCCCAATCCAGAATCTCATAATAAACTGGCCAAGCAAATTAACTGTGCCGTGGATGAACTTGGCCAAACCAATCAGCTTTTAAGGAGTCCTCCATCAGGTCGAGCAAAACGAAGACTGCTCAACGTCGTTGGCAACGCAGCAAACTTCATGTTTGGTGTTCTCAATTCCAAATACGCTGAAGAAATTTTCATAACCATCGATTCCATAAAGGACAACGAAGGATATTTAGCAAACCTGCTACGTAATCAAACCTCCGTTCTAGATGCCACCATCAACGTTATGAAAAGGGATCATTAGGCCATCGACGTAGAATTCCAGAGAGTTGAGCCTCATTTGAATGATCTGTCCTCACAGATAAACGCAATACATAATGATGCGCTACAAGAATCATCCTACTGTCACTACAAGCTACACTGCTCGTCACTAACTTTCAACGGACCCAAGGTCTCATTTTAGACGCCTTAGTCAATGTACATCGAGGAAGAGTCAGCAGACATCTTTTATCTCCAGAACAGCTAAGGACCGTTCTAAGCACCATTCGGGCCAATCTACCCTCAAACTTACGATTGCCACTCAATCAGAACGACATACTCCATTTTTGCAATTTGATCACACTTGAAGGAAGAATGACGAACAAACATTTCATCTTTAAACTCAGAGTTCCTTCAATCTCCGTCGACGAATTTGATCTCTTCCGAATTGTTCCAGTTCCAGTCCACCTGAACGGTAGCTTCGTGGCTATTGGGCCATCGTTTCCCTATTCGATGGTCAACTTACATCGGGACCACTATTATCCTCTAACTGAAGGTCAGCTCCGAGTCTGCACTACAATGAGTGCAAGATATTTATGCTGATTGCCAGTTGATGGGAAGAGACGCACACTCTAGTTGGACTCAACTTCAAACCAGTGGATCTTCTCCTTGCCAGACAAAACCACAATCAACATTGTCTGCGGAGATGACATGTCACAACTGACTCTCCAACAGACGGGCATCTTCACGATTGACAGTAATTGCGTCATTAAGCAGCCTCTCATCACGATTCACGGGCACAAGAGCTACTCCACAGTCAGGCACGCATCCTACGTTCCGGCCTTTGACTTGACTGACATCATTGATCCGCTCAACATGACATCAGAATTGCGTTATCAACATAACTTCGCCCCACATGTCCAGGAATTAGAAACAGTCAAGCGCAAGCTTTATGAAATGGACGGCCAAATCCCAGCCTTAATACAGAGTGCCTCTCATCAATCTTTGGCCTATTGAACCCTGTCCGTCTTAATCATAATCATCATTGGGGTAATCTGGATGGCAACAAGGACTTATCGCGCATAACGGACATCACAACCACCATCAGGCGCAACTGCTGTGGACATTCCAGATAGCCAAGACAATGAAGTACCCACCGAAACATTCACCGTAAATCTTAGTTGAATGAACCCATTCAACGCCGGGGAAGATGTTCACAAATCTCTTACCTCACTGTTCCTCACTGACTAAAAATATTTCACAGAACTGCACCACACTTACCTTCGTCATCACACCTTGACCCATCGCGTCAGCTTATTTCAGGTGCCATCGACCAAGAATTGTCAGCGTCTTCCAGAAAAAATGAGCCGAGCATGCTTTCATTTTTGTTTTTTTTTTATTTAAGCATTTAACTTCTCCTTGCGGAGAGCTATTTAGCATTTAACTAAGTATAATTTCTAAAGTTACAGGGAATTTACTTATTTCTAAATAGTATGGTATACGTGGAATATCTTATACCTTAAAAGTTAGATCTAATATGTATCAACGAATTTAACAAAATACCAAAAAAGACAAAAACGAAAAACTATTTTACTTATATTATTTACAATGTTATGAATTATACTGAGATTTTTATGCCGAAAAACTGGCTAATTAAAACACAGCCTGGGATATTTGGTTCTGTCAAAATCTTAGAAATATCTTCGAACGGTTTGAGATGCAATTTCTTAATTTTTTCCAATAGATACCTTCTCTCCTCATTGTTCAATGGACAGTACCAAAGGACATGATTCACATCTTGCGTATGGAATCCACATGTACAACCTGGCGACCCTAGCAAACCAATTCGGCAAAGAGAGGACGCTAGACTGTAGTGGTTGGCTCTGAGTATGTTGATCGTGACTTTGGTTTTTCGAGTCAACGATGTTTTGAAATACCAGGGTCTTGTTTTGTCCTTTTAAAATATAATCTGAAATATTCTTTCCCTGTCTCTGAGCTTTGACTTACTAGTTGCTGTACAGTATCCGAGAAACATTTAGTTTTAAACGCTTCCCTGAAGTCAGTGAATGGAATATAATTCGGATGTTGAGGATCAGATGTAGTGGCTTGCTTAGCAAGTTTGTCCGCATCTTCGTTGCCAGCTATCCCATCGTGAGATGGAATCCAAATAAATTCTACATTGTTTGCTTCACTTGATACAGTCTTGAAAGCGTTGTATTTTTTAAGTATTTCTAATATAAACGGGTTTATTTTAATGTGATACTTGACATTTTAAAGGCTAATGATGGCACTAAGTGAATCAGTAAAGATTTTGAAACTTTTTCCCGGGTATCATAAGATGATATGCATAGCTTTGCTAAGAGCAATGCACTCAGCAGTAAATATCGGTGCTTCTTGGGGAATGCTAACTTTTGAGTAAATCTGTAGATCGTCACAAATACAAGCTGCTCCGACCGATTTGCCATCAGAGCATTTACTACCGTCAGTAAATATTTTTACTCAGGTTTCATTTTTAGACTTTTGTCTGAATGCTTAGTTTTTATTTGGGGCATTTTTTAAAGTTTGACCGAACGCGATATCTGTTGGTAAAATTATTTGAAAGATTTTGAAGTCATAATTGAAGATATTGTAACGGTTTGTTGTATATATGTGTTTTTGATAACCACTAACATGTTTGATACATTTGTAAGTAATTCGTAAGTTCCTGCTGTCATAATTTCTTGTTTGTCTGTTATTCATTTGACTAATTGTATTGTATATCTGCATTTCTTTATTTGAAAGTATTTTAACAAAGTAGTTGTTTCCTAAAAACTCGGCACGGTGCTTTAAGGTGGGAAGCTTGGCTTCAGCTAGCAATATATTTAAGGGGGTAGAAATTCTATACCCCAAAGCCGCTCTTATAAATCTGTATTGAATTTTTTCCAATTTTTGAGTCAAACTTTTGGTAGTGGGGAAGTAAATGAAGCTTGCATAATCTAACTGCGCGCGAACATAACTTTTATAAAAAATTGTAAGGGTTTCTGGACCACAGCCCCACCACGTACCTCGCAGGAAGTATATCAAATTAAGGGCCTTGAGACATCTACTTTGAAGTTGGCTTACATGAGGACCAAAAGTCATTTTATAGTCAAACGTTAAGGCTAAAAACTGTATTTGATTAGGTGACTTAATAATACAGTTTTCTATATGAATTTCAACTTCGCCAGGATCGACATTTCTTCTGTTAAAATGAATCAGTTTAGTTTTATGGCCAGAAAGTTCTAGCCCCAAGTCAAGCAGATTTTCCTTTATTTTGTTAATTGCCTTCACTAGAAGATTTTTTGATCTTTCCAGTGATTTGTTTTTGCAATATAACGCGATGTCATCAGCAAACTGAGAGATGGAAACGCTCTTAGGAAGATTTTCGTAATTTCAGATACATAAATAACATAGAGGAGAGGGCTTAAAACTCCACCTTGCGGAACTCCTTTACAAAGTAACAAAGTTTCATCGCCCAATATATCGGTAGTGATTTGCCTTTCATATGTAATGTGCCTTATAAAGTATAGAACTTTTTCAGAACATCCTATTTTCGCTAGTTTATCTAAGAGCAAATTACTTTGCACATTATCAAATGCCGCTTGAACATCAAGAAATGCTGCTAAGGTATCCCTACAGCTTAGAAAACCACTGTCAACATATAAAAGAAACTTTGCTAAATTTTCATTGCAAGAGTGACCTTGTCGAAAACCAGATTGGCTAGCAGGAATTAACTGTTGACTCTCAACCCACCACTGCAACCTTTTTTTGACTAATGTTTCGAATAGTTTGCAAAAGCATGAGGAGAGAGCTATTGGGAGGACGCTTTTTTTATCAGCTTTGTCTATATAATGCATGTACGAGTTTTTCCATTCCGAAGGATATCTCTTGCTTATCAACATTTCGTTGTAAATATCCAAAAGAATCAATTTGTACCCGGGATATAAATCACGGCTAGTCTAAGCCTCTTTGAGGTTTTAGACGCCTCCCTAGCGACCGGGCGCGTCCACGGGTTGCGGATAGTGGATGTCCAGGGGAAATTTCTCTTGGATCGTCGAGGAATAGGCAGAAGACTACAAGTTGAACTCGGGAAGCTCAATACTCGGCCGCGGACAATGGGAGGACCCCCCTCTTAAATATGGAGGGTTTGAGTAAACTACAAATTACCCCAGGTGGTTCGGCGACTCAGTCGTCAAATCCATCCACTTCTTCGGAGGTGGCCGTGCCCCATTCGGATTCTGGGGGGGGGGGCACACTCAAGCCTGTGGCAGCAACGACGGTGGAACACTTGGTCAGCGTTGCGGTGGATGCTACAAGTTGGAGGCAACAAGGCACAGGAGGGTCGTTTAGCCTCTCTACAGGCCTGGAGACAAAGGTTCAAACTGACGACGGCATGTCCGTCAACATTACAGGAACCATTGACTCTGAGACCGAAAAGAGATTGCTGGGCGAGACTACCGAAGCCAAGGCCTCTGAGAAGAAGAAGAGGAAGCCGACCAAGGCGCAACTGTCCCTCAAGAGGTACAAAAGTGCCAAGACCAGCTTGAAGAAACTCTTGCTAAGGAAGCCCGAAGAGCTCTCTGATAAGGAGAAGGGCTACTTAGCAAGAAACAGGAGGATTGTCGCCGATTTCGAGAAGAATATCGCTTCGCAGAAATTGGGGAGAATCGTTGAGGAGCTCCCAGGACCGGCAAGGTCCGAAACCGGAGCTAGTGGTAAGAGCACCAAACTACAGCGGTCCAATGCTGTTGCCTACTCACCCTCAGGAAAACCCCTACAGCCGACTTGCCAGAAGAAAGCTAAAAGGGAGCGATCCAACGAGGAGGAGGAGAAAACAGCAAAAAAGGCCAAAACCTCGTCAATTGACCAAGCGCCCACCGATTGTCAGATGGCTATCATAGATCGATCAGATCTAGATGGCAAAATATTTGGCGAAAGGTGGGAAATGGTCGAGACGAGGCTTCTGTATGCGATGGCGAGCGAGCAGGGTTGCTCGAAGGACGAGTTGTCCTTCGAAGGAGCAAGCTGGCACAAGGGAGTCAAGGTCATTGGCTGCTCGGGGAGAAAATCCGTTGATTTTCTGAGCCGTGTAGTCGAGGGCCTTGGCGAACTTTGGCCAGGAGCCAAATTGAAGGTGATTCCGAAATCGGAGCTACCACTGCGGAAATTGGCGCTATTGCGGATTCCTCCCCCACTAGTGGAGGACGAAGCCACAATGAAGTTGATTTCCAGGCAGAACGGTCTGGACACGAGCAAATTGAGAATTATCTCCTCCAGCAAGTGTCCAAACGGAGTTGGCAAGGACCTTGTCGTAACGGTAGACGACTTGTCCTTCGCCAAGTTAAAGGATTCAAAGGGAAGCATCAAATTCGGCTTCAGTGCAGCAAAAGTGAGGCTTCCCAATGAATCCAAGAGCGGCACCGAGGAGGCTGCAAGCAGTGCAAAGTAATTTGCACCACTGCGAAGCGGCCACCGAGGATTTGATGCTGTATATGGAGGCAAATGGAGTAGACGTGGCCTTAGTCCAGGAACCGTGGCTCTCAGGGGACAAAATCCGAGGACTTAGGTCAAAAAATTATAGTCTACTTCACTCAAGCACAACAGGTAAAAAAAGAGCGTGTATAGTAGCAAAGAGATCATTAAACCTCCCTCTACTTTTACAGCACAGCACAAATGACATGGTGGTGGCAGTACTAGAAGAGAGGGGCAAAACTAACCTGCTCCTGGCCTCAAAGTACATGCCATACGAGGACGGAGACCCCCCATCAGCAGCGGTCCGGGCCCTGGTAAAAGAGGTCAAAGTTAGAGGATGGCACATGGTGATGGGATGCGACGCGAATGGTCATCACGTCCAATGGGGAAGCAGTGACATCAACAGAAGGGGTGAGTCAATCCTAGAGTTTATAATTGCTACCAACCTAACAATTTGTAATCGGGGTGACACACCCACCTTTACTAACAAAATTAGGGAGGAGGTAATAGACCTTACATTGGCCACTAACACTATTAATTTAAACGTAGCAAACTGGAGAGTTTCTCCCGAGCACTCCTTTTCGGATCATGGGAGAATTCTCTTCGACATTAACCGGAAGGTTCAGGTAGGAAAACCCTACAGGAATCCAAGGAACCCGGACTGGAATAGATTTTCCACCAAAGTGGAGAAGGCAATGAAAACAAAGAGCACACAGTACTTCGGTACCTATCTCCACACGGTGGCGGACCTGGAAAAGTCCGTAAAACAACTTTGCGAGACTTTGCTAAAAGCCTTCCAGAAAACCTGCCCAATAAGCAGAGCTCGAAGGGAAACCAATAAGTGGTGGAACAAAGAGCTCAAGCAACAGAGGGACGCTACTAGAAGGCTTTATAACAAAGCAAAGAAAAGCAAAGAAGAGGAGGACTGGGCTAATTACAAGCGCAGTTTTAATGAGTATAAGAATAAGATAAGAAAGGCAAAATGGGACTCCCTGGTCGACTTCCTTAATTCTATAGAGGACGTGAACGAGCCCTCAAGGTTCAGGAAAATTCTTTCCAAAGACGTCATAGTCACGGGAAACCTGAACAGACCAAATGGTTCGTGGACGGAGTCGAGCAAGGAGACACTAGAACTGCTGATGGAGACTCACTTCCCGGGCTGCCTGACAACATGGGGCGAGGAAGAGAGCCCAACGATCAGGATTAGTCCAAAAGAGGTAACTATAAGAGACGCCATCACCAAGGAGAAGGTAATATGGGCGGTGAAAACATTCGAGCCATACAAATCTGCAGGGCCGGATGGAATCACACCAGCCATGCTGCATAATTCGATAGGCAGCATAGCAGAGGTACTGACGAGCATCTTTCAAGGCTGTTTATCATTAGGATACATCCCTGAAACATGGAGAGAGGTAAGGATTGCCTTTTGGGTTCAATTGAGTTCTACGTCCTCTTCTTTGGTGCTGAGCTCTGAAGTGCTTGACTCAGCCCTTGAAGTTTTGCCGTTCTTTTTATTTGGATCTAAAGTGTTTATGATTTTGGTGAATCTGTTCTTCATGCCGCGAGTTGTTAGATGCGGATATAGGTTTCTAAGATTCGATGCCAGCACTAAGTTATTGTCGGTAAGTTTTTTTGCTAGATGTTGTATGTTCTTGGATCCACGAGTACTTTCAATGAAAGCTTTGAATTTTGTATAATCAAATTTATATGTTTTGGAATTTGCATTGATTATACTTTCTAGAGGTTCCAATTCCTGACTATTTGAAACCTTCGATATGAGAGTGGTCTTAACTTTTTTAATTTTTCGCTTTGGGGATGCGGGAGCCTTAAAGTCTTCCTGGATACTTACAACTTCCGTTGGGCAGTCTGTTACTGAAGAACTTGGCTTAGGGGTTTCGGCCGATGGTCTTTTATTGGGTATCTTACTTCCATCGGTGTGCTGGGGTGTCTTTGATTCTTCTATTGTTATTTCCTGCATTACCATGTTTGTGTTGTCTTTAGTTGAGTCAGATTCGGTGAAGTTTTTGGGTTGTGGATGTAGCGGATTAGAACTTGTTACCTGTTTGCAGTGTTTGGCCATGTGACCTTCTTCTTTGCATAAGAAGCATTTGAAAGATTCTCCTGAGAAGTAGATCCAATGGGAAGTTCCGTCATTCATCCTGCGGTTTGATATAAACCTGTCGGCGAAAACTATAGGAGTGGCTACATTCGTCGTCTCCAAGGCTGGCTTTTAGGAACGAGACGCGAGAAACGGGGGTTACTTCATATGTGTTTAAAATTTTTTCTATCTCCGTATGAGGGATCCATGGATGAGCGTTTGATATTATGATTCTCTTGTGCCTTGAAATAAGTAGCCTAATTTCCAATACTTTACCTTTTATGGTAACTTGTTTGTGTACAGATACCAGTTCTTCTGCAAGGATCTTTGAGGAGACATATATACAAACTCTATGGGTAGATATTTTGGAAATATATCTAACTTCATGCGGTCCAATTTTAGACCCCACAGCACGAGCATATTCCACAATTGGTACGTCTTGAATGGAGTCAATGATAATTGCCTGTTCTTTCGTTGGGAATACTTGTGTTTGCGCTACTTCCGAATAATTTTTTTGGGTGGACGACATGTTATTTTCGTTTTCTAAGGATTTCTCTGTACTCAGAGTAGATACTTGAGCTTGCTCTACTTCGGAATAGTTTGTGCGGGTGGATAAAATCTTAGTTTGTTTCTGAGGATTTCTCTGTACTCAGAGTAAATCTCTAGAATTAATGAATGTGGGATGGTATGTATATTTATTTTTTCTTTGCTTTGTCTGTTCACCACTTAAGTTTTCTTTCCGTCAGAAAAGATAATTAAAGAATTGTTTTTATCATAACTGATTGTTTAGTCTTATATCACGCGGGTTGCAGTGGGCAACGGTAAGACTCCACTATCCTCGGCAGATAGGTTTTATCAAAACCATCAAACTGAACAATCACCATAAAATAAATCAAATTATACACAGTTCACGATTCTATTTTCACAATTTAAATAGCCCATTTATCAAAAAAAAAACAACCAAAATTTCAAAAAATCCAAAACAAAATTTCAAAAAATCCAATCCACTAATTCACCCCTTATCACAAATTTTAATCTCGTATAACCCCGGAAACTTATTATCGTAATGGACCTTTATTTATTTTTATTGCACTCACATAAAAAAAACTATCGATCGTACCAAATGATTGAAATCCAACTTTTCGTAATTTGAAACTATCTTTTGAAAAGAATTTAATATTCAATTGTAGTAAATTTGTATTAAGTAAATTATCTTATAATAGTATTTTCAAATATTTCTATTAATATAACCAATTTAAAGAAAAAAAAGTGGTATCGATTGGTATCGTTAGTTTTATTGAATTTGAATTCAGCATGTTTTCATTCATCGTCCAAATAGCTGAGTCAATTTTGCTTATTATTAAAATTCAACTATTTCGACGATGAAGTCAGCACCTACCCTAGTTACTACTTACCTGTGGCAAATTGCGCACAAACAAAATATTATTAGTATCCAAGGAGCCAATTTGCCCAGGTAAGCATTTTTCATCTATATAAACCTAACAAAATTCAATAAAGGGCTCAGTTGTTAATCACAATTCAACCTTTTAATTTCCATCTTCCTCTTGTGTATCGGTCTAAGACCCTTGCACACATTATAATAAGTCTTGGTGTAACACCTCGATTGAGCCTTCATTTTTATCCCTGAAAGGAGTCTGAAAGGATTAGTCAGTGGACACCCTAGCTAGTTCCATCAAAGCACGGACAAAGGAGTCTGCGCTCAACAAGGATAAGGTATCTAAGCTACTTCCCATAAATCTAAAAGAATCAACAAATCTGAATTTAATGGGAGAATTTTCAACACTCTTGGTAAACGAAAGATATCGTTCTTTATTAATCGGTAGCAAATTTATGCGGCCGGGTAAATCTAAAGCTAAATTTTTAATTAGAAAATGCGAATCATATCCACTTAAATTATGAAAACTTACTGGGATGGTGTGTGTATCCTTTAAATTCAGATTACA
The DNA here is from genome assembly GCA_963971475.1 of Chrysops caecutiens. Lineage (NCBI taxonomy): Eukaryota > Metazoa > Arthropoda > Insecta > Diptera > Tabanidae > Chrysops > Chrysops caecutiens. The sequence goes on along the minus strand of OZ020567.1, from coordinate 48,415,744 downwards.
CCGTATATGAGCAGCACCTCTATAGTTACCTGTCATATGACAGTGATCACGTACTTTCATATCTTCTTTCAAAAAAAGTTTCTGGCATATGTAAAATTTTTCTGCGAGTTGGAAATCGGTAATTTGAGTACGTGTTAACTTATATATAGGTAGAGGGTGGAGGAAAATATTCGCGAGTTTTACTCTCATTTTTTTTTACTCATCAACGAACCATTCGATACAATTTTTCCCGCGACATAAATTATAATATGATACCTTAGGGTCATATGCACATCGTAGATAGAATCCTATGCTACAAGGAACATGTTGTTGATACATGTTTTTCTCCTTACAATCTAACAGTAAGCACTCCAAGTCAGTATATATATCAAACGGAGCTTTTTATTTTATTACAAAAATTAGTGAAATTCAAGTTTTGATGCTAACCTGTTGGTAGTTTTATTTTACAATCATTTTACTCCTTGCAATCACCTAGATGTTTATCTAAAGCACTGTTTATATGAAAGCAGTGTAAACAGTGGTCACAGAAGTAGTTTCTACGTAAATTTGCTGAAAGTTGTGCGGAAAGGAGGCGAGAAAGATTTTTAATCTAAACGAAGTGGTAGATAACCGGTTCATACATGTTTACATATTCTTCTTCTTCCACCACCACATTACCATCATAATATTCGCTCGCAATGATCAAGAGATTTACATGTTTATACTGTTTTTCCTTGGTGAAGTAAGCCGGAAAAGTGAAAAATTTTTTTTTTTTGCTTTTTTAAGGAATAAACTTTGATCAAAATATCATTCTGTTCTTCAAATCTTTAATAATGAGGAAGAATTATTATTTTAATGGTGTATGATAACGAATTTCAACTCATTATTAAAGTGTTGGTAGTTCATATCTCCTTCAGGATGCTTATCATGTGGATGTAGCGCTGATAAAACAGCCCATATTATTAGCCAAAATTATATACTAGATTCACGATGGATGATATCACCCACCCACTGACCCACCAGTTCATTATTGTTCACCATCATTTTGAATTCTCCACATAACACTGCGTTTACTTTCAAAACACTTACATCTTTCAATAAATTTTTAATCCTACGCGCAAATAAATCACCGCAGTCTTTAAGAAAATTTTTAGAGTCCTCATTTGAAAGGTTTACTATACCACCAGTCCTAAGACAGCTTTTAAAAGTGGACCCTAGATCTATCCATCGAACTCTCATCGAAATATAGTTTTTTCGATTTATCGGTTTATATCCCGAACCAGTTGTTAAACGTAACAATTTCATCTTTTTTCGAAGACAATTTAAATAGCAAATAATAATCGCAACACTACTTTTCATGCTTGCATCTGAAGCAGTCTTCAACGTAGCGTTTAATTTTTCCAAGTCCCTATTAACTTCTTTTATCACATCTTCCAATAGATTACGATTTTCCATTACACTTTCTAATGCTAATTTTGTTTTATAAATTAAACCTTTTAGAGACCCCATTTTATATTTATATGTAAACGATTAGCGAATATGTTCAATTCAATAGTGGTAAAGCAAGGAAAGTCCACCAGCTTTATATATTCAATATTCAATTGTAGAAACGAAACGATCAAAGAAATAGAACAAAAACCCGGAAATTTGTAGAAGAAAAACCGAGAAAGGTCCGCGCCGTAGATTTTCCGTGAAAACTTGGGGATAAAATTATAATAAGTATTTCTTATTAGTATGTACTTAAATCAATGTCTCTTATACAGTGTTTATATAAAGTAATACGGTGACAGAACAGATAAAGCACAAGTTTGTTTTTTCGCGCCTGTTTTCATTTTTTCTTTAATGCTGCCGTAGCTCTGGCATTTACTCGACACTGGGCACTTTAGGTTTTTTCAATTCGATTTAAAGCAAGCTCTCTTTGGTTTGCGTTTTGTTCAATTCGGCTCATATTTACGCTTCATATGAGCAGATATTTTTAATTTTTTTCCATTTTCAATTCAATACCGATTTTTACTTATACTTCAGCGAATATTTTTATTGTTTCACTTTAGATCCTGGTAGGTCATCTCAAACTCCTTACAATGACATTCGAACGAACGTCCTACATGATCGCGTTATCACGCTACACTGATTTATAATTTTACGCAACGCTTATTAACAACAATCATGCGTAAGTGAACTAACCCGATGACGTCACGCGTAAAGTCAATGCTACAGTGTAAACACGTACAGAAATTCTCTCGTAGCTATATGCGACTGAAATCTGACGGTATATTGTACCGCAAGAAAGTTTGACTGGCTATCGGTGTACTTTCAATTTCAATTCAATTCAATTCAATTTATTCTAGGAGTAAGGTAATACAAATATACATACAAATATAATATATATATATATCCTGTAGAGACATTTGTCTGTGCACATGCCTAGAACGTATAGTACATATTTAATCTACATAATTCAATTTACCTCTTTTTTTTCATCAATTTGCTAACAATTATAACCTAACCTTCGCTTATAATCAAATATTCAATAAACTTATAACCTATAACCTAATCTTTAAATTTTGCAGTATACGAAGATACAATATTTTAGCAGTTTTTTATTGATTCTGGTTCCATTGCTTAACAGCGCTTTTCCAATATCAAGCGGTAGACTATTAAAGATTTTATTGCACAGTATGTGTGTGTTTTTTGCCATTTATTTAGGCTCATCAGCGGTAGACTTAGTTGTCGGTGTCTCGTACTTCTATTTAGATTCTCGTGAGTTCCTAATACATTCATCAGGTTTTGCTTCAGTACTGCGAGGTAATAATATTCCCTGTGGTGGTTTAACAGTGGTGGTAATTTATTTACATTTGCTCTATTTTGCGTAAAAATTACTTTGAAGAATCGATTTTGAACATTCTGGACCCGACTGATAACATTATCATATGCTGATCCCCAACCAATAATGCCATAAGTTGCAATAGAAACAAACAAACCGAAATAAAGCGTCAGTATTTGCTCATAATTTAAATGATTTTTGATTCTGTGGAACAGATATAATATATACATATCTGCTTTTCTTGCATGTATTTAGAACGTGTTCATTCCCACTCATGTATTTGTCCAGGATCACACCGAGATAAACCACTGTGTCCACCCTATCCAGCGGCTTACAACCACAGTGACTATGTTCTTTGCAGTTTATACCGTGAATCACGACCTTAAAATTACCAGGCTGAGTGGCGCCAGTGTTAGTAAATACAAGAAAAACTGACTTTTTGACGTTCAAAGACAACTCATTCCAAGCTAACCATTCATTAACATCATTTAAAGTTTGGTTTAGAACTTTGTTCAGTTCTTCATAATTGCTAGCGCTGCATATAACTGCTGTGTCATCCGCATAAGCCACGATACCCGCCGACAAATCTAGTAGATCATTCATATATATGGTGAATAGCAGGGGACCGAGTACTGTTCCCTGCGGCACTCCGCATATGACGTTTTTCACATCACTCGCTGTTTCGTTTATTACCACTTTTTGTTTCGCAGGAAGCTTTCGATCAGTTTATTGGCGGTACTCCTAATTCCAGCATATTCGAGTTTTCCAAGCAGTATATGATGATTCACCGTATCGAAGGCTTTAGCCAGATCTATGAAAGCAGCGGCCATCGGGATGTTCGCGTCCAATTTCTCATATATATCTTTCGTAATACGTTCTATAGCATCTACCGTCAATCTATTTTCTCTAAAGCCAAATTGATTATCCGATATGAAATTGTGTTTTTGGAGGAAGGTACTTATCCTTGCCTTGATAACCTTCTCCAATATTTTAGCGAGATTGGAGATTAAAAATATTGGTCTGTAATTTGTTATTTCGTGCCGTCCGCCATTCTTATATATTGGCTTGATTATTGCTTTTTTGAAACAGACTGGAAAAACTCCAGATTCCAATGATTTATTTATGATATGACACAATGGGGCCCCAATATAGGTTTTCATCTGTTGCAGGATCAATACTGATATTCCATCGTCACCCCCCTTGGTGTTACGGTTCATATTGTTTATCATTGTTTCAATCTCGATTGCTTTTGCCGGGCTGAGGAAGATAGAGCTACTTATTCTGCGGCGACAACTCGTTGGTGGAATATCTGGTTTTAGGATTTTTTGGTCACATCCCGTCAAATATTCGAAAAGAAATAGTTTGCCACATTCGCTATGGTTTTCTTATTTTAAATTTTTGTGGTATTGACTGTTAAATACTCTATGCTTATTTCTCTAGATTTTCTATTTGTAAAGTTATCGTTGACAAAACTGCATAAATTTTTGTTGTCATTTGTCAAACTCAGCAATTTATCACTACAGTATTTTTCTTTGCATTGTTTTATGGCTTTCTTAAGGTTACGAGCGAATAGACGTTTTAACGTCAAAAAAATTACAACAAAGTTTTGGTACTAATATGTACTTTAATTATCAAACTATTAATTACAATGGTTATAGAGAGTAGTACGGTTACAGAATGGATAAATCACAAGTTTATTTTTTTCCGCCGTTTTTTTATTTCTTCTTCGATGCCGCCGTAGCTGTCACACTTACTCGGCACTGAACATTTTTGGTTTTCAATATTCGCTTTGATGCGGGTTTTCTTCGATTTAAGTTGTTTACAATTCGGTGCATATTTACGACTCATATGAGACGATATCTTCCATATTTTTTCGATTTTCAAATTCATACCGATTTTTGCATATATTTCGGAAAATATTTTTATTGTTGCGCTTTAGGTCCTGGTAGCTTTTTTCATGCTTTTTATAATGATACCCCAACAAAAAGTCCTAGCTTAACGCGTTCTAATGCTACACTCATAAATATCTTCATGCAATGCTAAAAACAACAATCACGCGTAAGCTCTTACACTAGCCCGATTACGTCACTGGCAAAACAAACGCCAGACAATAAGTACAAAAATGCTCCATTGTGATATCAACCGTTGTCATCGCATTATTAGTCTCGTAGTTATTAGCGATAGAATAATGACGGTGTTTTGTAAAACAAGAATGTTAGACTGGCTACCAATTGACATACTCAACGAGAAGAAATACGTTTTTACGTCACGGCTTGAAAATAAAAACGCTTTTTTTCATTTATTTATATATTTACAATTTATTGAACTTTCAAAACCAATTGAAATTTGTTGGATATTTCAGTTCGTCCCAAATTTTTGATTGAAAAATTCCCGCTACACAGTGTCTGAATAACTTGCTGCTCAATCTTAGAATATTTAGGTGATAAAAAGAGTTGATGATCCTGCAGCTCGATAACCACCCTTTCACCATATTTGGTGTACACTTTTTTCGCTGCAACCACCTCATAGTCCCTACCTATCTCCATTTCCGAACTCTTCAAGATAGGCTTACAATATTCGATATTAACTAAAATTTTAATAACGCTTCTAGGATTCCCCGTCTCTACCTCATCGAATGCTTCCAGCAATCTCCGCTTACATGATGGTGGTGGAAGTGATGCTCTAAGCACGTTCTGTTGTGAATTTGTTGAATCCATTTTATTTCAACTAAAAGATCTATTCCAAAAAAAGTTTTTATTTATAATTAATATTAAGAACAATATTTCATTTTTCTTACCTTAAAGTGAATGATAGCATGGATGATATTCCATATGCTATATATATGAAAAATCAGCCTAATTTGGGGTTTATACTCCGTCAAATCATAATCAAACTTTATCTTGCCCCCTAATTAGGTGCATTATTTTCCCAGACCAACTTTTATCATAAATTTTATCTAAGTCAACTATTTTTCGTATTATTTTCCCAGACCACATTTTATCATAAATTTTATCTATGCCAATTATATTTCAGAGCACCCACCCAATTATGATAACCACAAACTCACCTTCATTCAAAACTACTTTTCGCTAACCGCAGAATCCAAGATGGCGGAAAAGCGTTTTTGATGTCCCATAAGAGAATACACGCAAAATTGGCGCAGAAACGGCATAACCATACTACTACAGTTGGCCCTGCATTTAGTTTCACTTACTTCAATCACTGCAGGTGTGAGTGTTTGCCCGTGAGACTTGTTTACAGTCATGGCAAAGCAAACACTAACGGAAAACTGCAACCGCTTAAACTGAAACGGGTAGTTACTCTGAATCAAGGGTATACGGGGAATTAAGACAGAGTCATTATACTACCTGTATGATATATCTGTGCACTATACCTCATACTATCAACCGCGTACCGCTGCACAGTTTTGGGGGGTTCAAATTTCTTAGGAGCATGATCGGTGCTCCGGCCTACAGAGCCAACTCATGAGCAGGTAGTCCACTGAGTCAAGAAATTCAGTGGGATAATGAACTATTTCATCCGTAGAAAGTAGTATTGACTGACTTGTACGCCCTCTATTCAGTGAGAAGAAGTGAAAGCACTCTCCCATTTATCTGGGTCGCCTGCTCGTTTGTTGTGGTGAAGATTGCCCTCTCGCAAATGCAGGAATTTTGCATAGATGACAGGTTGGCGATTCCTGGAAAAATCTTCTCAATAAGATCATCTTGGGAGGTCACAACAGTGTCTAGTATTGGAGGAATGGAAATGAGACCTTCAATGTCTTCCATGCTGCCATGGCCAATTTTCATTAGAAGCTCAGAGAATTCTTGTGCGACTGGATCATTTTCAGGGCAAAACTCATTGTGACAGACAAACCCTCAATAAGATCATTTCAATGACGCATTCACCTCATTAGCCCTAGTGCCTCTGGTAACTACTGGTAGCGTTTGCCGGAAATCTCCAGATAACAATAACAGAAACATGGTCAATGCCCCATATACCTTTTAAAGTTCGGTCCAAGACCTCGACGCTTGATTTGTGCGCCAAAGTGCATTCATCCCAGACGTTCAAGCTGACCTACCGAAGAAGAAGTGCCATTGAACTATTCCTTTAAATGGAACAAACGGATGTTTCCATATTAAATCTCAAATGAGCCGTTCTTCCCCCGGGAAGAAGCGTGGCAGCTATGCCTGACGAAGCCACTGCAAGGGCGATTTTTGATTGCTTCATAGTTTGGGTCAGTACCAATTTTATTAAGAATGTCTTTCCAGTGCCTCGAGGAGCGTCGAGGAAAAACATTTCAGATTCACATAGGGCCAAGGTGAATTTTTGCCATATTCATAGAGGGCCCAGGTGACGTTAGAGGGACCAGGTAAATGGGCGTTAAGCTCTATAGAAGGAGCAGGCAAATTCAAACCAAGAGCTGTAGTGGTTTGCGATAACTGGACAGGTAACAATAAGTCCACATCATCACAACCAGCTTCCAGGGACAACAACGGTGGGGTCGATGTAGCAGAAGAAGGATCTGGGGAGTGAGAATTTTGAGACTCAATCTGAAGAGTTATGTTCGTGACGCTTCTTTTATGGTTGGCTGCTTTGGATACTGAGCTCAAACTGAACTTTTTTGGTGGCATTTTTTAGCAGATATAATACTATTCTATTTAAAAATTGAGATGTTGAATAAGAAAGTAACTAAAATAAAAATTCTTCAACACTTTGTTTTTCTTCTGTTTCTCTTCTCCTTTTCTTTGTTTTTATATAATTTGCTGAAGATATCACGATACACTGAAAAGAAATTTAAAAAAATAGTTAGTGCGTAGTATTTTTGGAAACAAAAGATGGAAAAGGAATTCGATCAATTCAAAAAGCACATGGTTGTCAATACCGTAAGGAATCAATTTACCATTTTGTACATTAAAACAAATTCAAAAAGTATGATCTTTTCATAAATAGAATATTTAATGCCGGATCCGCACGCTTGGCGTTTGTCACAAACACCAAACCTGGGCAACCGTTTGTTTTGATTGTGTGGAACAAACTTTGCCATCCACACGCTTGCGAGTGATTTAGTCTCTTGTGAGAAGCCAAACATGTCAGACGTTGAGCTTGTGTCAGCAATTTCATTTGGTTTAACTTATTTTTATAATAAAAATAAGTAAATAAGTGTGAAAAAACGAAAAATACGGCAAAGAAGATGGTGGATGTTGAAAATTCATCAAAACCGTACCAGGTAACTATGAAATTACTTTGTTATTCGTACTTATTTTGTGTAACATGGATTTGAGGTTATGTAGTTTTACGTGTGCATTTAATTCAATATAATATTCTTTCAATAGTTCTATGTGTATATAAATTATATTCTATGACTTTGCAGAGAATATATGGAAGAAAAATTTCATGAACTTCTTCATGAACCATCTGGACAATTTGCCAACTTCTGCCGGATGAGCTTTAGTGATTTTGAATTTTTGCTAAGTGCAATATCACCTATGATTCAAAAGAAAAATACAGACTTCAGAGAAGCTATACCTGCTAAATATCGTCTGGCTATAACATTGAGATATTTAGCAAGTGGTGACAGTTACAAAAGTCTGCACTACTTGTTTAAAGTATCCACTGAGATTATATCTGAAATTATACCTGAAGTCTGTAAAGCTATTAATAAAGCGCTAAAAGATAAAGTAAAGGTAAAGTAAAATATATTTGATATTCATTAAAATATGCTTTATTTTACTATATCCTAGGAATATATCAGTGTTCCGACCAATGTCATGATTTAACTACTTTCATCATACTCTTCTATATCCCCGAATGCATTCACAAATGCTGCATTAATTATATTTTTCCTTGGGGGTATGATCATTTCATCTGAAAGGATGTTTACAGATGATCTTTGGGCTGAAGTGTTCTGATTTATTCTTAATTGTTAGATTGGTCCGTGGTGGTAATGGGGTGGAGGTTTTCACAATATTCGCGACCTCATTTGTGGTTAAAATATGTCCATGGTGTAGCGTCGAACAAGATTCAGAAACTGATGAGTGAGCACGTCGAGGTCTATTTGTTAATACGTATCCACTTGACGTTGATGATCCGCTAGAATGCGGAAAATACTGAGGGGATGGTGTGTCTCGCACAAACGACCTTCTTTTAATTTTTTGTATGAATAGTCCATCTATCTCATACATCATTAACTTCCTCTCGTCCTGAGGAAGTTCCCTTAGTTTCTTGGCCAAGAGCTTCGCGTATAAATCACACTCATCTTCGGTGTCTGAAGGATCTGATTTCCTTTGGCTCATCGCATTCGTTAATTGGCTAAACGCTGTAGCCATTTGTTGTTCAGCCAAGTCTGAGACAGTTCGACGACGAGAATTGTCCGCTTTTTTTTTTGAGATCCAGAAGCTAAAGCCGTGGAAATATTCGCCAGGCTGCTATCATTTTCGGTCTCTTCAGCTTCATCAAAAATTTCTTCCACAATTGATTCTGATGATTTCGATTGCTGCAAGAATTTAATTTTATTAAAAATTATGTCATATTATTTGCAATTAATTATAATAATATTAAATCATTTTAGATGCCATCATCAGCAGAAGATTGGATAAACATAGAAAGCGGATATAGGAGCAAATTTCCACATTGCATAGGTTCGATGGACGGCAAGCATATAGTTATAGAGAGCCCGCCTCATAGCGGGAGTGAATACTTCAACTATAGGAAAACTTTTAGCATAGTTCTTTTGGCATTAGTCGACAGCAACTACAAATTTACATTCGTCGACATAGGATGTCAAGGGAGAATTAGCGATGGTGGTGTTTTCAATAATTCATTATTATGCCAAAAAATCTGCAGAAACGAAATGAACTTTCCCGCGCCATACCCACTTCCTGGAACGAATAATAACATAAGCATACCATACGTCTTTATAGCAGATGGTGCTTTTGCTCTCAGTACACATGTTATGAAGCCTTACCCTGGAAATCATGAGATTGGATCGCCTAAAAGGATATTTAACCAACATTTGAGTAGAGCCCGGGTTGTAGTGGAGAATACATTTGCCATTTTATCTTCAACATTTAGAATTTTTCGAAGACCTATTAATTTAAAACTTGAAACTGTGATAGAAATGACTATGACCTGTGTGCTACTACATAACTTCCTTAGAAAAAGTGCAACTTCTTCAGAAATGTATACTCCCCCGGGGATGTTGGACGTATACGATAATAATGATATTCTTTTTACACCTGGCGCATGGCGGAATATAAATGAATATAATGCAATACAAAGTCTCCCACGTGTACCTCGAAGACCACCTAATGCCGTCAAGATCAGGGACGAATTTACTTCATATTTCAGTAGGGGTACGAATAATTAATTGACACGGTGTTCTCTAAACAGACTATGTACTATTGAAATATAATCGTGGTTTAAGAAGTATATTAAAATATATTCAAGTAATGCCTAAATTTTTGAAGTATTTTTACTTACCGATTCTGAGTTTAAGCCCAACTTCGTTGTATATATGGGAAGAAGAAACGACTCCATCAACTGATAGGCAAACCAGTTTGGCTGATAAATATCTCCGATTCCTGAGAAAAAATTACTATAATTATTTATTTATTGCATTATTTCCAATATTTGTTACCTGCGCCAGAACGAAGACACTCTTGTCTTCTTTTTCAAATGTCTACGGAAAGCCACCATTAAAATTTCCTTTATCGTCTTCAATTCCTTCACTTCCTTATTTAATAAGCCGCTAAGTCGACTCCATGCATCTGCCACTTTTTTTTTTATCTTTATGGTCCTTATGACCAGAATCCCATATACAGGGTTCTCCCTGGTAGCATTCCAGGAAGTGAAGAATTTCGGTACACGACCAATCACTCATTTTAATTTAATTTGAAAAAAACACTAAAACACGTCTAATAACTGCCAGCGCACAAAACAAACTAATGCGCACAAACGTGTGGATGCATCACAAACGCTTGCGGCAAATCCCTTTGATTTGTGTCGAAAAAACCGACAATCAACGGGAACAGCTGCAAGCGCTTGCAAACATGCACAAACCTACACAAGCCTTACCAAACGCTCAATCCACACGTTTGGATTTGTGATGGTTTGTGTAGGTTTGGCAAGCGTGCGGATCCGGCATAAGGCCACCAAAATAGAAATAGTTTTCAGAAACACTTACGCACTGTAATTAATTCTACGCAATTACTGTCGTCTGAAAAAAAACAACCATGGGTATGAATTTGACACTAATCACAGAATAATTTTTACATTTAGGAAGGAAATAACTCGTGAAATTACTTACCAAATTCTTTATTTTGACGATCTTGTTATTGTTTAAATAAATGTGTTTATTTCACTTCGATAAAAGACAACACTTTATTTGCGCTTGCACTTTTGTTTTTCATTTATTTGCACTTGCACTTAATTTAAAAATATGTTAACACCATAAAAACTGAAAACCGTCTGAAATATATACCTTCTTCTTCTGTGATAACAGATGTTATTTGCACATGTTTCAAACATAAAAATTTGCTCACTCTCTGAAAACTGAAAATATTCTGAAACCTATACCTCCTTTTTCTGTGATAACAATAAAAGGCTTCTGGTGATGCTGGAATGCTCCATTCAAACCCTACAAAGAAAATTTAATCAGAAAAAGCCACGGACAATACTTACCAAAACATCGGCCGATCTGTCGATCTGTTAAAACAAACATCGGAACGAACATCGCGTCGATGGCATTACCTAGACGGTACTACCAGCATACCGGCGATTAAATTACGCAATCGTCAAGTCGGTGATCTGACCGACTTTAATTCTGTTGAGTTGAAATTGTAAATGGGAACGGTGAACTGACCGACTAACGAGTTCTGATGCGTTGAGAAAGAAAGTGAAATTGGGACCGTTGAACCAACGCAATTCGCCACTTAAATGAAACATATAAGTTTTCGAAATAGAACGATGAAATTCGCCGAGTTGGGAAAACAAAATGAAAATCAAGTTAATAATGTTATGAGAATGGTTATGGGAGTACAACTAAGTAAGCTAAATTGAATTATAAATAAGAGCTCAAAATTTGTAGAAGGACAGTCGATACGATACACTCGGAAGAACCGCACCCTGGAAGCCTGGTTCAGCGGTGCAGAGCAGAAGTCCTTAAACTGAAGTCTGAAGCAGAGCAGAAGTCCTCAAGCAGAAGTCTCAAGCAGAGCAGAAGTCCTCAAGCATAAATCTGAAGAAATCCGAGCTGCCAGCCATTAACATTAGCCATTAACCAGCCATTAACATTAAAGTAAGTATGCGATACGCGCACTAAAAAGTTATTTAGCGGATTAGTGCTCCTAGCCTTTCCGCCAGAGTCCGAACCACGGTTCTTTGAGCCTCCGAGTAGGTAAACATTCATCGAAAAGGTGTAGTCGGACCTAGGTTAAGGGTTATTGTAATTTGTATTATTTTGTGAAGAGAAATAAATGTATGCCAAGCAGCCTGAGTATTTGATGAACAAATGTAAACAAACACTTGCGATCAGGAGTGGACCTCATTGATGTTTGACCTTTTTGAGGTTTTCCCCCTGATTGGTTTTGAATGCAGCGGGAAAATCTTCACATAAATTTGGCGCAGCCGCAATCACGGACCTACAACTTATTAGCCACGACGCAACCCAATTGGAGATGAAAACTAGCAAGAGACTGGACGGTTCTAAAACAGATGACTTGAAGACGATGATATGGAACCTAGAACAGAGGAAGGTGTTTCAAATGGGGAAGAAGAGATCGCTGATTCGCAACTCAAATTAATTTTAACGAAAAATATTGTCAACTTAAATTAAAAAGAAAACATGTTTAAACTAATATGAAAACGAAAAACATTGTAAAATATGTTTTTATATTGATAGCATTGTACTCAATTGGTCATATTATATTTTTTTTCATCTAACTTTATATCGTGGGCAAAGAAATCTGGTAAAATATAATATGATTGAAGTAAAAGATTAATATGATTGTCTTTCTTAATATTTTGGAATTCATAACTGTAAATGGTAGCTGGTTAAATCTTTTCGGAGATACTAAATGAATTATGAATTTGCAATATAAAAAACAAAAGAAAAAATAAATAGAAGAAAGGAAAACGAATTTATAAAAAAGCAAAATATAAAAAAAAAATAAAAAAAAAAATAATATTAAAAAAAAACGAACCATATGATTTCAACAAAGAATATTTACGGTAAAAACTTAAACATGCTTGAGAATTTGCAATTCCAATTCCGATAATGAGGATTTGGTCAAGAAGTATTGATTCTTTATATAATGTTCATGCAAAATACAAAAATGAAAGAAAAAAGAATCTCATAAAACAGATGAATATAAATGTAAAAGGAAAATATAAATGTAAAAGGCAAATATAAATGTAAAAGGAAAATATAAATGTATAAGGGAAATATAGATGTAAAAGGTAAGAGAGATACTAGGAATATATTTGGAAAATACAACTTATGTAGAGGGCCCGGTTACCAACATAATGATGTGAAGATGTTATTGGAATGGGACGAAATAACTGGCCAACGTTAGAAGGGAGACACTTATATTACCGCGGCTCGCAAACTGTGGAGTGAAAGAGCACGAAGCACTAGAAAAAGCCTCAATAACGTGAAACTAATCCAAACTATCGCAAAACTTGGTAAACTCTTCAAAATAGGAACAGAGCACGGTATTCAAATTCGGTTACAGTGCGTACCGGGAGGAGTACCTCGAATTGCGCTCCACAGTATACTCGCAAATATAACGGCCACCTTAGTGTCCAAAACTCGCACGTTTTGGTAGGTGAAAAGGCTTTATACGACACATTATAGTGGCAAGACGGAACCAATACGAACAAAGAAGTAGTCAAGGAAGAGATTTCTCTTGGGCAAAAAAATAAATAATGGATACAAATACATAATTAAACGCTGAAAAGAAACAATGGACAGATAGGAATGTTACATATACAAGTAAAGCGAATGAAATGAAGAAAAGAGAATTTAATGTGATAAAGGAAATTAAGAATTTAGACGCGGATGAAAATAGCAAAATTAAAAATGCAACGAGGATTAAATGAAGAAACGATGATAATCAACGCGTCGGAGAGAGCGAAAAAGAAATTCATAACTCAAAAAAAAAATTAAAAATAATAATAATAATAATAAAAAAAAACACAGATCAAATAGAAACCAGTTGAAGCCAGGTAACCACCCTGTTGTAAGAAGTCTCAGATAAACAAAGACCTGATGGCCAGAAGCTATGTTGATAAAGCAACGGAAGGTGAAATCAGCAATGTTGATAAAGCAACGGAAGGAATTGTAAACCCACTGCCTAGCATACACAATATCCCAGATCTGTCGGGGAATCAATGTCACAGTATAGCGCTCAGCCCCATAAGCAGCAACCATCGGATAATAATAAAGGCAGGAAATCTAACCACCATTATAAAACTCAGCTAAATAGTAATCAAAAACAAGTCAACACAAGCTATAGGTACAAACACCCAGAAAGAACAACAACACCTAATTTGAAGACGACACCCTGTACACTCAACATGATCGCACCAAAAACGCAATAAACTTCAGTATAGAGGCCATCTCTGGAACAGCATCTTTAAGAAAATATATTCGTCGAAGAAACAACATAAATCGATTCAATGTATATACATGAAGGGTAAAAACCAAAGTTCTAGTTTTCAGATGTATGTAACGCAAAATCTTTTTATGTAGCCATAGCTTTAGAATTGGAAGTAATTCGAATGTATGACTCATAAATTAATATCAATAACATGTAAATCAAACGTAATCAGTAACATAAAAATCACATTGTAAAACACGTTAGTTTTAAGATGGATGAAGAGAATTTAGATACAAATTTATGATTTTTTGCTAAGAACAAGTTAATATTTGACTACCGGCATAGCCAGTATAAACTAGTTGCAATTAGAAAAAAGTAATAATTAGTAATGAAACTAAATCGAAAACTTTTGTAAAAGGTGCAATAATTATTAAGGGAAATACACTTACGAGCAAAAAAATCGACCCACCCAGTTCATTTTGGTTTAGGACCAAATAAATCCAAAAGGAAAAAAATAGTTTCTGGTACTGTCTCCTAGACGAAAAAGTACGGTTTGTTAAGAGCGTTATAACAGTAATTGAACTGTTTTTTACTATGGTTACAGAGTTAAAAGCAAAGGCAGTTTAGATTCAAAAATTGTTTATTTCTTAATTTATATCTTTGATGTAACAAACAGGGAAAAGAAAAAAAAACTTAATTTAAAAACTTGTATTGCCACCCTTTGCTCCTATTGTAGCTTCCATCCTATTTTTCATTGACTTTATTTATTTAAATATGAAGTCTTGCGGTAGAGCGTCCCACTCCCCTTGCTTACAAAACCAGCATATGGCACGACATGTTCATCCAGCACTTCCTCGATATATCGTCGAGCAGTCAGAGCGGCTAAACGAGGCCCGGATATGAAGACAAGTTCAGTTTCGCCTTCGACGGAGAAACCACCCCAAATTGTCCATGAACCTCCGCCAAATGCCACTTGTTCTTGAATACACGCCTATGCAAACCGCTCTCCCTGTCTACGGTAAACATTTCTCCTCCCATCCTCTCCATGGAGTTGGATTTTACACTCATCTGAGAACAGCACCAGCTTCCATTCTTCAAGCGGCCAATCAACGTGCTCACGAGCAAACCGAAGCCGCATTTGGCGATGAGCAGGAGTTAATTTTGGACCTTTCGAAGGTTTGTGTGGATGTAATCCTTTTTCTGCAAGTCGTCGTCTTACTGTCTACTCACTGACTGCAAGATTTTGGACACTAACGAGACGCTGTTGGACTTGAACCCCAGTGAGGTGTCGGTTCCGTTAAGATGTTGATACAATTAATCGATCATCTCGGTGAGATGTGACCCTTTTCCTCCCCGAGCCCGACCTCCGATTAAGGCTTCCAGTCTCTAAAAATCTCTGGTAGACCTGTCTAACTGCTGATTGCGTTAGATGAAGACGTCCAGCGACAACACGTTGGCTGAATCCGGCCTTGATAAATGCCAATACTTGAGCAGCCTCAGGTGAAGATTTATCCATTTTCACGTTGAGGAATGATAACGGGATTTTGAATAATAAAAAAGGGTAACGGGATTTCGATTGAACAAGGATTTTATTCGCCTTAAATACGCAGCAACTGAACAGAGTTTTTGTTTCCGATAATGAGTAATGAACATATTCTGAATATACGCGTCAGTAACGTCAACATCATAGGTTTTATCAAAATATAGGTTTGTGAAGATGAACGTTATAAAATCTACCTTCGGACTGTATAAAATACCTACATTTACTAATCTTGTCTTTCGATTCATTGTGTTTAAAGCTAAAACCTACGGGGTGGGCCGATTTTATTGCACGCAAGTTTATATTAATCATAAGACCTTCATATAATAAGATAAAAATTTTCAAGGAACAATTTGTGTAAAAACCACGAATTTATGTTAAACATTTTAAATTCAAGTCAGTCAGTTTTTTCCTGATAAAAATATATACACCTCCTCCCATTATGAAGATCAAATTTACAGAGTTTAACCCCTCTTTCAGAAGAAATTTTTGAATGTGCAATAAAAATTTCATAAAAAAATTGCACCATCTTCATGCCACTAGCCAAACTCAAGTGACTTGACAGTTGATCAAATAGGAAACAAAAATGGATCATGTTAAGCCGTGTTCTTTCATTCATGTACTCCATGTCAGTAATAAAACACGTGTCATGATCCACCACGTGCCATTTCGTATGGATGCATATATAGTACTATAACTTTGGTTCTACTGCATATTTTTTTTCATAAATGTTTAAAAAACTTATAACAACGTAAGTTTTTCAAAGTTCATTTTTTTTACATTTGAAATATGCCACTTTTTATGCTTTACATTTGATTTTGTTTATTGCTGTTACGCATTGAATTTTGATGCGTTGGTCAGCATTTAAATGATGTTGGGTGGTCGTCAAGTGGTTTGTTTGGACCACTGGGGAAAATGCAGGAATTTCAATCGAGGCATTATTGAAGCATAATTAGTTTCTGCAACTTCGGCAATTTTGGGTGGCCTCACAATTCAATGCTGAAAGGAAGGGATTGATTTTTTGGGAGTGATGGGTTCTTATCGAGAACCACAAAGTCAGTCTCTCGGCTATTTTCTTAAACGGAAGTTCAGAATTGTAGCGCTCACGGAAATAAATCAGAATTTGTTTGAAACTAAATTATAAGTTGTGGAAAGTCGATGGTTCATTGGAAAGCCACGATCAATCACTTATTAATTAAATGTTTTGTTGAAATTGATATCGTTAATTTTACGAAAAGTGAAAGTGGCTTATATTTGAGATAAAAGTTGAGAATTTTTGGTGAAAGCTCAAAATTCAACTTGTTTTGTGAATTTGAAAATTTGGAATGTTCAAGATTGGAAGTTGATTTGATTATAAATTTTGGGAGAATCATTGCTTTGGGATGATTCTATTCTATATTCAAAGTGTAAAAATTAAAATATTGGCAGAATTATTTCTTTGAAATAAAAACAGAAAGATATCTTGAAATGATACATTGATTGATTCGCGCAGATACACGAATTCCGCGTCATAACCAACCAAATGATCAATAAAAAGTTCTGTTGACAGAAAACTTGGGAAATCTTAATTTTGGAAAACTTGCAGATACATCAGAAAATCTACAGCTTCTATATATGGTTATTGTGAATAATTTTTTCATATAATACTTTTCTCTCGAGTAAAATCGAATGTATTGGTTACGCGATGATCAAGTGTTCGTTATTTTCGTATCGTTACTGGCCTAAGACGATCAAAAAAATTAAAACAAGGAAAATTTTCAAGCAAATTATCATTTTATTACACATTTTATTAATTCTCATACCAACAATAAGGATGGAACAATTCATTTACATGTGGAAAATTATATGGCTAAAAGGGGAGGATAGCATTATGTTCATTCATTACGAAAAAATACATTATTTGTTAATTCCCGCTTGGTTTTCTATAAGCTGAATGAGAATTTCCATACAAATGTGCCCAAAAAAATGAATCGTACTGAACATGTATCGGAGTCCAGATTCGTTGCTCCGGATTTGATTCCCTTCCATACAAAAATAATCGAATAAGAGTAGTGAATCATGCACGTAGAAACACATCAATATTCGTGGCTCCAAACTCGATTCTCTGCTGAACGAAAATAATCGAATAAAGGAAACGAATCATACCGAACATGCATCCGCATCAATTTTCATTGCTCTGGATTCGATTCGTTGCATTTCTAAGCATGAATGTAACAGTTGTTGTGAATTTTTTCCTCTTTTGGGAAAATGTGGGTGACCAAGGGAATGAAAACTTTGATTTCTCTATTTTCTCGTTTATTTATTTTTATTTTAAATAATTTACTTTCGGTTTCTCTGCTGGGCGGACATCTTCTTCTGCTCTAGCTTCTTCCGCCGGTTCACCTTCCTTTCAGTCTTCAGTTGGTCGATTCCAGCGCTGGTTGCGACTCGCGCCTCTTTGTCCTGTGCTAGAACCCAGACTCGGATAGCCTTCCTGATATCGCGTTTGAATTGGGCCTCTACGTCGGTTTTTTCCTTCCGAATATGTTTCTGGACGAATAGGTCGCGTTGGCGGGGCGTAGAGTTCATTCGCCGGTATTCCGCCAGTGATATCGAGCGTGGTCCAACCCGGGGGTCCTCCAGTGCCTCCTTCAGGTCGATCTTATTCATTAATCTCGGGTGATAATATCGTCCGCTTTATTATTTGTTATCTCTCTTGGTTGATGTTATTGAGTTTAGCAATAGTGGTTATTTATATTCGGCATTATTCATATTTATATTTATATTTGTCATTATTTGGTTATGAGTATTATTTATAAGTATCCGTTTTGGTTCTCTATTATTTGTTCGTATTAGTTTTATCATTGGAAATTATTTAGGTTGGTTTTACTTTTACTTGATTATATTTATTAGTTATTATTATTTTTTTTTGTAGTCTTTGTTAATAATTTATTTATTTCGAATTACTATTGCCGGTTAGTATTCATTATAATATTATTTATTCTTATTAGTCTTCATTAACTATTTATTTGTATTTAGATTATTATTACGTATTTGTATTGACTAGTTTCTGTTACTTATATTCCTCCTTGTGTTTATTAGTCTATATTAGTTGATTCCCTTTTATACAGTCCCCCAGCCAAAAAGCCGGTTTGGACTTTAGGTACTCTCGCCGATTTAGTCCCCCAGCCAAAAGCCGGTTTGGACATGGATTTTACAGGTGGACTTTAGGGCCTGTACCTGTCTTTGTCTCTGATGTCTTCCGGGGGTGACTTCACTGGGTCGCGATATTTGGGTGGTGTCTTCCTTCTCTTGAGCTCTCTGGAGTAGCGTCTTCACTGGGTCGGGATCATCAACCGCCTCTCGGTGTCATTTTCGGGCTATTTTATTCATTTTTTCCGCTGAGGTTAGCAATGCCCCACCAATGTTGATAGGACATGTTGTTGGTCCCCAATTTGCTTTGTCTGCGCATTACTCAGGCTGTCCCGTCAGTTCGATTATTGCCCTGTTCAGATATCTTACCCATTCTGCAATTCCTATTCATTGATTCTGATCGTTGACCTGCAATTTACCTGTTCATGTTCCAATCCGATCATTCAACTACGAAATGTTTCATTTGTCAGTGAAAGGTGTTGTGTTCAGGTTGCATTTCACGTTTTTCTGGTTCAGGTTCAACGCATTTCAGGTTGTTATCCCCAGCTACATTCCAATGTCTCAGATTTGCTTTTCTATTATTGTCGAAAATTTTTTTTGTTGCGGCTCCTCCCGATGAGCGATGCGGCGAAAACATTATTTGATGCTGCGCCTCCCACCGTGATCGCTGTATCAACAACATTATTCGATGTTTTTTGGTTCCGATGTTCTGGTTTTGGCGTTTGCAGGTTCGTAGTATCCTGATATCGATTGTGGTTAGTATCATGACTAGGATGCAACCTGATATGGTGGTAGTAATGTGCATCTGTATGTGGGCATGCTTCGTCTTCTCTTCTTTTGCGATTTCTGCTTCTAAGTCTTTCACGGCGTCGCTTTGTTCCTTAAAGTGGTCGTTGAATACCATTGGTAGGATTATTTCGATTTCTTTCCTGGTGTTATTCTCTAATCGGGTAGTTTGGTAACGGGAGAAATTAATGTGGGGCACAACATTGACTGGTGTGGTTGGTTTGACGTGCATGGTGTATCGTTGGTAAATTTTGTACGGAAGTATATATCCTGCCAGATGGTAGGTGCATTTCGCTCGGAGTACTGCTGTGCCAAGTTCGGATATTTCTTTCGTGTGTTACGTGTTTTCGCATTGTGCTATGAGTGGTGTCGCTTGGTGAAGCCAAAAAAGCCAAGCATTGCTCCTATGCATGGGAACGATAATGTTTTGGGCTCGCTTCATTACCCGAAACGAGCAACTCACAGTTTTTCCGTGGTTACCCTTAAACAACTCTTTTTTACAGTCTGCTCCTGTTTTCTGCGGGTGTTACTGGAATGAGGTGATTTCGGTGACATAGAGCGTGTGTGTCATTCAGCGATATGCCCTGGAATCGGTAGTCTAATTCACTCATACCAAAATTTATCTGTGATCGACTTGTATTTAAGAAGTATGCTGCTTGCAGTTCATATATAAAATAGTTGTTGTTTTATGCTGCGATTGGGATGGTTTATACTCGATTTATAGTGTATTGTGTATTGTTGGTTGTCTGCTAAAGGAATTCGTATTCGTACCAGCAAGCTGTTTTTGTAAGATTCACAGTCTGACTTAGCTATTTTCTGTAGTGTCGGAAAAACCATGATGGTCTCTTTCCCGTAGTGCGATTTTGTAACGTTGGCATATAGTTGTTGGAATTGATGTGAGGGAGGCAGAAGTGGGCTCAATTCTCGCCTATTCGTTGCTTACATCATTATGAACATGTCAGTGGTGTCCAGATAAATTTGCAATAGCTCCTCTACTATTACGGGCATAATCTCACATATGACTTCCCGCAATTTCATTTGATGTAGATTTGTTGTATATCTGTGGAGTTCGTCCTGCCTTCCTTCATTAATTTGGTTGAGTTTCTGGACCAATTAATTGTACCGTTCGACAATTGCTCTATTTGTCTCATTAGCAGTTTTTAGCGTAGCGTGCATAATGGTAATTTGCTGTTTGGCTATTTGAAAAGTTCGTTCATTAGTATTTTCTAGTTCATCGAGATTTTCGTGAATTTGTGTAAAGTCCTCGTCATCCATTGTTCCGAACAACTTATTCAATATCCTGCCTCCCAAGTTTATCAAGCCCCTTTTTATTCTGTTGTGATTGTGTGTAG
This sequence comes from Chrysops caecutiens, assembly GCA_963971475.1. Classification (NCBI taxonomy): domain Eukaryota; kingdom Metazoa; phylum Arthropoda; class Insecta; order Diptera; family Tabanidae; genus Chrysops; species Chrysops caecutiens. Next base: position 48,394,531 of record OZ020567.1, on the reverse strand, counting down.
TCAACTCAAGCTCCTCTATCTGCTCTGTTGTCTTCTGAAGTGTAATGTTAAAGTTGCAGCATAATTCTTCCTCCGTACCCTTACATAATTGTTTGAGTGCTTGTCTGCTTTTCTCGATGTAACGTTGCTGTAATTCCCATTGTGGTGTGTTAATCCGTGTAACGGTTGTCCAGTAATCATGGTAGGTTTGGGCTACTCCTATTGGTTCGAATACCACTCCCTGTCCTGCAAGCGTGTGTATCTCCATTGATTGCTGTATGGTGTCGATCGTGTTCCCTAACGCGTTATTCAGCATCACGCCGATGATGTGTACTATTATTAATATGAGCCGGTGATAGAAGTATGTCCTAAATACAGAAGTTATTAGTAGAAGAGTTTGAGGCGGTTGTTATGGAATCTTCTTTTCTTATTTCCTATTTGAATCGTAGTGTTCAGTGGACTATTCAGTGATAGTTCAGTGACAGTTAAGAGGTCCGAACCAATATTGGGCTAGTTTGTTCTTTCTAGCCCCGTTCCGTAGAAGCACTTGATCACCCATATGTATTTTTATAGAGCACGTTTTTTGATCGTAATATTCTTTGGCCGGTATCTTACTCTCCTGTATATTTCGTCTCGCGATTTGGTATGCTTTCTGGAGTTTATTCCTGACTTTGAGGTAATAGTTTTTTAAAACAACTCTTTTTTACAGTCTGCTCCTGTTTTCTGCGGGTGTTACTGGAATGAGGTGATTTCGGTGACATAGAGCGTGTGTGTCATTCAGCGATATGCCCTGGAATCGGTAGTCTAATTCACTCATACCAAAATTTATCTGTGATCGACTTGTATTTAAGAAGTATGCTGCTTGCAGTTCATATATAAAATAGTTGTTGTTTTATGCTGCGATTGGGATGGTTTATACTCGATTTATAGTGTATTGTGTATTGTTGGTTGTCTGCTAAAGGAATTCGTATTCGTACCAGCAAGCTGTTTTTGTAAGATTCACAGTCTGACTTAGCTATTTTCTGTAGTGTCGGAAAAACCATGATGGTCTCTTTCCCGTAGTGCGATTTTGTAACGTTGGCATATAGTTGTTGGAATTGATGTGAGGGAGGCAGAAGTGGGCTCAATTCTCGCCTATTCGTTGCTTACATCATTATGAACATGTCAGTGGTGTCCAGATAAATTTGCAATAGCTCCTCTACTATTACGGGCATAATCTCACATATGACTTCCCGCAATTTCATTTGATGTAGATTTGTTGTATATCTGTGGAGTTCGTCCTGCCTTCCTTCATTAATTTGGTTGAGTTTCTGGACCAATTAATTGTACCGTTCGACAATTGCTCTATTTGTCTCATTAGCAGTTTTTAGCGTAGCGTGCATAATGGTAATTTGCTGTTTGGCTATTTGAAAAGTTCGTTCATTAGTATTTTCTAGTTCATCGAGATTTTCGTGAATTTGTGTAAAGTCCTCGTCATCCATTGTTCCGAACAACTTATTCAATATCCTGCCTCCCAAGTTTATCAAGCCCCTTTTTATTCTGTTGTGATTGTGTGTAGTCAACTCAAGCTCCTCTATCTGCTCTGTTGTCTTCTGAAGTGTAATGTTAAAGTTGCAGCATAATTCTTCCTCCGTACCCTTACATAATTGTTTGAGTGCTTGTCTGCTTTTCTCGATGTAACGTTGCTGTAATTCCCATTGTGGTGTGTTAATCCGTGTAACGGTTGTCCAGTAATCATGGTAGGTTTGGGCTACTCCTATTGGTTCGAATACCACTCCCTGTCCTGCAAGCGTGTGTATCTCCATTGATTGCTGTATGGTGTCGATCGTGTTCCCTAACGCGTTATTCAGCATCACGCCGATGATGTGTACTATTATTAATATGAGCCGGTGATAGAAGTATGTCCTAAATACAGAAGTTATTAGTAGAAGAGTTTGAGGCGGTTGTTATGGAATCTTCTTTTCTTATTTCCTATTTGAATCGTAGTGTTCAGTGGACTATTCAGTGATAGTTCAGTGACAGTTAAGAGGTCCGAACCAATATTGGGCTAGTTTGTTCTTTCTAGCCCCGTTCCGTAGAAGCACTTGATCACCCACATGTATTTTTATAGAGCACGTTTTTTGATCGTAATATTCTTTGGCCGGTAACTTACTCTCTTGTATATTTCGTCTCGCGATTTGGTATGCTTTCTGGAGTTTATTCCTGACTTTGAGGTAATAGTTATCCTGGTCGTATACAGGTTGTGGTTCTTTTCGTAAATTGTTTGGGAGAGGTGCCGAGAATCCGTATAAGCAGTCCATGGGTGTTAGCTTTGTTGTTGTATGAATACTATTGTTCCGTACGAACATTGCTGCCCGAAGATTTTCGTCCCAATCGGTTTGGTTTTCATCCACGAAATTTCTTTGGTAAATTTCCATTCGTTTGTGGGTAGTACGGTGTTGTCTCTATTTTTTGAATTTTTAATAACCTACAAACTTGTTGGAACATCTCTGAAGAATAATTTGCTCCCTGGTCCGTGACCAATTTTTTTGGGATTCTATACCGACTTATTATTTCATCCACGAATGCCTGCGCTGCTGTTTTGGCTTCCATGTTTTCCAATGGTACCACATCCATGAACCTAGTTAGGTCGTCCTCGAAACTGAGTATGTCTTTGTTACCCTTGGTTGTTTCAGGTAGGGGACCGACGATATCCATATAAACTTTATGGAAAGGAAGATTCGCAGTGTGTGTTAGTACCATGGGTTCCTTGTGTTCTTTCGTGCGTTTGTTTATTTGGCATTTTTTACATCGTTTTATGTATTAAGTTATATCTCTCAACATCCCTTTCCAGTAGTGCTCCCGTTTCAAGCGATGATATGTCTTATACACCCCTTGGTGTCCGCCTAGTGGCGCATCGTGACAATCTGATAGAATAATTTTAATATCCTGGGGGTCTGTCAATAGTCTTTTATTTTGTATTTGTCTGATTTCTGGGGTTTCTCGTTCTTCGGACCTGCGGTGGTTATCTTCAGTTGTTTCCGCTGGTGGCTCCCCTACTGTTACTGGCTTTGCCATGTTTTCCGTAGCTTCCAACTCCCTAGGAATTGGTATTGGTATTGGTATGGTATTCTGCTGAGTGCATGGGCGTTATTGTTTTTCCTTCCTTCTTTATATTCAATATCGAAGGAGTAGTCGGTAAATTTATGCCAGAGTCGTCATATTCGACTGGTTGGATCCTTGATTCGAATAGCGCCTTTTAATGGTTTATGATCCGTGAAAACCGTAAACCGTCTCCCAAACAGGTAGCTTCTATAGTTCTTTACCGCCCAAACAATTGCTAGTAGCTCTCTTTCGATGGTTGAATAGTTCTTCTCAGCTGGGTTCAGTGTTCGACTAGCATAGGCGATTGGTCTTTCCTCATTATATGGTCCCTGTGCTAGTATCGCTCCTAGCGCCACCCCACTAGCGTCTGCGTAAAGTTTAGAAAGTTCATCGAAGTTCGGATACCTTAAAACTGGCGGCGAAATTAATTTATCCTTGAGTGTCTGGAATGCTTTAGCACAGTTTTCATTCCAGTTAAATTTCTCGTCCTTTCGCAGCAGTTTGTTGATGGGTGCCGCGATCCTGGAGAACCTCTCTTTAAATTTTCGATAATAGTTGGCCAATCCGAGAAACGATTGTACTTGTCGCACTGTTTTCGTTGTTGGGAGTTCTCTTACGCTTGATGAGGCCCGCTCTAAAATCCACCAAAGACCACCAAAAGTGATCCTACCGAAAGACATCGCCAAAGAGGCTGAAGAGATCCTGAAAATCGCTTTAAAAGGACCGGAAAAGGCAAGTACATAACGTCACTAGGGCACTACGTCACCAGGGATGGATGCCACAGGAAAAAAAACCCCGGAATCCCCGCAAAACCACCAAAAACAATGCCGCATACAAACACGGAATCCCCTGTGACGTCACAGAATAAACAAACGGTCACTGCTTGTAAACAACCCTGACCTGGGGCAAGATGTCATAATGAAATCTGACACCGTCAACAATGAATAGACTCGAACGGGTGGAGTAGCAAAAATTGCTGACACAGCGAATTAGCGGCGATAACAACCGCCGAGAAATACAGAACCCGACACCTTCCGTCGCTCGGTTCACAGAAGTGCTGACGCAGCAAAACCGCAACAATTAGCGGCGGGTTGCCGCTGCAGCTACGGGTGAAACCCGACACCGGGAACAAAAACAACCTGAAACAAAAACAACCTGAAATCCATTGAAAACGAAAGGTGAACGCACGGAGGTCATCCATTCAGTAAAATGGTGATGGCTGGTGAATGACCGGAAAAAGATACAAACAATTTGTATGGGGACTATTTCCATTAGAGAAATTTAGGTGCATCGGTATGACACGTGCATACGGGCACGATTGTAGTCAAGGTGCATCGATCGATGAAGGCATGGGAAATGGCACCTCAGCAATATCCATCGGTGGGAACCATTCAATGGAGGGAATCGCTCAATCAGCGATATTGGCCGTATACATGGAGCCAAGAATCCACTAAGGAGGCAGTCGAGAACTGGACCGGACCACCGAGACGCCGAGAGGACGACCCTGCTGACCACCCGAGTCTTACAAGAAGCCAAATCCGAGAGGAAGACCCTGCTGACCAATCCAGTCTTACAAGAAGCCAAATCCGAGAGGAAGACCCTGCTGATCAATCCAGTCTTACAAGAAGCCAAACCCGAGAGGAAGACCCTGCTGACCACTCCAGTCGTACAAGAAGCCAAACCCGAGAGGAAGACCCTGCCGACCAATCCAGCCTTACGAGAAGCCAAGCCTGAGAGGACCCGAACTGAGATCCTGAGCATGAGAGGAGCCAACTATTCTCTGAAGTAAGTAAAGAAATGAATCTCCGAGGCATAAGCCGAACACTGTTCTAGTAACCTATCGGACGCCAAGGAAACCCATCCGAACACGGTTCTCGTAACCTATCGGTTTGGGTTTAAAGCCTTTTCTAAAACGCGTTTCGTAATAGATGACCGGTGCGTCATCCTTAGCGAAAGCGCTAGAAGACCCCTAGGTGGGCCCTAGGTCAATCAGCCTATAGGAGTACCGGGCCCGACAACAGAGTAGGCGTCGAGAGAATACACCTCCGAGGGAGGAAGCCCATGCACCATATAGGACCGGGGTGGAGGCGAATTTCCGCAGAGCCATTGAAGAAGTGAAAAAACGACTCTTGATATCCGTGGGGCAGAGCGAGCGGCTCTGGCTGAGCCGAGAGATCCAGCGCCTAAAAAACGAGAGGAAGTGGTACCGGCAAGAGAAGAAGCAGCTGGCCTCCCGACAGAATCTCCGGCGGAACAATTATTAGTAAATTAGGGCTAGGATATTAAGCAACTGAACTGAAATTTGTACCGGTAGTAGTATTTAGTTCCAAATATAATTTTGTATTCAGGTATTATCGTCTTTGCATAAACAAACGTATCGTATCCCTGTGCTTTCGTATTGATGTAAACAAACATTATTAACTCGGACTGTACCCTCAACAATTAAACATTTGCACGGTTTAGCACTACAAAAGGAAAAGTGTTAAACACGTGCATAACACGCTCCTAACTAAGCTTGGGTCTGGTGCCACACCTTTGGTACCACATTTATGTCCCAGATACACTATTTCCTTTTTCAGGAAATTGCATTTCTCCGCATTTAGTTTAAGTCGACGTACTTTCAGTCTTTCCATAATGGATCGTAACTTGATCAGCAAGGTTTTTACCCCATATATTACAATGTCATCTAAATACACGAAGCAATGCAACCCTTGCAGTCCGGTTAATACATGGTTCATTAACCGTTGGAAGGTCGCCGGTGCCTCTTTTAACCCAAAGGGCATTCTTTTGAACGCATAGTGGCCATAGGGTGTACTAAACGCCGTTTTACCCCGATCTTCCATTTTCATGGCTATCTGGTGATAACCGCTAGCGAGGTCGAGGACAGAAAAGTAACGCGAGTTCCCTAGCTAGTCCAGAATATCTTCTAGTCTGTGCAGAGGGTAAGAGTCACCTACTGTCACTTCGTTCAATTTCCGGTAATCTACTACGACTCTCCAGCGTTTCTGGCCGTCTGGTCCCAGTTTTTTCGGAACTACCAGTAGTGGCGCGTTCCACTCGCTCCAGATGGGTTCAATGATATCATCCTTTAATAACACTGGTTAACAAAATTGAATTTTTTTTTTGTCACATGAATACTTATATCAAATTTTGAATATATTAGGGCCACCAAACAATAATATATAAATGAGAAAAAATTAACACATCAGGTTTTCTTGTGACATGAAGACATTTATTTTGGTAAAAAAATACAAAAATCAGCTACCCTCTGAGAAACATTACTTAAGGTGCAATAAATACTTATGATTTTCGTGAATGTTTGGCTTTTGGTACGTCCCTACTAAGTCTCCAACAATAATCTGCTAACATTCCTGGACTCCATTTCCCTTGATAGCGTTTCTTCATCAAAGAAATATCCTGATGGAACCTCTCACCTTGTTCGTCACTCACAGCACCCAAATTTACCGGAAAGAAATCCAAATGAGAGTCCAGCATATATAGTTTTAAGGACATATTACATCCCAAAGCTTTATATGACATTAAAAGTTCATTTATTAAGTCTTTGTAATTTTCCGCTTTATGGTTTCCTAGAAAATTTTGAACAATGTTCACAAAACATTGCCAGGCGAGTTTTTCTTGATCATTCAGTTTTTCTTCAAAGCCATTATCCTTTATCAGTTACCGTATTTGTGGACCTACAAAAATTCCCTCTGTTACACTTATTGAAAAAGTGTAGCATTGGTGCCCTATAGAGCAGTATGTGGCTGTCACAAAAAAACTGGACGTGATTGAAACAAAATTATTATATATTGTTAATGAGGGTACACCAACATGAACAAAAATCGTCACAAAGTTCGTGTGACAAAAACAGTGTTAACCAGTGTAATCTATTTATTTCTTCTGTAATGATTTGTTTTTGTGTTACTGGTAACCGGTACATATTACATTTAATCGGAGATTGACCATCTTTGCTTCGTATCTTCACGCTCGTCGTGTGGCTCAGTTTTTCTCCTGGTAAATGGAATACGTCCTGGAATTCCTCAATACTTTTTCTTATTGATTTTTCTTCTTTTTATTCAACTCTTCTCCTATATTTACTATTTTCATTATTTCTCCGATCGTTTTTCTATAGTTGTGGTTTCCTTCTGTTTCGCATAGTTTTGATTTATTTCATATTCTACTGCTGGTTCCGTATTGTTTTCGTTAATACTTTCCATACTTTCCAAACTAACTGATAGTTCCTTTAGTGTTACCTCATAATTATTGACGTTCATTAGGCTTATTTTAATTTTTCCTCTAATGGGTAGGATGAGGGCGTTCCCTTTCTCTGCCATGCTCTTGCTGCTGGTCTGAAGTGCCTTCACCTACCGTCACATGCGAGTTGCGGGGATCTAGGTGATGAATTTGCTCCCCTAATGTCTCTTCTTCCCCTAGCGGAACTTGCGAGTCCCTCTTGGCTAGATGGTGCTTATTCTCTTCTAGTTATACTCTCACCTAGCGGAACGTGCGAGCTCCGCTTATCTAGGTGATGATTTGATTCCACTAGCGTCCTTCCTTCACTTAGCGGAACGTGCGAGTCCCGCTTATCTAGGTGATAACTTTACTCTTGTGAAGTCATGCCCTCTCCTAACGGAACATGCGAGTTCCGCGTGTTTAGGCGATGGGTGATTTGTTCATGACTTTCCTTCAACGACCGTCAACGTTGCAATGTTTGGACACGAAATCATTTCCTATTATCCCTGCTTTATCATGGGCGCTTATTTTCTGTATTACATTGAATTCACAAGGGTAAGTATGGTTTAGTTTGATCTTCCCTGCAATTTTACCTTCCGAGATTATTTCCCCTGATATCGTATATAGCTTGAGTTTTTCTTCTTTGTTTATACTATTTAAGTTTTGCGTTCGTATGTCTTTCTCCCTTATGAGACTTATCTCAGATTCCTTGTCGATAATGAATTTTGCATCTTTGTTATGGGCTACATCTAATGGCAGTCTTACTATGGGTAGTGTCGTTGATGAATCGCACCTTTTATTATAGGTTTCTAGTGACGACTCGAGGTGCGTTCGGTCGCCTCTACGGAGTTTTCCGAGTGCTTAATTTTCTCTTCCATTTGCCTTTTTCCCATCTTTCCTTTAAGAAACATCTATCCTCTGAGTGATCACTGGCCAGACAAAATTGGCATTCGGTTGTTATTCTACTTGTTGTTGTCTGGTTTACTTGTCGTTGGTGTTGTGCACCTCTATTCCCCTGGTTATGTGATGTATAGGATCTGTTTTGGGAACAATCCTGATTTTTATGTCCGTAAATTTTGCATCCGGAACAGAAAAGAGTCATTTGTCTATTCCGACATTCTGACATGATATGTCCTATTCTATTTCAAGAATGGCACCGGCGTCGTTCCGGTCTGTCGTGGGGCGTGTTGTAATTTGCCACGTTTCGTGGTGTTGGGGGATTTTTTGAGTTAAAGGTTGTTGATGTTGGCCTTGGTATTCGCCCTTGTTTTGTTCGAACGACTGATCCCATCCGGATCTGTTGTTTGTGGGATAGTAAGTTTTCTGTCGATTATATCCCTGTCCTTCTGTATTTTGCCCTGGTACTGTCGGTTGATTTGCTTGGTCGTACTGGTGGGCTCTTCCTTGTTGCATGTATTGCTCGGTTTGTTCAAGTCTTAGGATTTTCTTTCCTAATTCGTCCAATGAATTGTCTGGGTCTTGCAATAGGTAGAATTATGATTGGCGTTTGTAATACCTATCTTCAAGCAATGGAGTCCTACGTCCTCTATTTCTGTCTTCAGCCCTACTCCTCCATCGGTGGATTGCCTTTCTGCAGCATTTTTGACACCATATATAACCATATAACCATATAGGTTTTCTGTAATTAGCTGTCGCACATTTTGTAGCTGGTTGTTTAATGTTATGTACGGCGTACCTTGTGTCAAGTTCGACCTCAGTGCGTTTGTGATGTTTTCCAGTGAGACTTTCGTGCACCTGATTGGACAACTTCTAAAGCTCTTCCTCTTGTACCCGGTTTTACGAACGATGGACAGATAAATTTAACCTAAAAGCTCTGGATAAACTCTGGATAGTCAATTTTTGCATTTCACGAAAGTCAAGATAGGTAAACTGTAAGATAAACTAAGGCATAATTTATCCAGACGATTTTCTCGAGATATATAGTTATCCATTGTATAAAGTGACAGTTCAAAGTGATTTGGAATTATAATATTATATCTTTGAAATAGTGTTTATTTTTGTAAAGTATTATTCATTTAAATAAAATAAATTAATTTTATATACTAAAAAATCCTTTAATTAGATAATAAGTCAACTGTAAATCGTTAACCCGTGGATAACTCGTAATACTTCGTGAAACGCTCGAAAAATTCATTCGTTGGATAAATGTTATTCATGGACAGATATCTATTGGAAAACTTGTTCTTCGTGAAACCGGGCATTAAACGTGTGGGTAGAAGCTTTACAAACAGCGTTCTATTTCAGTGAGTGTTTCATAAGCTAATCGAGCACAGGTTATGAATTCACTCAGTTCGTTTTCTCGGACTATCCTCCTCCCCTGATAATATGGGAACATTGTTGGATAACATACTATTGACTAATGTGATGTTCGCCTTTATATTTGTTGTTGTTTTATTCTTAAGGTGATTGTCTGTACTTGGGCTTTTGGTGGTTACTTGATCACTCTCAGAAATGAGTCTGTTGTATCTTTTTCCGCTTCTTAGTTTCACCGTTTCTAAAGGATCTACATATACACGGTGCCTCACACGTTTCTTGGTTTCTCTGGTTTTCTGTTTGAGTTGGTTTGCTGGTTCCTGGTGTTTGTTTTGTACTCGATGTTTCTTCCTCCTGATCTGATTTGTGCATATATGGTTGTTCACTGTTATTTATTTCCAAGGTTTGCTCCTTATTGGTTGCTGCTTCTTGTCGGTCCACCTCGCCTTCTTTGTTTGAGGTAACAGCTTCGTCGTTATTACTTTCCTCGTGACTGGTTGCAAATTCAGGTTCTGGGTTTTCGAATGTAAAGCAGTATATTTTCTCTATTAGACTTTCGAGTCTTTTATTTAGTGGTAGTTTTGGTGTAGATGTTGCCATATACATATCTACCCCAAATCTCTTTAACGAACATTTTTCCCTTCTCTCGTTCGTACTATGGCCTTTTGTGTGGTGCGGGTTCGTGTGTGCGGCTGCGCCAAAAATGTTGTGAATTTTTTCCTCTTTTGGGAAAATGTGGGTGACCAAGAGAATGAAAACTCTGATTTCTCTGTTTACTCGTTTATTTATTTTTACTTTAAATAAATTACTTTCGATTTCTCTGCTGGGCGGACACCGCTAGTACACCTTCCTTTCAGTCTTCAGTTGGTCGATTCTAGCGCTGGTTGCGACTCGCGCCTCTTTGTCCTGTGCTAGAACCCAGACTCGGATAGACTCCCTGATATCCCGTTTGAATCGGGCTTCTACGCCGGTTTTTTCCTTCCGAATATATTTCTGAGCGAATTGGTCGGGTTGGCGGGGCGTAGAGTTCCTTCGCCGGTATTCCTCCAGTGATATGGGGCGTGGTCCAGCCCGGGGGCCCTCCAGTGCCTCCTTCAGGTCGATCTTATTCATTAATCTCTGGTGATAATATCGTCCGCTTTATTATTTGTTATCTCTCTTGATTAATGTTATTTAGTTTAGCAATAGTGGTTATTTATATTCGGCTTGTCGTTATTTGGTTATGAGTATTATTTATTAGTATCCGTTTTGGTTCTCTTTTATTTGTTCGTATTTGTTTTATCAATGGAAATTATTTAGGTTGGTTTTACTTTTACTTGATTGTATTTATTAGTTATTATTATTTGTTTTTTAGTAGTCTTTGTTAATAATTTATTTATTTCGAATTACTATTGCCGGTTGGTATTCATTAGTTAATATTATTTATTCTTATTAGTCTTCATTAACTATTTATTTGTATTTGGATTATTATGACGTATTTGTATTGATTAGTTTCTGTTACTTATTTAATTCCCTTTTATACAGTCCCCCAGCCAAAAAGCCGGTTTGGACTTTAGGTACTCTCGCCGATTTAGTCCACCAGCCAAAAGCCGGTTTGGACAAGGATTTTACAGGTGGACTTTAGGGCCTCTACCTGTCTTTGTCTCTGACGTCTTCTGGGGGTGTCTTCACTGGGTCGCAATATTCGGGTGGCGCTCTTCCTTCTCTTAAGCTATCTGGAGTAGCGTCTTCACTGGGTCGGGATCTTCGGGTGGCTTCTTCCTTCTCTTGAGCTTACTGGAGTAGCGTCTCCACTGGGTCGGGATCATCAACTGCCTCTCGGTGTCATTTTCGGGCTATTTTATTCATTTTTCCGCTGAGGTTAGCAATGCCCCACCAATGCTGATGGGACATGTTGTTGGTCCCCAATTTGCTTTGTATGCGCATTCCTCAGGCTGTCCCGTCAGTTCGATTATTGCCCTGTTCAGATATCTTACCCATTCTGCAATTCCTATTCATTGATTCTGATCGTTGACCTGCAATTTACCTGTTCATGTTCCAATCCGATCATTCAACTACGAAATGTTTCTGTTGTCATTGGAAGGTGTCGTGTTTTTGCAATGCATTTCAGGTTGTTATCCCTAGCTACATTCCAATGTCTCAGATTTGCTTTTCTATTATTGTCGAAAATATTTTTTGTTGCGGCTCCTCCCGATGAGCGAAGCGGCGAAAACATTATTCGATGCGGCGCCTCCCGCCGTGATCGCTGTATCGACAACATTATTCGATGTTTTTTCCTTGCAGCGCCTCCTATAACGATTCTTTGGGAATTGGGTCATTCGGGGCTGGTGAGGTAGGTAGGTAGGTGAGGTGGTTATCTTAGGGAGTTTGTTCCACGATTGTTCGGAGTTTAATCGATGTTCAAGGGTTATTGCAGTGTAATTAACCCGATTCAGAAATTATAAGGGGCATATATGAGTATTCGGTGTGCTGGAGTTTGTATGAGTCGTTTGTGCGTGTTCAGATTAGAGGGGATTCCTTGCATCAGAACACAGTGTGCATTGGATGCGAATCGTTCTCTCGAATACGCTGCGTCATTCGTCTGTCTCTCTCATGCTTAAGAGAGGCAGTAACGAGTAACGATGTGTATTTGAGAGAAACGATTCCATAATGCGAGTCTCAACGGGTATTCGGTACTCGGTAACGAATGCATACTATTCACTACATTTCTAGTTGATTGATGGATTAGAATCCACGAATAAGAAACTCTATAAGGAAACGCTATAAGAAAAAACATTTACAGTATACGTGAGACAAGCCAAAACTTTACGGTACCCAAGTTCTCCGTCTCCTTTTTATGAATAAAGTGAGAGATGTTTATCATTCCAATTGTAAAATTTTTTTTGCGGAATATTATGCTCGAGCGATCTAGAGTGTATATTTTCAAAAAAATTGTTAGTTAAAGTTGAAAAAACTGTGAACTTTGACAATTATAATATTCAAAATTTATTATTCCAGTAATCAGTCTCTGAAATGTTTTATTTCTCAAAATTAAGTGTTGCACCGCAAGCTGCAAAAATAATACCGTGAAACCTGGCCAAGGAATTTCATTTTCTTGTTTTATAGTGCAAGAATCGATTTTACATACTTATTAGGAAAACTAAATTGTAATATGTATTTGAAAAAATTTCAAAACGCCCATATTGTTTGCTTACACTTTCTGCAAAGAGACACTGTTCTCTTGCGCAGACGTTCTAAAAGAAACTTATTGTTTTTGCAAGGAGCAACTTTTACATTTATTCGAAAGATTTTTCAAACTTTGTTTTTCATATGGACTAATTGGTACCATATATAATTGTAAATAGTGATACAGAAAACAATAAGTTCACATTATTCTTCCTATTTGTTTGAAAGGTTTTCTCACAGACCAGGTTCTGAGCAAGCAATGGAAGGACAAAATAAATCGTTCTGATCTTGTGCTGACCAAACACACGGCAAGAGACTCCATTAGGGGGAAGCGGTTTTTGATGATGCAGATAGCTAAATTATAAAAAATCAAACGACTTTTGTTCAACGAAAATTCTCAAATATTGGTTTTTTATGAATTATCCGAAAAAAGAATTTTAAAATTTTCTAACCTAAAAGTTTGTTTTTGTTCACATTTGATCATATGTTCGCTGTTCACATGTCATTTCCACTTGTTCACGCAACTCATATCTTTCATATTTTGGGATAATAAAACACTTCTTGTTAAATAAACAACACTTTATTTTTAAAAAATTTATTTATTTGTTTTAATTTCGCAGGAAATGATAAATAAGGGATTTTAGTTTCGTGGACAGGAAATGGCATGTGGAAAAGTTCATTAAAGTTGATGTTCATCCAAGTTCATTCATATACATTTGAATTGAAAAGTATTCAGTCTAGCTTGAAAACTTTTCAATTATTTTTTCAAAAAACATTACAAAAACAATTGAATTTAGGCTATAGTTTACAATTTTATATTTCAATAATTTAAGTTCTTCTAAATTATTTACGTCATTTAATATAATGTGTTCAAATTCTAGTTTTCTATATTCAGTTATTACATTTTCGTTCCTGGGAATAAAAAATTTTTGGAAAAAGCATTGAGTTTATTGTTAAATTGTATTTTAATAATTTTAATAATACAGTGACTGAAATTTATGAAGTAATTCCCGTTAAGTTCTAGAGCTCTTTCGTCACAGGTACTTTTTAGTTTTCAGTTCATAGTAGTGTTAATGACTATTATATTATTTTCGATTAAAGGGATGTCTTCCTTCTCAATGTCAACCAACTTTCAGTTTTTCAGGCATATACAGTTTCTACTCGGAGGTAGTTCCTTAAGGGTTTTTTCTTAAAAATAGGTGAAAGTCTGACCGTTGTAATGGATTACATATTCGATATTCGAATCGACTTGTTTTTATTTGAATTCACGATTGGAGCTAGAAGGTTTTTATTTGCTACGACATTATGTATTGAAATTTTTATGGCGAAAACTATTGATTCATCAACATGTTTCGCAATAGCCAATCGAATCTGATATAATTTATTAAAATCAATATTATAATAATTTACGTATTCATCAGTCAAGATACTTGGTGTAAAAGTGTGATCTATTATGAACATTTGCTCCCAGAAAAGATTTTCTGACATAGTTTTTATTTCTGTGAAGTTAAGGTTGTTTAATTTATTAAGTATTTTTTTGTGTCCGATTCTATGATGTATTTATTTGTCTAAAAGTATTACTGAAGTTTTCATTAATGTGGATTTGTTGGTTTAAACTTTTCATAAATTTTTTGTTATTTTAATCGAGATATTATCTATGTTTGGAATAGGGAATTTGTTGTCTACGGTAATTGAAACTTGCTGTAGTCAATTACAATTCTCTACTTTTTCTGTCCTGAATTGTCCATTTTTTTCCGGAATAATCCAAAGTGGACTATTATATGGCGACTTGCTTTCTTGGATGATACCCTGTTCGAGCATTTCGTTAATTTGGTGCTCCTTACCTTTTTCATGCACCTGAGAATATCTATAAATTTTCGAAAATATTGGTTTGTCGATTTCCGTTATGATCTCATGTTTAATTTCATGAGTAAATGTTAACTTGTCTCCCTCTTTAAAAAAACAAGTCTTCGTTATGTTCTAGAAGGTCAATGATTTCGTTTTTTTCTTCATGATTCAAATGGTCTAACTTTATTTCACCTAGAAAGTTATTGGGTACAGTTTCTAAGGTTTGAATTTCATCTAATGCAAAGCGGTAATCGCTGTCTTCAAAAAATATTTTATTGTTGTTTACATCAATATATTTACTTTTAAGGTTTAACTAAGCTTTGAAAGGCACAAGGAAATTGTGACCCATAATTGCTTTTTAAGTCAATTGTCCGCCAAGTGATTGTGCCTTGGAATTTGAATTCCTTGGGTATTGGTGTAACTATCTTGTGGGTAATTTTATTTGAACCATTAATTGTTGAATAATAAACTGGTTTAGTTCATGTTTCGGTGTGAAATTCGCGAAGGATATCGATTTTATGATGCTGGTGTCAGAACCAGTGTCAATAAGGCATCTTATTTCTTGATTGCCTATGGTGATGATTATTATTGGTATTCTGGTTTCAGAGGCTTGTTTTGATAATTTACGTCTGGCTGCTCATTTTGGTTCCCAATCTCCATTGGCTCTGGGATAGGGTTATTCTGGGCTTGGGTTATTCAGAATAATGCCTATGCGGACTACTTACCCAATTGTGATTTTGGTTTTCATGACGAAATTGACCTGAATCATTGCTGAAACTATTTCTATTTTATTGTTGTTGGTTAGGTTTGAAATTATTATTTTTATTAAGTGTTGTTTTTGTTATGATTATTAAATGAATTTTTGTTAGGCATGTTCCTATTATGGCTATTGTTGTTATTATGGTTATGTGGATTTACAGGAATTTGTTTAGTTGGTTTATTTATTATCGGATTTTCAAATTTAGATTAATTATAATTAATTTTGTTCCTTCGACTACGGAAATCAACTGCATCTACATTATCTAATAGTTTAAGTTTATCGAACTTATTGTAAATTTCAATGCGTTTTCAAGGATAGTACCCCGCAAAAAGTCATGTATCTTACTGCTAAGGATGTCTACAAGGTACCTAACGTTATTAGTGGGGTGATGTGTTACTGGCTTTCCATCATCAAACTCGTATAATTTATTAAGTTTATAATATATGTCTATTAAATTATTAAATAATTCTCTAAAGTTGCTTACTCTGAGCGATCTACATTTGTCGAGGTGATCAGCGTAGTCTTCTCTGGGCCGGAAATTTAGTTTTAGTTCGTACTTGACATTAACCCATTGGTTGGTGAGATTCCTTCCGAGGCGTTGGATCCACTTTTTTGCTTCTCCTTGGATTTTGTCATCTATGATGATGCCCATAACACAATTCTGAAGTTCGGGGTTGTTTTGGCACAGTTGAAGTGTCCTTTCTACAGAGCTGGTAAACTCCTGCACCGTATATTCGTCATAACCGCTGATATATATATTTAAAAAGAACTCAATCCAATTGGATGAGAATTCAAGCTATATGTCTAATTCATTAACTCTGATTTTTTAATATATAATCTTTTTGAAAGGTTATATTTGTAGCCTTACTAGATTTTGATTTAATTTATCATAAACCTACTAGATTTATTTTAAAGTTCGCAAAGTTTTTTTATAATTTTAAGTTATACAAATTTAAAGAACAAAAAAATATTTAATTCCTCATTCTCCTAACCAGAGAGTGAAGTTCTTTCACCACAATATGACACGGTGCTTTTCTTAACTATCTTGAAAAGATAACTTTTCAGAATTGACCTCATTCATTCGAAGTTACCACTATTGATTGACATATTTATTAATATTTTGAATACTAAATAATTTTTTTGACAATATTTCAGTTCTTGTTATTATGAGCTTTATTATTGGAATTATTATTGCTATTTTAATTTTAGTATTATATTATAAATGTTTAGTCGACTTATTAAACTTTGTTGTGTTAAATTCTTTTTTAATTTCTTTATTATCCGAAGTTGTTTCATTTACACTATCAATGCAAATGTATGAAGGTTTAAGCCTATCTATCGAAATGTTTATTATTTTTTCTTTAACATTTACATCAAAAAACTTCGGTTTACGTGTGATAACCTCAAAAAACCGTAATATGGCATTTGCAACGAGCCTTTCTTTCCTTCTTGACGGATAAAAACATTCTTCCAAGTTGCCAGGTCTTTAAATATGAATGGTTTTTTATTGGAGTGTGCTTTGACAATTGCAGGACGAAAATTTTGAAATTGACGTCTTAACTTACGTATGAAATACGATATATACACATTATCTTCAGAATTATTTAAAAGAAATTCACTTGCTAAACGAATTGGTTCTTCATATACCAGCTCTGCAGATGTTGTCTCTAAATCTACTTTCCATGCTGCTCTAATACCTAGCAAAATTGTTGGTAGAATTTCTGTCCACCTCATCTTATGGCTTCTGTCAGCTGTCCATGAAATGTTTCAATTATTCCGTTTGACTGAGTATGGAAAGATGTTATTTGAAAGTGAGCTGTACCTGTCAATCGAATAAAAGATTGAGACAAGTGTGATTCAAATTGACGTCCTTGGTCTGTAGTCACCCTAGATGGAGTTCCAAACCCGCAAATCCATCCATTGTTGAAGTTCCCTGCAACTGTATCTGCATCTTGGTCTTGAAGTGGGAAAACCTCTGGCCAACGTGAAAATCTGTCGATGCAACTGAAATTTTCACAAGGTGGCAAAACAATAATATCAATATTAACGTGTTGGAATCTTGATGTTTGTGGAATAAATGTTCCTATTTTAGCTGAAACATGCCTCGTTCCTTTTGATCTTTGGCATTCTTAACAATCTTGAGCCCATTTCCTTGCATCAGCCTTTTTCGAAGGCCAAACATAACGTTCCGTCATGAGTTTGATAGAATTTCGAATTCCTGGATGAGCTAACTGATGGACTGAATTAAAGATCATTTTTCGAAAAGCTTTAGGAATAAAAGGTCTGGCTCTTGAAGTTGCGATATCGCAGTAAATCTGTTCAGATGTTCCAGGTATCAATAATTTCTCAATTTGGAGAGATGAATCTGATGAATTAGAATTGAAAAAATCTTGAAGTTCTTCATCACTTAACTGAGCATTTGCCAGTGCTGAATAATATATCGGTTCATTGATAGCTTCAATCGTTGACATAGTATCAGCAACTAAATTATGCTTTCCTTTAATATGTCTGATGTCTTTTGAAAATTGACTAATAAAGTCTATTTGTCTTGCTTGCCTAGGTTATGCTTTATCCAATTTCTGCTGGAAAGCGAATGTAATTGGCTTATGGTCAGTAAAAATGATAAAGTCTCTTCCTTCAAGCATATGTCTAAAATGCTTTATCAATTTGAAGATGGCCAAAAATTCTCTATCAAATGTACTATGTTTAATTTCTTGCTCACTTAGCTTCTTCGAGAAAAAACCTAATGGTTCCCTAATACGTTTCACACATTGTTGGAGAACTGCTAGAATTGCAAAATTTGATGCATCACAGATCAAAGTTCTAGGCGCTGCGTTGGATGGATGAGCAAGCATTGTTGCTTCAGCTAAACTTTTTTAATTTTTTCAAAATCAGCGTCTTTTGAAAAAATAAGTTTGCTTCTGAGACTATGAGCGAAATCGTGAATATGCCTCACAGGATATCTATCAGGAATAGTTCTTGCATTTAAGGCTTTATAGTCCACACAGGGCCTCCATTCATTTTTTTTTAGAAACAATATGTAATGGAGAAGCCCAACAAGAAGAAGAAAGTCTTGCGATTCCTAGTTGTAACATCGCTTCAAATTCCTTTTTCTTAATCATCAATTTTTCAGGAGCTAAGCGTCTTGGTTTACAGGTTATTGGTTGACCAGGTGTTGTGCGGTGGTAATGTTTGTTTTTATGTTTGGTCATTTGTTTCCGACCACCGAGTAATATCTGGATATTGTTTCAAAAATTCCAGAAAATGAGACAGGTTGTTATTTGAAATGATTTTGATATTCGATAAGTTAGTGACCATAACCTTGCATCTAGTTGTTAAACAAGTTTCAGAATCTATTAATCTTTTATGCTTAAGATCAATAAGCAAACCGAAATTAGCAATGAAATCTGCTCCAATAATTGGCGTTGCTACATCTGCTACCACGAATTTCCACGAAAAATTTCTCCTCAAACCAAAATTTAAAGTTATGCTGGACCATAACATCCAATAATACCACCATTTGCAGCAATTTAGATCACTAATTACAATAATTTTAATTGAGGCTGCTACAAACCTCAATTCATGCAAACTCACATTCATTCACAATAGATTCAAAATCACATTAAATTCATCTATATTATTCAGTTTAATTATTTACAATTTACACAAATACAAATTAATATATATTTTAAAAAAGGACTCAATTCAGTTGGATTCAAGCTATATGCCTAATTCATTAACTCTGATTTGTCAATATAATTTTTTTGAAAGGTAATATTTGTAGTCGTACTAGATTTTGATTTAATTTATCAAAAACCTACTAGATTTAATTTAAAGTTCACACAGTTTTTTAAATAATTTTGAGTAACACAAATTTAAAGAACAATAAATTATTTAATTCTTCATCCTCCCGACCAGAGAGTGGGGTTCTTTCACCACATTCAATTACGTTTCTTAAACGATCATTTTCCATCGCGAACCGATTACAAAAACAACGTTTCTTTCGTTTTTCATACACTGTCGACCGTCTTTCACTTATTGTCTTCATAATAATTTAATTAATTTAATTTCACAGTTTCTCAAAACTCACTCAACGGTTTTATATTCTATTACTTAATTTCAGTTTTTTTCGTTTTTTTTTCTTTTCAAAAACTCACCCTTGAAATCAGCAGTCCTATCCTTAATTTCAGTTTTTTTTCTCAAAAAAAAAAAAAAAAAAAAAAAAAACAAATATTGCACTTACAATGTACAGTGTTATACTTATCCTTGAATTTTACAGATCTCATTCTCAATGCAACAAATGTTTTTATTGAGCTTGCACTTTTTTCTTCTTTAAAAAGATTTTAGTTTTGGAACATTATAATTGGCTTTTTCACCAAAAAATTTTTATTTTAATACTTTGTGTCCTTTTCATCCGAGGAAGCAAAAACTAGGACTCACTATCACTGGATTCCGATCTTCTGAGAGGAATCCTACCGACTGTGCCACTTAGATCTTTATTATCTTGGGATAATGAAACACTTGTTTTTGAATAAATAACACTTATTACAACACTTTAATATTAAAAATTTTTGCACCAAAAATAATTTAAATTATTTTAATGGAGTAATGCTCTCTTTGTAGTGAATCTTAAGACTAACTTTAAACTGAAATCATGAAAATTTATGTTTTCGTATAATTGGAATTGATTTTTGCAAAAGCTGGGGGAAAATTTATTTAAGTTTCAATTTCGCAGGTAATGATCAGTAAGGGATTTTTGTATGTGGAAAAGTTCATTAAAGTTCGAGTTCATCCGAGTTCATTCATATACATTTGAACTGAAAATTTTTCAGTCTAGTTTGAGTTCTTTTCAATTATTTTGTTCAAACTATCATTAGAGGAATATTGAACACATATGCGCATGAGGTCTGCGCATCGTTTCCCCTTCGCGCGCGCAAGTTAACAGGCCCGAAATTAGTCGACTTAAACTAAAGTTTTTCAGTTGGTTTGACATTTCATTCGAAAAACGATCACCATGAATTATATTCGTGCTTAGAGACTATTAAGAATACATCGTAGAATTCCAATGCACATAAGTACAGTAGGCGCTCGGTAATCTGGCACATCCAGTAGGCCGGCGTTAAGGGAACACATTGTTCGCGACAGAACACAAAATAGTCATCTTCGAGCATGCACATTTCTCTCGTGTGGCACCGAATTTATTTTACTTCGTATGTTGTATGTATGTGAATACTTATAAGCAAAACTGCGTAATAAGACCTACTTTTAAATTCTTTTGCTGTGAAAATTTTCGGCTGGAATATATGTATTTCCCATATAAATCCTGTAAACCGGCATAGGGGAAAACTTTCGGGTGCCGGATTATCGAGCGCCTACTGTACTTATGTTTGTTCTTTTTCAAATATTTGTTGATTCTCTAATCATGACAGGCGAAGAAATATGAGAACTAAGAGCGAAGACTGAGCCATTCAACTTGGAGGATGCGGCTTTCAAAAAATGTTCCGACTTACAAAGCAAGGGACGAGAGATCTGATTCAAAAACGACCTTTTTCAACGGCTTGGAGTATACCATTTGAAATACAAGTGAGTATTTTTAATTTTATTCTTATAACAAGATTTATATAAGTTAACAACATAAATCTCACACGCGCATCCGTCACGCGGATCCAACACGCGCGTGAAAATAATGCGCGATCGAGTAATTCCAGAATTCTGGAAACGTGAAATATGAACCTTTTCTTCCGTTCCAAACCTTTTCGGCCAGACAGTTCCCACGGGCAAAATTTAGTTGTACGCAAGATTCAGTAATAAAAATTGTCATAATTTCGGAAAGCAATTCGGTCGCGATTTAGATCTAGAACAAGTGTGTTGAAATAGAAAAATAATGTTCAGTTTTTAAAATAAACAATCTGAGTCTTTAATTTATCAACTTAAAATATTTATGATTGTAGGTGTTGATTGCCTTGCATTTTGCTATAAACACAGCACGAGCAATCGGCTAGAAAATAGCCGCTAGGAAAACAGCCCACCCGTCAAAACTGCGACATGAGGTATTGACTATAATATATTTCATAGGAGGCCGTAAGAAGCTTATTGAAGTTTACGGAACTTTCAAATAAGATAGAAGAAGCATTCGAGATCACCGGAGCAGGCCATAAGAAGTTTATTGAAAGCGGCCGCCTACGTCGTTGAAGGAAGATCCTACCAAGGTCCCAGGGACAAGAGATCCACCAGCCAACGTCCAACAAAACCAACAGATGAAAACCACACATCTACTTATTTTACTGTAAGTTAGTTCCTTTTATCTTTTTAAAGAGAAACATAATAAAATTGATCAAAGTAATCAAAAGAAATATCTGCAAATTTTTAAACAAGAAGTAATGATATAAAATATTTCTGGATACAAAATTATTTCTACAAATAAAATATCTTAGTGTTTAAGTTATAAACTGTAAAAGCGTATAAGCCTGTAAATCCTGCCGAAAAATTATATAACGATCAATCGTGCCAATAATAATTAATACGAATAATAATTAGTTGTGAAAGAAAAATCAATTTAGCGAAAGTTTT
Source organism: Chrysops caecutiens (assembly GCA_963971475.1). Lineage (NCBI taxonomy): Eukaryota > Metazoa > Arthropoda > Insecta > Diptera > Tabanidae > Chrysops > Chrysops caecutiens. The sequence continues at coordinate 48,372,618 of OZ020567.1, read as the reverse complement.
GTAAAACTATTTTTATAATTTTTACGTGGTTTTCTTCTTAGAAAAAATGTCATTCCAAAATCACGCTGGAAAATATAATAAAACCCGGTGTATTGTCCAATAACAGTGCTGCAGGCAGTGGTAGCACTAGCACATTTGACCTCACCGAACTTACCCGAATCATAACAGAGATCGTAAGAAACGAAAACCAACAAATTCTCAGTAGATTTCCCACTCCTACTCAAAATATGTTACTAATGAGACAGACCAAACTATTGACCCACAACACGTTCAGAATCTCGGCCAAATTGACAAAATACCAGATGTAGTCAAAAGCTTATGCGAGTTTTCCGGTTAACCAGGAGAATTTGGCTCCTGGAAGAAAAGTTTAGACAGGATCCTAAAAACTTACGAACCTTTAAAAGGCACTCCCAAATATAATGGGATTCTTAGTGCGTTGTTCAATCAGATTAATCAGTGGATTTGGGTTTCTTTAATTTAAATAAACTCATTCTTTTCAACAGTTTCTCAATACTAGCTTTATTAAACAAAGCTCTTACTAAATGACTGACGGATTGTTTTACAATACTTAGATTACAAGTAAAGTGCGAAGTTTGATAGATTCAAGAATGGGATTGGTTCGATCAGTTGTAACTTGATCAATTCTCAACGTTAGTGTTATAAGAAACAAAATAAGAGGGCACGCAGATACAGCCCTCGAATCTTACAACACGCCATTGGATTGGGAAAAAATTTCGAGATGTTTATCTCTATCTCTTGCTGGAATACCAGATGACTACTCTTGTTCAAAGAAATGAAACCATTTCAGAATTTTAACAAAAAGTCTATTATAACATAAATCTGATCTTAAACAAATTATCTTAAATGGAGATGAGTCAAGATTCGATAAACGTCATGACCCATTCATATAGGGATAAAGCACTAGACACATTTATAAGAGGACTCAAAGGAAACTTACCAAGACTCCTGAGTATGCGTGGACCTATCGATCTACCAGAAGCCCTACACTTGTCTCTAAAATTAGAAAATGTTGATTATCGAATCCAACATAGCCATGAGCACATTAGAACTCAACATCCAAACCGACCAACTCCACTTCCTCCGAAAAGGATAGCCCATCATCCGCAGCACGACTATAGGACTCCTCAAAAGTTTTACTCTCACTTGCTTCACAACCCAACAGTTGTAAGAACCCATTTCACTCTCAACATCTCCGTCAACAGTATTTCCAACAATCTTTTAATAAACCTTTCTTCCAACCTCCACCTAGACCACAGAGAAGCCTTTCCCGAAACCTGAGCCAATGGATATCAATCAATCAAACCGATCTCGGCAAATCAATTACATGAATAGACCCAATTACCAACAATTCGCTAACAAAAGACCACTTTCCAATCAAGTACATGCGCCTGTGAAGTACCAAGGAATCAATCATGTTGAACAAAACATGGAAGACCAATCTTTGCACGACTATTACGAACAAATAAAAAGCGACGACACAGTACACAACCAGACAATTGTTGATTACACTAATACTCAAGACACAATCGAACCAGACGAACACGTTCAAACCTACGACGATAACTATCCTCAGGAACCAGCCGAACATCTAGACGAGGTTCATTTTTTACATTAGAGAGCTCTTCGCTTTCTTATTTCGAACATACGACGAAGAGCGGCAAAAAGTTTAAATTTTTAATAGATACTGGATCGAACAAAAACTATGTTCAACCACAACATGTCAAAAATCCCATTCCAAATCAGAAGCCATTTCTATCTAATTCTGTCGCAGGAAGCGTTAAAATAACGCACCATGGTTTGATTGATCTTTTTGGACCAGATCGAAAACTACAATTTTTTCTTCTCCCCAATCTCAAATCATTTCATGGTATCATCGGACACGACAGTTTAAAACAATTAAAAGCCACTATTCATACTCTCGAAGAATTCATGACAAACCATCCAAATATTAAAATCTCTATAAAACAGCAAATTTCTGACACAGTAAATAACATAAATTTAAGAACATCCCATTTAAGCTCTCATAAGAGAAAAACTTTGAAAATTTATTTCAAAATTTCAAACCATTTTTTCCGACCTTAACGAAAAATTAACTTGCACAACTAGAGTAAAAGGAGAGATACGTACAAACTGTCCTGATCCAATCTATCCTCGATCATACCCGTACCCTTCATGTTTGAAGGATGAAGTTGACAAGAAATTTGCAAGTTGCTGGAAGATGGAATCGTAAGACCATCCAGAGCACCCTACAATTCACCTGTTTGGATTGTCCCTGAAAAGGAAGACTTTTCTGGAGAGGAAAAATACAGATTAGTCATCGATTATCGAAAACTAAACTCTGTTCGAAAACTAAATCGCCGATAAATATCTAATTTCCGACGTAGATAACATCTTATCCAACGAGCCATCCACCAACCAACCACATCCATCCAGCCAAGAAGCAAATAACCTGTTCAAATTCATTAACCTGAAAAGCGGTTTCCATCGAATCCGACATTGAGAAAACTGCTTTCTCAGTAAACCACGGTAAATATGAATTTACACGCTTACCTTTTGGCTTAAAAAACGCACCATCGATATTTCAAAGGGCTCTCGACGATATTTTGAGAGAACATATTGGTAGAAGATGTTACGTCTACATCGACGACATTATAATCTTCGGTAAAATGGAAACCGATCATCTCAAGAATTTAGAAGCAGTTCTGAAAGCTTTAGAAGCTGCGAATATGAAAATACTATTAGACAAATGCGAATTCCTAAGGGACGAAGTCGAATTTCTAGGATTCGTTATAAAAAAAATGGTATTAAGGCAAACCACAAAAAAAGTAAAGGCAACTTCTGAATACCCTTGCCCAACCACAGTAAAGGAACTCCGTTCATTCTTAGGTCATTCCGTTTATTATCGCCGCTTTATCAAAGACTATGCGAAAATCTCTAAGCCTTTGACTACGTTTTTAAGAGGGGAAAATGGACGTGTGTCCAAACACGAAGCAAAATGAAAGCTCATACGAAGATGCAAAAGACTCCTTCAATAAAGTAAAGAACTCTCTCCTTTCTCAAGAAGTTCTCCTTTCATATCCTGACTTTACTAAAGAGTTCGAACTTACTACAGATGCGTCACACTTCGCTCTTGGAGCAGTATTATCACAAAACGGTAGACCAATAATCTTTCTTTCAAGAACACTCCAGAAAGCCGAAGAAAACTCTGCCACAAATGAAAAAGAAATGTTAGCCATCATCTGGGCACTCAATTCGTTATGAAATTTCCTCTATGGATCAGAGAAAGTCAAAATTTACACAGATCACCAACCTTTGACCTATGCCCATAGTCACAGAAATACTAATTCCAAGATGAAACGGTGGAAAGCAATCCTGGAAGAGTACAATTATGAACTAAAGTACAGTCAAACGTCAGGATCATAAATCAGGAAAATCAAACGTCGTTGCAGATGCTCTCTCAAGGAACCCAAATTTAAAAGAAATTAATTCAGTCACTTCGACAAAACATAACGATGAAAGCTTGCCTCAAAACATAATTCCCACGGTAGAAACCCCAATAAATGTCTTCCGAAACCAAATAATTTTAACCACTGGAAGTGACAATAACTACCAAATGATCCAACAATTACTACCCAGGCATATCTACCCTAACTACCCCAGGCATATCTTCACTAGAACCAACTACTCCGATGTAGACCTAATAAATATTTTCAATAAATACTTGAACCCCTCCACCCTTAACGAGTTAAAAACAGAGGAACCAATAATGGGAAAAATACAAGAGATCTACCCTCTTCATTTTAAAAATTACAAAACGTGTTACACCCAAAAACTTGTCGAAGATATCACTAGCGAAAACGAACAGGATGAAAACATACTCAATGTTCATAAACGAGCCCATCGCAATGCTCAAGAAAACAGAGAAGAAATTTTGGAAAATATTATTTGACTAAAAAGGCAAAGAAAATAAAGTTTCTCAAAGAGAACAAATAAGACAGACACCCTAATACCGCGTTTACACCGACCAAAATCTAATAGATTTCGTGAGATGATTTGATAAATCCCCTCGTCCGTTTACACCGCCAGTGAGAAGATTTAGTTTGACACTTCGACATTTTTCATGTGAAATTGTAGTGTTTGGTGTCTCTGTTTTGCTTCAAATCTATTACAAAACCATCTTGGACAGTAGTCCATGCCTTCCCTTGGCTCTTTTGATTTTTTTTTTATTAAATAAATTTAAAATTTTATATAAATTTTCAAAATCAAAAACCGCGCCACATAATGAAATTAAACATCGCGCACAACAACCAATTGAACTCACTTCGGATACGTCGAAAGAGAACTAAATTGTGCTAAAGGACGTAAAACGGCAAAAATGATCACCACTAGATGGTGCCACTGAGGTGATTTAGTGTGGATTTCGAATTAATCTACCCCCGAGAAGATTTCGAAAATGTATGGTAAATCATGGAGGTTTCAGCATGATTTCGGGCTAAATCTTCTCAAGTCGCTTAATCTACTACATTTCGGTCAGTGTAAACGCGGTATAACAACCAACAAATCAAACAAACTCCTATTCCAACTTATCCCGGCCATACTTTGCACCTTGATATCTACTCTACGGAAGGCAAGCTAGTTCTAAAAGCTATTGACAAATTTAGCAAATAAGCTAGATATAGTCTGCTAAAATCAAGAGGCATCGAAGATATTCATGCGCCACTAAGAGAAATACTGTATTTCTTTAGCGTCCCTGAAACAAAATTCATTGACAACGAGAAACCTGTCAATTCTTCTTCTATAACCTTCATGTTAGAAGATGGCCTTAACATAAAAGTTTGTAGAATACCCCCTTGCAAAATTGAAGTCACTCCACGACAGGGAAAAAGCCCATTGAATTATACTTCTGAAGAATACCCAATGTGACCCCTTACGAACTCGAAAAAATTAGGCTTTGAAAACTACGAGTAGATAGGTTAAAAACAAAACAAGCAAAGGATATTAAAAATCATAACAATGGACGCAAAGCATTTAAAACCTATGAAGTCGGACAAATAATTGACGTGAAACACAACAAAAGATTAGGATCAAAACTAACAGTTAGGTACAAACCAGAAATGGTTAAAGAAAATAGAAATACTACAGTTATAACAGAATCGGGGAAAGTAATCCATAAGAGTAATATCAGGAACTAAGACAGGTAATTTATTTTATTACAGGTATGTCATTTATTTTAATTTATTTTATTACAGGTACACGAACTCTCAAATAATATCAATCAGTAACGGCAAAGCCAAAATTCAGGAGGGAAAATTCACATTAGTACACGTAATTGAACTAGACAACATCCAGATTTTCATCGACGAGACAAGGACAATACGCAAAAAACAAATAACTGACACACATATCCTGTACCCCTATTTAGAGCACGAACTTTCACAAATTCAAGAATTGTTTATAAGGATAAAACCACATAAAATAAAACGATCATTGGACTTTATCGGTAGTGCATGGAAATGGATTGCAGGTAATCCTGATCATGAAGATTTTGAAATAATCAAAAATAAAATGAATAATGTATTGCAAAATGATAGTAAGCAAGTAATAATAAATCAATTGTACAATAAAAGAATTAATAATTTAACAAATATTGTAAATGAACTTAATAATGCTATTAAATATGAAAGTAAAATAATTGATCACTTTGTAACAAATATTCAATATAAAATTAAAATTGTAAAAGAAGAACTAACAAATATTAATTTTGTCATACACTGGGCTACATCCGGTATAACTAATAGTTTGATTTTGTCAAATTCAGAAATAAAGGTAGCCATAGCCATGTTAAGTAAAGAAAATTTACCATTTGCTACCATCGAAGAAGCTCTTAGTTTTTCGAATGTTAAAGTTATAAGTCAAAGTTCATGTTTGTTGTACGTTGTTTATGTCCCTCTGACTAAAATTGAAACTCACCAAAAATTACTAATGAAACCGGTTAGAAGTAACAATGTAATCATAGAAATAGAATATGAAAATATCTAGAAGTCCGAAAACGAAGTTTATGGAATTATCAATAATTGTAAGACGATAAATTATTTGTCAATTTGTGACCGCGATAAATCAGAACATATCAAAAATTTTACGTGTCTGCCCAAATTGCTCAATAGTCGACCTTCCAAATGCAACAAAAGTAATAACCAACACGTACCAGCAGTTGAAGAAATCTCAGACGGCCTACTCCTAGTAAATCAGTTTCATGGGAACATAAGTATTGAAGCCGAAACGCGTACCATCGTCGGGACGTTCCTAATAAAATACCACAACGCTTCAATCAACATCAACAATAGAAGATTCTCATCAAAAGCGAAGCCTACACTTCACGTTTTACCAGCAATCCTACAGCCGACCCCTCAGGAAAAACAATTCAATAGGATCCTATCCCTGCCAATGTTAAATCAAGTCACATCAATAACACCAAAAACTTTTCAGATAGAAAAATATATTCACCAATATGCCAGCTACGGCCTACTAATAATTTATTTATTTATTTATTTATTTACAACTTAGTACAAGTTCATATAACAAGATATAACAAGATAAACAGGAAAAAAACAAAAAAAAAAACAAGAAAAGAAAAAAGAAAGAAAAAATAAAGAGAATACAAAGAAGAAAAATGTAAAAATCAGTCATAGGGTCCAGTCGAGTCACGGAAGACGGGTACGGTCACGTGCAAGACTAATGCGACATGTTATCAGCGCAGATTCGAAAGATCGAACGGGCACTAGTGTTGCCACCCGCGACATGAAGTAGAGGGACGGCCTGATTGTAAGCCCGAAGCATACGAGTAACTGGCTCCATCCTGCCGAAGTCCGTGCGGTGAAAGCTAAGGAAAAAGGAATCATAGGACCTTAAGTATCTACCACAGGGTCGCAAAGCAACATGGCTAAGGATGTTCGGGGCGACAATATCTCCCTGGACGACTCCCAGAAAGAGATTGTAGATAATATTAATCACTGGTCTCACCATCCTATTGCTGCTGAAACACAAGAAGAAAACTTTGAAGCTGGTTAACACCATCGACATCAATCAACAGGAGACTGAAGATACTACACCGAATAATACTTACGCTTAACCTCGAAGAATCCGGATTAGAGTTCAGGACTAGAAGCAATAACAACTCTATCAAATGAGGACATTTGGACCTAAGAGGGGAAGAGTTAACAACATAAATCTAACACGCGCATCCAACACGCGCGTTCGAGTAATTCCAGAATTCTGGAAACGTGATATATGAACCTTTTCTTCCGTTCAAAACCTTTCCGGGCAGACAGTTCCCACTGGCAAAGTTTAGTTGTAAGCTAAATTCAGTTATGAAAATTGTCATAATTCGGAAAGCAATTCGGTCGCGATTTAGTTTAAAACAAGTATGTTAAAATAGAAAAATAAAGTTCAGTTTTTAAAATAAACAATCTGAGCCTTTAATTTATTAACTTATAATATTTATGATTATAGGTGCGTTGTGGCAATTTTGGATTTTTGATTTTTGATCATTGTTTTATTCTCGATCACAACAAGGAACAAGGAGTGCTATGTTCCAAGATCACTTGCACCTAGTTTGAATTAAACACTGTTGATTAAACTTTAAACGGATTTATTTCATTTCGATTTAAACACTTTAAATTTTTCCTTAAGCTGTCTTAATTTATTAACTTAATTGGTTATTTTATTTATTCCTTAAACTCATTTAGTTCGTTTGCATTAAACACTTTTATTCGTTCCCTAAACTGGTTTATTTTCGGTTCGGAGTGAACACTATCAATTACTCCTTAAATCGTCTTATTTCATCAACTTAATTGGTTATTTTAGTTATTCTTTGAACTGATTTACTTTGTTTCGAATGGAACACTTTTAATTAATCCTTACACTGTCTTATTTAATTACTTAATTGGTTACTGTATGAAGAGGATATGTATTTGATATAATTAACTCGAGTAACAAAATCGGACGTCGGCATTTGAAGAATATATAGGAATACCTGTACTTGAACAAGATTAACACTGGACTATCTGAATTCGATTAATATACTGGATTATCTGAACTCGATTAATATACTGGACTATCTGAACTTGAATGATATTAACACTGGGCTATATGAACTTGAATCGAATCTCGAATAATTATAACGATGATAGTCCCGATCGTAATGATCGTAGCGGACATGAATCTGACTTGAATCGAATTGCCCCCTCGCAGGACTGTTCCTGCCTTACATCTGTTTCCAGATCGCACTCTGCATTACCGATCGATATTCGATTGCCCAATCGGCTTGCTTGGCGGCGATCGGCGTGGTGCCGCTTACCAAAAGGGGCGTCGCTGTTAAACAACAGGTTAGTTTGTTTTAGGCGCCAAACAGGCGTAAATACTTGAGACCCTGTCATAAATTCAGCCGCGAGGCGGCAGGGTTCCAATTACCAATAATTTCGTGGATTTTGAAAAAATATATTTTTTAAAGGGTCGTAAAGAGGTTGTCATGCATTTTCCCTCTTTTGGGAAATCGTGGGTGACCAAGGGCATTAAAATTCAATGTTTCTCTGTTACTTGTACATTTATTTATTAACTCTTATACATAAAGTACTTTTGGGTTCCATTCTTTGCCAACATGTTCTGCTTCAACTTCTGGTTTCTGTAATTGCGCCCGTCCTGCTTCAACTAGTCAATCTTTATGCTAGCGGCTATGCGCGCCTCCTTGTTAGGGGCTAGAACCCAACTCCTGATAGCCTCTTTGATTTCCCGACGGAATCGAGCCTCTACGCCTATCTTCTCCTTTTTTTGTGGTTGTCCTGGAGTCTCGATGAATTGATGGGGCGCTGGATTTCGCCGTCGATACTCGTCCAGCGATATTGGACGCGGACCAGCCCGGGGATCTTTGAGTGCCTCTTCCAGTCCAATCTCCTTCATTCAGACTTGTTCGGTTATACTCTAGTGACTTGGTGTCGCGTTAGTTACCCCTTTTTCAGATATTATATTTGCGTATTATTAGGGAAGTAGTTTGGTTATTGGTCAATTAATAACGGATTATTATATTATTTAATTACTATATTATTATTATATTGTTTTAGGTTAGTGTTTATTTTTATCACGATATTTTTGTATTAATTTTATTTACTTATTAGTTTGACGTATTACTGCATTGATCTAAGTGATTTGTTATTTAGACGTGTTAAATTCGCCCTCCAGCCCAAGAGCCGGTTTGAGCACTAGGTGTTAGGTCGGAAACCTGTCCACCGATTTGTTATTATTTATTTTACTTGATGCTTCCCACAAGTCTTCAGGGGTCTACGGCGTACTCAGAGGTCTTCCGGGGTCTTCGGAGTTTTCTGTGTCTTCGGGGGTCTTCGGCGTCTTCGGTGTCTTCAGAGGTCTTCACGTCTTCGGTGTCTTCGGAGGTCTTCACGTCTTCGGCGTCTTCGGTGTCTTCAGAGGTCTTCACGTCTTCTGTGTCTTCGGAGGTCCTCACGTCTTCGGCGTCTTCGGCGTATTCGGTGTCTTCGGAGGTCTTCACGTCTTCGGTGTCTCGGAGGTCTTCACGTCTTCGGTGTCTTCGGAGGTCTTCTGCGTCTTCAGAGATCTTCACGTCTTCTGTGTCTTCGGGATCTTCAGTGTCTTCGGGATTTTTGGCGTCTTCGGTGTCTTCTCCTTCTGGTGATACAAGTAGCGTCTTCCTCAGATCGGGCTCCAGAACTGACTCCTTCTGTATTTCGGGTCGGTTTTTGTATTATTTTTCTGCTGAATGAGCAGCCGATGACCCGCCGATATTGCCTAGATCAGCGTCTGGTTGATCGTCCATCTACTGTCAGGTCATATTCTTTGTTTAATTGAATCGTTTATGCCATTCACCTGTAACTTGCGCCTTCCGATGCATATTTCGTGTCATTTACCTGCATTCCAATGTTCTTACATGCCATTCTCCCGTAGGTTGCACATTCCATTCCATATTCTGTGTCATTTACCTCGGTCACAATGGAATGTACAATTCTAGGCACGTGTCTTCACCTGTAATTAAAACATTTGTAATCGACCAAGTCATTTGGTCCGGGTCCGATTACAGTTGTTGCCCGAACGTTCAACCTGTGGAGTCAGCAATTGAGTTATTTTGGGCTATACTGGGCGTATTTTCGGGGTGAATTGGGTGTTTGGGGAATATTTGGGACTATTGGGGTGTGCCTAAACCCATTCAGAAATGGTCAGGGACATTTAGGAACACTCAGTGTGTTGGAGTTGTTTGGAGATATTTGCGAGTGTTCGGGAACAGGGGGGATTTCTTGTATCACAACAAGGTAATGTTACATAAAAGTATCTAACTAACAAAGGGAAGAGAAATTCGAATTTTCTAATAAAAACAAAAGGAAGAGATTTGGAATTGTTTTAAGTGTCGTAAGTGTCGACGGTTTGTCGACGACCCAGAGCGAGGTTGAGAAAAAGGACCTACGTGAAGGGCTAAAATAAAACAGGGGTGGTAGTTGGTAGTTTAGTTTAGTTGGTAACAGATATGGTAGTTTAGAGTCGTTGTATGCCAGGGAATATTTCGAATGGGATTCGTTGGTGACTTCGTATGGGATTTTGGTATTTTGATCCGCGATTTCTAGTGCGCGGTTTTCGTCACAACAGTGTTTTGATTCGCGGTTTCTAATGCGCGGTTTTCGTCACCACAGGTGTTTATTGCCTTGCATTTTGCTCTAAACACGGCACGAGCTATATGCTAGGAAATAGCCGCTAGAAAAACAGCCCCCCATCAAAACTGCGACATGAGTTATCGACTATAATATATTTCATAGCCGGTTTAGAGCTATTTTCAAATTTTCTACCTGTCGCCGGCGGTGCAGCCAACTTAATACTCATTAATATATGAATGTGTTGGCTGCATTGCACAAAATTATTTGAAAATTCAATGTAAAAACATAACTGCAATTGTATTAAAAATTTCAGGCTGCCCATAGCTGGCTACCAGCTCTGCAAAATGTTTCGTATTTATAGCCCGTTTTGTGTTTATAGCATTTCTTCGTAATGTGAATAATTGATTGTGGATCACTTGGCACCATCATGAATAAAATTTCCGCAGAGCCAAATGGAAAAAGTCGAGACTCAACAAGCGAAGATCAACGATAATTATTTATAAAAAAAGAGTGTCAGAGAATTTTAATTTTAAGATACAATGACAAATTTTGGATGCAACAAATATAGTAGGCGCTCGCTAATCCGGCACATCCAGTAGTTCGGATGGCACGCATTGTTCGTGATAGAACACAAAATAGTCATGTTGGAGCATTCATATTTTTCTCGTAATTTTACTTCGTATGTTACATATGTGCATACTTATAACCAAAACTGCGACATAAGACCTACTTTCAAATTCTTTTCCTGTGAAAATTTTTCGATAGGACATATTTTCCATATAAATCCAGTAAACCGACAGTTCCAGTAATCCGGCATAGCGGAAAAATCTCGGGTGCCGGATTATCGAGCGCCTACTGTACTGGATGCTGTAGACGGCACTAATATCCCAATTGTAGCTCACGAGATGGGTGATGATGTCAGAGGCACTCTCTACATTAATCCGAAGGGATACCATAGTTTAAATGTTCTAGCAGTAGCAGTGAGTAGTTATTGGATTATATTTGTAGTGTTACGACTCGAAAACGCGTATGACAAACCTAAATGCAAAGTTCCCATGATTTGCTAACGATGCTGCGATATGGCGTGTGAGCGAAATTTGAAACCACTTTAGAAACCAGTTTTCTTCGGTGCAAAACCAAGACTCTTTTTGATAGGTCCTCACTTCTACTATAAGCGATTAATGGTAAATGAATAAATGGTTTTGGTTGTAAGATGTATATAAGATGACAATGAATTACCCTTAGAACCATGGCTGCTAACACCATATTAGTTAACGGTTGAGGGTGCCACTACAATCTACTCCATAAAAAAACACAACAAGCGGTGGAGAGATGTTTAGGTGTTCTTAAAAATCGATTTTGGTGCCAAATGCTGGACTATAGACCGCGAATGACAGCAGGATTGTGTACGCGGTAATATGATTGTACACTGCTGGCCAAAAAATTTTGCTCAACCCATTTTTATTACTTGACTACGAAACTAATCCTTTTGAAAGAGATTTTTTCGGTAATGAGCTGGTCTTTGCACCTGCTGAGACCATTTTCTAGTATAAATAGGTCGAACAATGTTTCTTACGTATTTAGTTACAAGTTGGAAATTAATAACATCAACCATGGGTAAAGTCACTTTAGAAACAAAGGTGGCGATCGTGACTCTGATGCGAGAGAATCTTTCTTCGAGGGTTATTGCTGCTCGATTAGGTTGTGCACAACGAACTGTTGCATCAGTTATGAAGCGGCACAGGGAAACTGGAAGCTTAGATCGGAAAAAAGGATCAGGACGTCCACGAAAAACAACAGCTGCTGATGATAATTTTTTGAAACTACAATGTCTGCGAGGACCTTTTCAAACGTCTTCGGAGCTGAAAGGAGATCTTCACCGAGCCACTGGGAAAGAAATTTCGAGCCGAACCGTAAGAAGAAGATTGGTAGCCATGGAAATTCCTGCACGACGACCAGTGGTTAAACCAGCTTTGACCAGATCGGCGCGTAGAATGCGTTTGAATTGGGCCAGAGAACACATTCATTGGACTGATGAGATGTGGGATATGGTCATCTTTTCTGACGAGTCGAAATTTAAACTCCACCAAAGCGACGGACGGTTATTCGTCAGGAGAAGGAAAGGTGAACGCTTATCAGAACGATGTCTGCAAATGATGCCGCCAAAAACAGAAGGAGCAATGGTCTGGGGATGTTTCTCTGGAGCCCAAACAGGTCATCTAGCATTTATTGACCAAAGAATAACAGCGGATGTTTACATCCATACGTTGGAGAATTATTTTGAGCCTTCAGTTATCAAGCTATTTGGTGATACTTGTGACTTTATTTTTCAACAGGATAACGCTCCAGCGCATGCTGCAAAAAAGGTAAGTTAATACCTCAAAATTGTAGAACAGATAATAATTTCGAAACTTAGTTAACAGACCTTTGACTTAACGTGCACACTTTTATTTTTTTTTAATTTAGACAAAGGAGTATCTGGAAAATAAAGGAGTCAACGTGATGAAATGGCCACCGTATAGTCCAGATCTGAATCCGATTGAAAACATCTGGTCGTCGATGAAATTGACATTGGTCAAGAAACGCCCACTGACAACAACAGAATTAAAAGTCAGGATTTCAGAGGCGTGGGCATCATTAACTGAGGATTTTTTACGAAATTTAACCAGCTCAATGAGAAGGCGTTGTCAGGCTGTCATCCATGCACGGGGTGGTGCAACCAATTATTGAAATAAGACATTAGTAATCTTGTAACACCTAGTTATAGTTAAAATTTAAATAAAAAAAAATGTTAAGTAAAAATTTTTGTGGTTTAAAATTTCAGAAAATTATATGAAAATGCAAATTTATTTTGAAATGATTAAATCTTAAAAAATAATTATAGTTTATAGATGAAATTTTCCTGTTTTGTAAGAAACATTTTTGTGCTTTAAAAAAAATATAAAAGAAAAATATCTGAAAACAATAACTAGTTTTATATGGAAAAAACAAAGTGAGCAAAATTTTTTGGCCAGCAGTGTACAATATGTGCATTGAGAACAACATTAGAAATCCACAGGATTCTTAAGAGGAGGTGGATGTAAATGAAAATGCAGTGAGGTCTCACTTATACGAAACATTCAATTGCACGAAGAATTTCTGATTCCCCGGCGAAACCCCATAACTGCCTGTGTATTTAATTATCCACTTATACGACATTCAGTTATACAAAGGGAATTTTAGTCCCTCTTACTAAGTTACATTCAGTTTCACGAAGTTTTTTCTTTGTATGAAGAGACGATCCCACATCCTTATCTTTTCCGCGAAGTGTTTCTGGTCCTATAGACGTTGTCTACTCGCTTCTATTTTGAGTTGTTCAGTCGTTTTGTTGATCTACCACAGTCGGTCATAATGAACAAGAAAAAAAGGGGGATATCAGTCGAAGATGAAATGAAAATATTGATAGAGGTCGAAGACCTCCCTGAAGAAACAAAAACACAAATCGCAAGTAGGCTTCAAATTCCATTATCAACCCTTGCAACGATCAAAAGGAAAGAGGAAATTCAAGTTCAAATTAATTTTTTTTTTTTAACAAAGCAAAATTACCGAATATTTTAAAAATAAATAAACGTATTTTGCGCAGTTTATACGTTCCCATTTAAAGAACCATTTGAATATTTCTCGCTGATGTACATATCCTTAAAAACAATTTATACATATATGCATAATGTACATATTAAAATAAAAACAGATTCCTCGTGAAGCCTACAATTATCTGTGTACACATTTAAGAACCCACATACATACCTGTGTATTCCTATTCAACTCCATATACGTACATATTTCAAATACCAAAAACATCCCAAGATCCTATAATTCACTTACACGAAATACTCACTTATTCAAATAATTTTTTGTTCCCCTTCATATTCATATATGAGTTAACTCATATATGAGTTATTTCTCCGTCTTTTTCGAGCTGTTGACGGTTTTCCGGTTGGTCTTGCAGCTGCTGACGGCGTCTGTGGTTCCACAAAAATTGTTTGATCGAAGATCAAATCGTCCTCGTCTTGGACATTGGTCTCGTTCTCGATCGTTTGCAAAGCAGTGGTTTCGAACAACTCGCTAGCGAAACCGAAGGGTGCCTCCTCTCGCTGTCCAAAAACATTCAGGTCTGTGCTCCAGCACGTTGGGGGACATTTCTCTAGGTCCGTAATCGTTTCTGAAGCCAAGGGTCTGCAACCTGTTCTTCGCCTCTTAACGGTGTTCTTACGTTTTGTTTTAGTAGTCAAATACTGCCAGTTATCAAATACCTTCCTCGTTTCAAGAGAAGCCTCGGTAGGTCCCTTGAGGGAATTGCGTTTGGAGGTCAAGTCTCTCCAAACCTTCTGCACTTTCGGTGGATTTCTTCAAACGCATCGCCTGGCTCTGTTCCAGGAATGCTACATTTGGCTCCTTTTGGACAGAGAAACTCACAGATATTTCATACTTACATAAAAGCAACTAAAACGGTCAAGCGCACAGAAAAATCCACAAACAAAAATTTCTAATCCCGTAAATACCAACAAATAATTTATACAAACTTTCACATTGGACTTACGTTCAGATTTTTCCATTTGATTACTTTTAATATACAGGGTGTTTTAAATCTGACGTAAAATATTTTAAGTCAAGCAAAAAATTGTATAAGTGGGGAGAGGGGGTAACTCTCAATAGTTACTGAGCTACATGCGTTCAAGGATTTTTTTTCATGTGGTATTTGGTGTTTACTTCCGGTATGCGAGGAAGGAAATCAACTAATTGTAGTCAGGTACGTATTTGGAATAAAAAAAAAACACAATTGTTAATTGTACAAAAGAAAAAAATATTTAATTTATCCTTCGAAATTGTTTGATGTTTCACGAAATAACTTTTTTGCGAGCTTTCTTTGATTTGCGTGTTACTCAATTCGACGTATATTTACAACTCATATGAGACCATAACTTTCATTCATTAGTCTCGTAGTTATAAGCAATTGAAATCTGATAGTATTTTGTAACGCAAGAAAATTTGACTCGTTATCACTGTACTCAACGAGAAAACAATAAAAATTTGCTTACCTTAATAAGCGTACTATAGCAAAACTTCGCCGTAGAACAAGCAATTTCCCGATTTCCTTGGATTGAATAACAGCCACAGAAAGTATTGTTGATTACAAACCGAAACAATTTACTACAGAGTTATATGTCTTTTGTAGTTTTCGAATCTATTATTACTTTTTCAGTAGGTATCTTTAACTCGGGTTCTAGGTTCGCAGAGCTGTTGTTTTCAGTTTCATTTCTTTGAAGACAAATAAGGAAACAGGGACTGTGTCTCATTTCATTATTTCAATGTTGCAGAATATACCTATGTAAGAAATAGTCACATATTTTTTGTTTTTCGTTCCATTGACATGCTTTATTATTTTCATGATTCGTTGACTTACAATACGAAATTCTCTTCTTATGGTTCACACTAGATGATTAAGCGTACTATTGGGTAAGCACAGAATTTCCACGGCATTTTCAAGCAAATTAACCTATAGTAAAATTAAACCAACACTTAAACAAAATGAAACATGCGTTATAATAAAAATTTGTTCAACAGATATCAAATCAAACTGTTTTTATTTCCGTTTGGCTTTTATTGTGTTTAACATCGAATTTACTTTTTTTCATGATTTAAGAACAATGCGCTTGCAGCAAATAAAATGAAAACAACACCGCCAACAATAGTAACTGTCCGCACAGAAATTTTCTGAGCTATGATCCGGCCTCCAATTACTGCCAAACCTGTGCAAAATGAATGTCCCAAAATACCACCCACTATAACCCCCATGACATCCTTGTAATGCAAGCAATATTAATTTAATGCAATTTACATTTTGTTTTATATGTACTTCTCTTGCTGAAAGAATTATTGTTGTTAATTGGGATCGGTCACCCCATTCAGCGAGAAATGTCATAGTGAAAGCTTGAACAAACGTCCGCGAATAAACGCAAGCGGCGCTGCGTTCCTTGGTTTTTCTGCCAATACCAGATTCGACATCAGCTGTTGCTAGTGTTTCTTTTACAAGCTGTGGAAACATAAAAGAATTTTCTTAAAATGTATATAGTTAGGTACAACTACCGCTTGAAATTTGCAATTTATTTTAGGGCCGTAAAACCGTAGAAAATTCTTTGTTTATATAGTCTTGACATCATATCGGTTCAGAAAATCTAATAATAATTGCTATTGTTCAGCCCCATTTACACGATCATATCCATTTCTCCGTTTCAGTTGAGATATCAGTTGAACTGACGTGTAAATGGCAAAACTGAAACGGAGAACTGAAACTGAGACTGAAACTGCAACTGATGGAATTCACATAAGTTTCAGTTCATGCGAAAATGACGTAACGACAATGACTTTGCACAGAACCGACGTCTGAACTGAAACAGAAACTTATATGATCGTCTAAATGGGGCTGTAAGGAAGAAAAATGATAAATATGCGGGGTTGTAGTAGTGACGTGTACTAGATGTTGACTTCAACTCTATGTTCAGTTAACTTCAGTGCTATTCGACGTATTGAAGGTATTAGCTTTAAATTAAATGAGCAAAATGTTCCTGTGAATGTGTGAGAAATTACCGTAATTGTCATACGCGGCTGCTTTAAAGTGATATCGCGGCTCTATCTTAGTATCCGTTAGATTTCGAATCATTATTTTGTCCCAAATTTCACTCAAATCGGTTATGTCGTCAATGATGAAAACTAAATAAAATTTTGGTTTTTCACCATTTATTTCAAAACTCAATTAGCGAGGGTTCACATATAAGCCTGGAATCGTGAAATCCAGCTAGTCAAAATTCGGTACAATTCACAAACACGATCATAAGATATCATTTTTGTTTAGCTCGCATGAGAGAAAGTTCTAAATAAGTGTTTTACAATTTTCGTAAATTATGATATTTGATGTACTAATACAAAAAAATGTGATCTGGATGGATTTTCTAGCATATAATTTATATTCACTGGAAGCTTTAAACCTATAAAAATGAATAAAATCCAAAATATAAGAGATGTTACTCTTACAACATCCAAGAGAAGACTGGCGTGTTTAACACTCCGAATAAATCGGACACACACACACAAGAACTCTCGGAATCCACATCGGGATAGGGATTTCTGGTCGACTGGCCACTCCTCATCTCTTCAACTCACCTTTCCTTCACTTTCCAGGATTCCACGATTCCAGACTTATGTGTGAATCCTAGCTTAGATAGAAATCTGAATACGTATCTTATACACACACTCCGAAAATGAGCGAGTTATCTCTCTGGGGCCGATTCACTATGCTTATCGTCGTATGGCCTTCGATGAAACATGTGTGAAGCGCTGCAAAGTACATACTTAACTTTCTGCGCATAGGTCAGGGGCCATCCTTAATTAAAGATCCTGTAAAAAGCAATATTTGGGGATGTTTCTCAGTACAAGAACTTGGATGAGGTACAAAATTTGGATTCTTCTCAAATTTCCCAAATGTCAAAATGGTAGACAATGGCTAGACATATACAAAACAATGGACAAACACGACATTTGAATTTAATTTAATTCACGGAAACTGTGACACGATTAACTAATACGGAAAAGTCCAACATAATGTCTTAAATCCTTTTGTTAATCTTTTTTTTTAATACCCTTTTATTTTCTTTTAAACAATATTAATGGTGGTAAAACTATCAACACTACTTTGAAAAAAAGATTGAATTGGGATCGCAATCGTTTTATTCGTGGTCAGTGGGGGTTGTGGCAAGACTGCCTTGATTGATTTTAATTGAATATTTAGTCAAGATGCAAAATCACTGCCAATTTTCTAATTTAAATTAGAATACCACCCAGAAATGGTTAGGTTGCAATCAACCCCTTTCGCAACCAACTCTTTCTTAAATTGGGTAATGAAGACAGCTACCAGCTACAAATTCCCTTCGAGGGCTATCAATGGCATATTTTCATAAAACAGTCCTACACGGATGCCGATATTCTCAACATTTTCAACAGATATCTATGTAAATCCTCATACAATTAATTGTCTTTCGACTCCCGGAAATTTCATGGGTCAAATTCAAGAAATTTACCCCTCATACTTCAAAAACTACCGAATTCGATTTAGCCAAACATTCGTTGAAGACGCACCCAATGAAACCGATCCGATTCCCAAGGATGAGTGCCAAGATTAAGAGGATTAAGTTTAAAACGTGTAAAGAAAATAAGTACGATCGGCACCCAAACAAATTATATATTCATGCGACTCCTATTCCTTCGTACCCAGGACATACAATTCATATTGACATATTTTCTACAGAAAAGTATTTGGTTCTCACTGTAATCGATAAACTTACCAAACTTGGCCAAACAAGATTGATCGACTCCCGATCAACAGAGGATGTAAGGCAACCTCTGAGAGATATCCTCTATATCTTTTCCGTTCCCGTAAATGTTGTGATTGATAATGAAAAATCCCTGAATTCTGCTTCCATAACCTCTATGATGGAAGACGAGTTAGGAATATCTGTATTCAAAACTCCTCCTTACAAAAGCGAAGTGAATGGGCAAATTGAACGCTTTCACTCGACATTTTCGGAAATTATGAGATGTTTAAAATCCGATACAACTCCTCGATCCTTTAAAGAACTTTTAGAAAGAGCCACTAATGATTACAATCACACAGTTCATTCCACTACAAAGAAAAAACCGGTCGAACTCTATTTTGGACGTTGTAGTAGAATTACTCCTGAAGAATTCGAAAAGAGTAGACTTGATAACATAGAAAAATTAAAACAAAAACAAAACAAAGACAATGATTACTATAATCAAGATAGAAAACCTCCCAAAGAATACGCGGTTAGAGAAACTATTTATGTCAAACATAATAAAAGAATCGGATCCAAATTAACTGTCAGATATGTCGAAGCAAAAGGTAGAGAAAACAAAAACACCACAGTTTTCACAGAATCAGGGAAGATAATTCACAAAAGTAATATTATAAATTAATTTTCAGATTCATATTCCACATTGCAAGGGGAGAGGTATAAAATCCTGGACTATACCGACTCACAAATCATAACACTACAGTTAGGACAAGCAAAAATTCAAATCGGAAATTTTTAAAATAATACATGACATTAGACTTAGGAGAATTTGACGAAATCACCAAGAGTACCCTCCAAAATGAAGTCACTGACTCCCATGCCTTAATCATGGGTTACTTCAAATCAAAGAACTTCGAGATGATCTAGTTGCAGAATTTGGTCCTTGAATGTGAATAAATCTTGATGATTCTGCATCGTGTTGCTTAAAATATTATGGATTTGTGGTATAGTATCTGAACTTTTAAATCTGTGTCTTAGTTTCAAAATCCGTGAGTGTTGAAGGAATTCCCGTACTACCAAGTATTAATTGTACATAAGAAGAGAGTTTTACATTATCTACGAAGTCTGCAAGAGTTAATTTTCCATTTGTATTTAGACTATCATGTAGCAAAGTTATGATTTTAAGAAATCCATTTAGGGTTTTATAATTTCCTTCAAGAAAAGGAATTGTCTTCATACTAGTATCTAAAATGAATTCCACCATTTCTGATTCTTTAGTGACCAATGCCTGTTGAATGTCTAGTAAATTCTTTGTTTTACCGTACACTTTAGTAAAATTAGTTTTTAATATACAAATACATAACAATAAGTATTATTAAGATTATTATTATTGTTACGCCGGTGGATTCTTAGCCACGCGGACTTACAAAACGGGTAAAAAAGCAGCGTCACAAAATCAGTTTGACCAAAGCCGGAAACCTGACGCGGACATCGGTAACCAAAATGTACCGAGAACCTAAAGAAAGCTCTCGGCTGGGGATTTCGGGTAAGACCTCAACCAACCCCCATCAGTGTCCCGAAGGTTGAGGTCTATGGAGCAGATCCCGCTCTATCCCATATAATTCGTTGGACATTAAGCGGGTGGAAGACGGATCCGCCTACGAATTATATGAGGAGAAAATAAATTTTTCGACGCACGTGGCGTCACCTAGTGGCCTAGTGTAACATTATTATTAGATTGTAGTTTAGTGTTTATTTCTTTTTTTGGTGTTTAAGATGCCGAATTTCAGTTCAGTGGTCTTATTTCTGCCCTTGAGCTGTCCGCCTTTTGGAGTAGGGCCAGATTGGAATTTGAAAAATGTTGGATGTATCAGAATTGAGGATCCTTTCTTGGGCATTATGAATGACGGCTCCGGTTCTCAAATTGGTTCCACTTCTTCATTTAGTTTTTTGGCTTCCCTCATATTCATGACTCTTACTTCTCTTGCTAGTTGGTCAAGGACTGCTGTAGTGTTGCTGTCATCGATGTAGCCGTTACCTATGGAGTCAGTCTCGCTATTTGGTCTGTCAGGACGGTCGATACCTAATTCCGCTATCCATTTCGCGGCTTCCTCAAGGATTTCGTAGAGAAAGTCCTATTAGGTGCTATATTAGGTGCAAGTAGTTCTTGAACTCTATTTATCTTTTTACTTTCTGATTCATCTAATAAATTTTAGCCTATTTATATTAGTCATTTTTGGTAACCTAGGTAAGTAGTATTCATAAAGATTATGTTAGTCTATAACTGTGTGCTAATCGACGGCACTTTCATACAACTGTCCTTTTGATTGCCATTATAGCAAAGTCCCAATTTCGAAAGGTTTTTGTCTCCGAAAATGCCAACTTTATATTGACATTTTATTGTTCCGTTCAGGGATAGATTCAAAACAAAACGGAAACGTCACATGAATGCAGGAAAAGACGTAAGTATTTTAATATATTCTTGAAGTAATATAAGTTTATAATTTTTTTTTCTGTTTTAGTAAGAAGCGAAGGTATCAAATGTCAAAAAAGTTCGAACTTCAATTCAAAAGGTCGTTCGAAAGGTTATGCCGTCGATTAGCACACAGTTTAAGTTAAAATTACACTTGCCAGACTCATATTTCAATTAAAAACTTTTCATTAAAAATTAACCTATTTGAATCATACTTGCTGACTGTACAATTGTCGATACATGCTTGTCAACAATTGTTGGTCATCGAGCATGATTCAAGTTCATTGCACTTATGTACTTATGGGTAAGCGTAACTTACTTAATTTATTAAATTTGATGCGTACATACATACTACTTATGCGTACTTGCTACATAATATATGGACCAGATAAAAGTTTTGTCACCAGTAGCAGGCATGTCATAATTCAAGAAAATATGGAAAGTAATATTATGAAAGATGATACGGTATCCGTTTCAGTGGGTAAAATCTCCGAAACTTAAGAGTGAAATAGATGATTCTGTTAGTAAAGTCACTTCTCCGGAACCAGAAAATAATATTGATCAGACTGTTGGACTGTGTATTCCTGAAAGTAAACGAACAAACAACACCAGAAGAAACAAAGAGAATCAGGAGACTACCACAACGATATGGTTATTCAAACATGTATATATCTTCAAATGTTTAGAATCAAAGTGTTCCAGTTAGCATCCAACAAGCTCTACGAGGCCCTGATAAAGAGAAATGGGCTGCTGCAATGGAAGAGGAACTTAATGCATTTGAGGAAAATGATGCTTGGGCATTAGTGCAGAGTAAATGGGTTGTTAATAGAAAATTAGATAGTGACGACAGCGTACGTTACTGTGCTCGTCAAGTGGCAAAGGGCTTCACTCGGAAACCAGGACTGGATTATGATGAGACTTTCTCATCTCGAGTGCGTCACTGTTCTTTAAGATTGTTATTTGCACTTTCTGTACAATTAGATTTATATGTTACTCAGTTAGATGCTAGATGGCGTTTTTAAGTGGCATTCTGAGAGAAGATATTTATGTGGCTCATCCAAATGTTGATTTAGATGATAGAAACAGCCTTAGAATTATTAAACTGATTAAAGCTGTTTATGGTTTAAAACAGTCGTCAAGATCTTGGTACGAAAGAGTTGATCAATGTTTAACTGAAGTAGGCTTTAACAGAAGTCATATAGAACCATTTGTATTTACAAAATTCCATGAAAATGTTAAAATTATAATTCCTCTGTATGTAGATGATTTCTTTATCTATTCAAATTGTAAACTGGTGACAGATAATTTAATTTTCATACTGCGTTAATTTAAAATTAAAGACTTGGAAAAGTTTAGCAATGCTTGGCTATGAGAGTATAAATTGATAAGAATAATGTCATTATTTTAGACCAGGTGAATTCCTGAATAGACCAGGAACAGATGAATTTTTAATTAAGTTTAACATGTTAAATAGCAAAGAGGCTAGTACACCCATGGAACCCAAACTGATTATTGAAAAAATTTATAATATTTGTGATATTAGATTACCATATCGACAATTAATCGGTAGCCTCATGTACTTGTCCGTGTTAACAAGGCCTGATATAGCCTTAAGTGTCAGTTTTTTAAGTCAATGAGTCAACACTTGTCATACTAGCACTCACTCGAATTACGCTAAACGCATTCTCAGATATTTAAAGAGAACTAAAAATTATTGTATAATGTATGTAAAGGGGCACCTGAGCTGTTGGGATTTGCTGATGCTGACTGGGGAAATGATGTTCATCGGAAATCATATACGGGGTATTGTTTTACCATGGCAGGGAGTATTGTATCATGGGAAAGCAGAAAACAGAGGACCGTGGCTCTTTCTAGTATGGAAGCAGAGTACATGGCAATGGCAGAGGCATGTAAAGAGTCGATATATTTGAAAACTTTACTATCTGAAGCCACTAATCAAAATGCATACACTATTACCTTATACAGCCATTCCTCTGTACAATGACAAAAAGAGTGCACAAAAATTTATAATTAATCATGCTTTACATAGAAGGAGTAAACACATAGATATTCGTTATCATTTTCTAAAGGAAGCTGTTAGTGACAAAATAATAAATATAAAATATATGCCTTGTACCTCCGATAGGGGCTGTGAGACCATGACGAAGGCCCCGATTGGGGCCGGGTTCGGAGGCTTAAACTCTTATGGCGACCAGCGGGGTATGAAAGCAAAGTAATTGAACCTGCTGAAATGTCACGCTGGGGAACCACAAGGAGTAAACAAAGGAAAAACCCACCGGTGGGTTATCTGACCACAAGGATCCCCATCGGGCAAACGCTTCCTCTCTTGGTAGCGCACTTGTGGTGCCAAGCAAATATATGACGGAATAGCTATGTCGAAGGCTGCATGGCTGGGGGCGAGCTCAGTCCTTAATAGCGAACTCAGGATACCAGGCGACCTCCTGTTTGAACTAGCCTTCCTGTGGCATGCGGCGCTCTGCTGCAGCTGACCGTATTTTCCCTTGCTACTCGTGGGACCCAAAATGGATACCGAAATGAATAACAAAAACTTAAAGGACAGGCATCCTAAATCGCCAAACAAAAAATCTGAGGGCTCTCAGAGCACTCAAACTACGGTGGAGGTACGTCCTTCAACATGGAAGGTTGGGGAAGAGGCTACTTGTGCCTCCGATCAATCTAAAAAGGGTAAAGGACCACCCCATCCAAACAAAGGGCCCAAAAAGCCCAAGCTGAGTGGAGCCGGCAGGAAAAGGCTAAAGCACTTGCTTGAGAAAGGCTTGAATGCGGAGGAGGCACGTAAATTGGCCACTTTGCCATTCAAACTGCCTACACTGCCTATAGCGACTCCAAAAAGAAAGGAGAGATCTCCAGAGAGGGTCTCCCCAAATCCTTCGAAGAGGAAGAAACCGAAGGTAGTACGCCTCAAAAAACTCCTGCAACCCAGCAGGAAACCGAGAAACCCGTGTTGTGAACACCCAATCGCGACCACAGCCACAATTAAGACCGGAAATCCAAATAATCAATATAATCAATACAACTTCGCAGAACAATCACAAAGGAAGGAAGCCAAAAAATCGAGATGTCCGAACAACCAATCAAAAAACACACGATCGGAAGTACACAAATAATCAATATAATCAAGACAACTTCGAACAACAACCAACCAATCAAAAAACACACGATCGGAACTACACAAAATCCAATAACTTGCCAATCGATAAAAGATCAATATTCAACAAATAAAAGATTAACATAAATCGGGTACAAACCTAATCCAGTCGCGATCCGACCAATCAGTAAACGAACTGATGGATGATAATCAATGAATTTTACACAAAACAAACGGAACAACACAAAACACGTCCACACCACGCGAAGACAACCGCAAGACTGACGACCAGATGAACACTATGCCCCTCTCTCCCCATCTCTCCAATGCACGCTCTTGCGATAAGGCCGTTCCCACGGAATCGCGGAGTCAACAATTTCCACGACCACGAGGTGATAACGCGCACCTGTGTACAGAGGAAACGCAACACCACCGCCACGACGAAATTCCAATGAAAACAGCAAAATAAACATTAATGAATTTTCAGGTTGAGTTCTAGGTCGACACATGGAGTACAATTCATCATGAATTGCAACAAGTTTTCAGGGTCAGGGTCATTGACTATGTTTTATGCCGGTACATTTTTAGGGCCATTGGTCGGGTTTTATGCCAGCACAGAAATTCGATCTCAGTTTCAGGGTTATTGATTTAGTTCTATACCGGCACGAGGAACGAAAAATCCACTTTCGGATGCATTGTCATCAATTGCGCCCCGATCGATAGGATTGCCAGAACAGCAGAAACGTCCAATAAATAGCCTCCGATAGACCACGTAGGGGCAGAAAAAGCCAACCCGCCGACGGAAGAGGACCCCTGCAGAGGACGATAGACTCGACCAGCTTTTGCTCCAGAGAAGGAAGACCATTTTGCTCCAGAGAAGGGAGACCCTCTTGCTCCAGGGAAGGAAAACCCTCTTGCTCCAGAGAAGGAAAACCCTCTAGCTTCAGAGAAGGAAGACCCTCTCGCTTCAGAGAAGGAAGACCCTCTTGCTCCAGAGAAGGAAGACCCTCTTGCTCCATTGAAAGAGGAACCCCCAGTCCATTCTTCCACGTTTCAGATCCGAGAGCTCGCCTCCGTAAAAGGTAACCTGACCTAGTAGTCAGCTACCTAAAGACCTGAACGGCCCTAGTAGGCAGCAGGCACTCATCACCACGCGTTTTCTTTCGATAGATGACGGAACAAACCTCTGCTACCCTAAAAGAAGCACTCCAGGACCCAACCGCGGGACCGCGCCCAATCTCAATAGAGGAATACCTTCGACGTCGTACGGCTTCGAAGAAAAAGGACGAACCACGCAAACCCACCCCACCTAAGAAGCAGCGTTCGGGCTCAGAGGCATACTTTCTGAGGAGACTTCAGGAGGCTCAGCGGAAGCTCGTCCTAGCCAGCACTAAGAGCGAAAGAAGGGCCACCAGCCTGGAAATCAACAGCATTAAGATGGAGAGGAAGAACTACCGACAACACAAGAAGGCAGTGAAGTCATCGAAAAAGTGAGGGCCCAATTAACTGTATTGTTGATAGAAAACTTGAGAGAGGTTTTTGTAATTAGGTGTTTAATTGAAAAGAAATTTTGTACTCTGAGAGATTTTACCAAGTAAACGTATGATCAATTGTAGAAGAAACTTTGTATTTTGAGAGAGAGTTAACAAGTAAACCTATGTTTAATTGAAAAGAAACTTTGTACTCTGTGAGAGATTTAACAAGTAAACGTATGGTCAATGGTAGAAGAAATTTTGTACTTAGAGAGATTTAACAAGTAAACGTAAGGTCAATTGTAAAAGAAATTTTGTACTTAGAGAGATTTAACAAGTAAACGTATGATCAATTGTAAGAGAAATTTTGTACCTTAAGAAAGGGATTCAACGCGGTCATGAGCGTTCTTGGAGCGGTAATGGTGAAAGATAGAGTCGACATCGGACTGCTGCAAGAGCCAAACTACTACAAGAGACGCATTAGAGGCATACCTAGTAGTACGGGGAAGATCATACACTGTGCCAATGGGGAAAGGCCCAGAGCGGCAATAATCCTAGGAAACAATGTGAGATTCATCCCCGTAACAAAATTCGTTAAAAGGGATCTAGTAGCAGTGCTGGTGAACTTGAAGGAAGGAGCGCGTGAAAAACAACTCATCTGCGCTTCCGCGTTCTTTCCAGGGGAGGACAAGTCAGCTCCCCCGGAAGAGGTAAGCCAACTCATTGCATACTGCAAGGCCAAAAATTTGAACTTCCTAATGGGCAGTGATGCCAATGCATACCACATTACGTGGGGAAGCACAAACACAAATGCAAGAGGGGAGGACCTATATGAGTACATTACCCGCAACAACTTGCAGATACTCAAAAGGGCAGCACACCTACCTTTACCAACAAAATAAGGCAGGTCTTAGACATAACCTTAGCAAATGCCTTCACTGCAACAAAAATCTCTAACTGGAGGGTATCAAATGAAGCCTCAATGTCTGATCATAGCTACATACGGTCTACATTTAAGGCTGAGAACATGCAGATAGAAAAGAAAAAAATAATCCAAAAGACGGATTGGTTCGAGTTCGAACAGCAAGTATGTTCAGGGGTCTTTGGACCTGAGGAGGACCTGAATAAAGCGTCCGACGACCTTACACGTCTTCTAATTGACGTCTTGGAGTCCAGCTGTCCCACGAAACAAAGGGCAGACAACAGGAATGTGCCCTGGTGGAATGAGAGGCTGGACAGACTCAGGAGAGAAACTAGAAGACTGTTCAATAGAGCAAAGAAAAAGGGCGAATGGGACGAATACCGTATAGCCCTTACAAATTATAACTAGATCCTACGAGAATCCAAAAGGAACTCATGAAAAAGCATGTGTGAAGGGATTGAAACCCTACCTGCAAGAATCCAAAGAATATTAAAGAAAAAATACGCTTCAGGCTTAGCACTACTGCAAAAAGAAGATGGAGGGTACACTGCGGACGAAGACGAGACTCTAGAACTGCTCTTGAGTACTCACTTTCCTGGCTGCAGCGTCCCACCAAACAACCACGGGGAATACCCGCGATACGAAGGTATCACAAGAGCAATCAGGCTCTCCAAGAAAATCTTCAGAAGGGACAAGGTAAGGTGGGCGATAAAAAGCTTCCAACCGTACAAGGCCCCAGGTGGGGATGGAATTATGCCTATAATGATCCAAAAATTTTTAGATCATATAGAACACCAAGTGGTGGAGATATTTAGGGCTAGCCATGCACTGAGGTGGATTCCAGTCTCATGGAGGAAGACCAATGTGGTCTTTATTTCAAAAGGCGTGGAAACCCAGCGAAAAGCCAGTCTTACAGATCTATTAGTCTTTCATCATTCTTCCTCGGGAGCATGGAAAAGGTACTTGATCCCCTCCTAAGAGAGGGGAGCCTTAAAAAGAACCCTCTACTCAAAAGCTAATATGCCTACCAAAAAGGCATATCGACAATTGACGCCCTAAGTGACCTCACGAGCAGAATAGAAAAAGCCCTAGAATACAAGGAGATTGCACTCTGTGCGTTTCTGGATATTCAAGGGGCTTTCGACAACACCTCTTTTGAGGCCATTGATGAGGCATCAAAACAGAGAGATAGAGATCCCACTACTATTGGCTGGATAAAATCCATGCTCAAGTGCAGGGAAATAACAGCGGAACTAGGAGGAGCATCTAAAACTGTAATAGGGGGAAGGGGCTACCCTCAAGCAGGGGTACGATCCCCCTTGTTATGGTCTATTGTGGTGGATGAACTCCTGCGCAAGCTAACGGAGAAGGACTATGTCGTCATAGGCTACGCGGACGACATAGTTATAATAATCTCTGGTAAACACCTAGGCACCCTAAAGAAGCTAATGGGAACAGCTCTCGGGCTAGTCATCAGGTGGTGCTATAAAAAAGGTTTGGGAGTCAACCCGCGAAAAACTGTGATTGTTTCATTCTCCAAAACGAGAAACATGGAAAGTGGGAAACCAATATCCATGGGGTGAACATTTGCACATTTCCAACGAGGTAAAATATCTGGGCGTTTACATGGACCAAAAGCTGAACTGGAATAGGCATCTTAGCCACATAAGGAACAAAGCCCTGATAAGTCTTCACATATGTGGGCAACTGCTAGGAAAGACATGGGGACTGAAACCTAATATGACTTACTGGTCATATACCACAATCGTTAGACCGGCAATCACTTATGCCTCCTCTATTTGGTGGAAGAGAACGGAACAGAGAACAACTCAAAAAGTACTCACGAAAATCCAAAGGAAAGCCTGCATGGGGATCACGGGAGCAATGCGGACTGCGCCTACGGCAGCTCTAGAGGTCATTCTGAATTTACCGCCTCTACACCTGCATGTAAGGCGAATGGCATTATCAGAAGCCCTGAGAACCCATAAAACACGATGTAATGACACAGGGCGGTCAGGACATCTCAGTATCCTGAAGCAATTACCACATCTGAAGGAAGTACCTACAGACGACATTGACTGGAAGGTGACCTTCGGAGGTAACTACTCAACAAAAGTGCCGGATAAAAACGAATGGCTGGTATCCCCTCTACGCGTTGAGAAGGAGAAGGGTGCGCTAGTCTGGTACACAGACGGCTCGGTGAGGGCCGGCGGATCGGGCCTGGGGATCTGGGGACCCTCCACAAGGATCACTAGGTCGCTGGGACACAGATGCACCGTCTTCCAAACCGAAGTAATGGCAATAATGGTCTGCGCTCAAAGTATTCTCGAGAGAAAATACAGGGGGGCAAGGATATGCATAGTCAGTGACAGCAAAGCCGGGATAAAAGCGGTAGCAAACGTCACAAAGAAGTCCAAACTGGTCAAGGAATGCCACGAACGCCTGGAACAACTGGGAAGAGACAACAAGCTTTGCCTCATCTGGATCCCAGGGCACCTAGGCCAGACCAGGCAATGAAAAAGCCAATATGTGGCTAAAAAGGGCTCAAAGGAACCACCAATCTTCCTCCATTTTCTACAATTTCTCGCCATCCCACGGGTAGCTTTTTTATTCCGTAAGTGTAAAAGGACTTTGGTTTTGATGAAAAAAACTCAGAAAGCTCCTTTTTGACTTCATCTTTTGAATTTAATTTTTTCCCTAGTAAATAATTTTGAAGAGACCGAAATGAATGGAAGTCACTTGCAGCAATATCTGGTGAGTACGGAGGATGCGGCAAAAGCTCCCAATTCAATTCATTAAGCTTTTGTAGCGTTGTTCGAGCAGTGTGCGGCCTGGCATTATCATGGTGAAATAAAACTTTCTTCCTATTCACCAGTCGCGGACGTTTTTTGATCATTTCCGTATATAATCTACAGAGTTGTTCACTGTAGACATTAGCATCAATGGTTTTATTTGGTTCCAACAGCTCATAATAAATAACACCATCCATATCCCACCAAACACTCAGAAGTATCTTCTTGGGATGCAAAGGTACCTTCGCAGTTGGAGGGGGCTGCTTATCCTTATCTGTCCAATGTCTTTTTCTTGCAACATTGTGGTAAAGGATCCACTTTTCGTCCCCTGTTACCAAACGGTCTAAAAATGGCTCTCGTTCAAAGTGCGTTAGAAGTGAAGCACAGATATTGATCCTCTGCTGGCAATTCACTTCTGATAGCTCATGCGGTACCCACTTGCCAAGCTAGGATACTTTTCCAATTTCTTTTAAATGACGTACCACTGTTCCATGGGATGAGTCCATTCTTTCTGCTATCTGATCGACTGCTAACTGGGGCTCTAACTCAACGAGACTTCTAAGCATATCATTGCTGAAGTCAACAGGACGTCCTGAACGGGGTTTGCCGTCAATGCTGCTTCCTCCATCTTTGAAAGATTTGAACCACTTCTGCGCAGTTCTCACACCTATAGTGTTTCCTCCATGTACACTATTAATTTTAATAGCTGCAGATCTGGCAGTTTCACCAGATGAAAACAAAAAATATAAAACTGCACGCTTGTATTGATTGTCTAAATTCATTTTTTTACTACACTTATTTTCATCCGATTATGAAGAAAATTGTTGGAGAAGTGACTAATTTCAAGAACAATTGAAAACAAGTTTCAACAAGTTTGGGGATCAATTCGTTTACGTACTGAGTCATAGGAAATCGCATACATGTCAGGAATGCGCACGAACTTATGGACTGATATATTATATTTTCCTTTCCGTAAATAACGAGTAATATAATACGAAGGTGAAAGCAGTGAAAAATGTTATTCTCAAATTTTGATTAGTAAATATTTAAAAAAAGACAATTAAAAGGAAACTAAGGAAATATTTTGAATAAAACATGGTGTTTTAAATTATATGCCGAAATTTTGAAAGTTTTCATTTTTAACCTGACTTTTAATATCATATATTATTTTTTTCTATGAATTTGCTTCCATTTTATTGATCTGATGGGTAACAGCCATCTGTTGGATTTTCCGGAACTATTTTACTACGAAGTAACTACTCAGCGATTAAATTTCCGAAAGTATCTTCGTGAAACGCAGATTCAATTTACTATCGTAGTAAATTTAATCGCTGAGTAGTTACTTTCCATTTACTTGAGTGTTTCTGAAACTGGGAGTTAGTACCGACTAATCATTATCAATGTATTGAAGCTTTAGGACTTGTGATTATATAAAATTTATTTTTAACAGTTTCATATGATGTAGTGGGGGTGCTGAAATTAATTAAATACATCAAATGAAACTTGTAATGAAACGCACTATATTAATAATTTGAATGTACTTTATGAATGTAAAATATATACTTGGCAATACCTTCTTTTTGATATTAAAATACACTTCGGTTTAGACTACCAAAGAAACAAAACGTGTTTTGATAAATATATTCCGATTCAAATCTGAAAACATTTTTGAAAATCCATATTTAGCAAATAAAAAAACCTTTTTGCAGTTTGATGCTGGACCGACACCTTTTCAAAAACTTGGACGGAAAAATTCGATCAATTTAAATCCTAAACAATCCCTCTATACTGAGAGAATGCAAGATCTACATTGAGACCAGAGAAATAAAAAGAGCTCCATTTGAGGACATTGTTAATCTTTCCCATCGCGAAAAACATCTCAATGTTCGAACGGCGCGGCGTTGAAACTTAATCTGAAATCAGTCGACATAAATGTGGATACACAAAAAGCCTCTTATATGGATGATATACATATTTCATGACTCCACGATCGCAGCTTTCAAATCTGAAGGCAATTATGAAACTGCTGAATTTTGTCAAATTATTCGCACGTGGTGGAATATTGTCAATGTAAAACAATTGGATCAAGATGTCCGTAAAGGAAATAGCGCTTGTGACCTTTTTTCCAATGCAACTGACGTCCAGGTTGACTTGCTAACCAAGTTTATGTCTTGGCTTCACACATGAAACCGGGAAGAAAATACTTTCGCTATATTTTCTTCCGATACTTTTGAAGCTGCCATTCTTACTACCTAGTCGCAATTAGATTTGATTAAATTACTCTGAACGAGTTCGAATTAACATATCGTCGTCAATATGACAGAGTGGCGTAACTCTTTTTTTCATTTTGGAGGAAAGCAGATTAAAGTTGTTGCTGGGTTTTACACTTTAGTATAAGAAAATAATACAAAAATTCTATTCACCCATATATGTGCTATTTTCCAACATGTTATTTCGAATAAGGATTAATTAATCAACAATTTTGTTGGGGACTAAAACTCAGAAAGGACCCCTTGAGGACTTAATATTAAAATCCCTCCTTTCTGTTAATTTCGTCATAGATTTGGTTCACATATGTGATTGCGGTATGTCACATTTTGAACTTTTTTCGAAAGCATGCTCACCGTTGAGCAATATTTCATTAAATAATTTGTTCCCCATCAAACAAACCCGACGACAATGGCGACCAGGCAACAAGGAGTTCAAACCTTGAAACTAGTGAAAACATCAAACTCTTAAATTTTTTTTTTAAGACACAACATCACCCCCAAAAGCCACCAGATTAGAAAAAGATCCTGCATACAAAATGCGACCCAGAATAAACTTAGAATGGAAAATGAACTCATCAGCAGAAGCATCAGCCACCTGTATAAGATATTAAACGACTAAAAAACTCGCCGCTAGAGAAATCGTCGCGGACGTCGAGGCCAGCATTGAGTATTGCCCGGTAGGGAAAAAAATCTATTCAGGGAAGAAATTTGTAAGCTCATCCTAAGGAATATATCAACAATAGAGAACGGCAGTAAAATATACCCGAAATTAATGAGGGAGTTACAGGAGAAAGCATACTACCCAAAAGCCGATAAGGACAACTAAATCGTCATCATGGACAAAAAAAAGTATGCAGACCTAGTAACTAACAAACTTGAGGAAAGGAACCACAAGGAACTGAGGACCAACCCCCTCCTTGAATCAATAAAAAGAGTCGAAAAAACATTGAGAGAATGCAAGAACCTACACGGCGATCAAATCGGATAAAATGCCTACCAAAAATTCATAAGCCAGGACAAGAGATGCACGAAATCGTGAAAGACAATCGACAGCGCGCTGGCTGCTGAAGGAGTTTGAGTCCATGGAAGGACCCATATCCTCTAGAAGTGTCAAAAATTATAAGGAGGTGGTCAAGAACATATCGGAAATAAGTACCATAGAGAATGATGAGCTAATGGTCTCGTTAGAAATCAAAGTCCTCTTCCCCACAATACATGTGAACACCATCTTGGTCCTTTTAGCAGAATGGCTAATGACGAAGAATGAAGGGAATGGTTGAAAACAGATAGTTAAGGAGGTTGTGAGACTGGTCAGCTTATGCGTGAGTGAAAACCACTTCACGTTTATAGGTAAATATTACTGCAACACACAGGGGGTTGCAACGGGCAACCCGCTATCAGGATTAAGCCCTCCTCATTATCAGGATCAAGCCCTCCTGAAAGATAGAATAATGCCAAGAATGTGGATCAGATACATATGTGGATGACATCTTCGCCGAGTGATTCAAACTACCCAGCATAACACAAAATGGCAGCGTTCGACAGTACGATCCACCGTCTTCTAAATGTCCCAATGCAAAGGAACAGCGGTACAGTACGTACAAAATAGTAGGTCCAGAATGTGACATGAGATACATCGGTCAGACAATAATATTGGTCACAACGAGATTTTCGGAACACAAGAAGAGGCGGAAAAGGCAGAGAAGCACAAAGGAAATACAGGAGACGAGACTCTGCGAACCAAAGTTTGCAAACGCATCGTG
This sequence comes from Chrysops caecutiens, assembly GCA_963971475.1. Lineage (NCBI taxonomy): Eukaryota > Metazoa > Arthropoda > Insecta > Diptera > Tabanidae > Chrysops > Chrysops caecutiens. Next base: position 48,338,757 of record OZ020567.1, on the reverse strand, counting down.
GAGGAGGGACACACAATTAGCATCAACAATGTGAGCACCATCGAAGAAGTAAATGATGGGAGGAAACTTCATGTATACGAAAGTTTAATGATATCAAGGGAAAATAGAGAATTTCTTCTTAACGACAACACAATAGGTGGTGTGATTCATCACTCCTCAAATTAGTTAATGATTTGTTTAAGGAAACCGACACTGTATTTATAAGCAATCTTGCCATGTTTTCTCTAGTTTGTAAATTGCTATTCATGAAGACAACAAATAGTTGTCGAAAAAAATTTGTATAGTAAATAAAAATGCTGGAAAGCGTAGAAAGGAACCGGATTTGCAATTCTAAATTTCATACATAATTTTGTGAAGTCCACGAATGACAACTCCAAATCGAACAACACCCGCAGAATCAAAAATTTTAATTAAAATTGATCATTTTAATTTAACATAATCACTACTCCAAATTATTTGTGATATTTTTGACGTGCAAATGTCTTTCTTCTGGTTGAGTGTATGGTACATTGGTAGCCAGTCTAATATTCTTGTGTCACCGTCATATTTCAATCGCTAATAACTACGAGACTAATAATGCGACAACAACGATTGAGGTCACATGCAATAGAGAATATTTGTACGTATTTATTCTGCAGCGTTTGTTATGCATGTGACGTCATCTGGCTGGTGTAAGCGCCTACGAGTGATTATTGTTAATTAGCGTTGTGTTAAGATATTTATGAGTGCGCCGTAAGCACGCGTTTAGCAAGGACGTTGGTTTGGGTATCATTGTAAAGAGCTTGGCAATTAAAACCAGGTCCTAAGGAGAAACAGCAAAAATATTCGCCGATATATGAGTAAAAATTTGTATTAATTTGAGCATCGAAAATCGTCTCATACGTGTCGTTAATATGCACCGAATTGTAAGAAACACAAACCAGAGAAAGCTCGCATCAAAACGAATTTAGAAAACCTAAAATGTCCAGTGCCGAACAAATTTCAGAGCAACGGAAGCATGGAAGAAGAAATGAGAAACGGCGCAAAACAATAATCTTGTTCCTTATCGATTCTGTCACCGTACTACTCTATACATATAAGCATTGTATTGAAGAGATTGATAATATAAGTACGAAACACTTATTATTATTTTTTTTTTGACGTGAAAACGTCTTTTCGCTCGTTATGTACACTAACAGCCAGTCAAACTTTTCTGCGTTACAAAATACCGTCACATTTAACTACGAGGCAAATAAAGCGATAACAACCATTGAGGTTACAGTGGATAGACCATATTTGTACATATTTATTGTGCAGCGTTTGTTTTGCCCGTGACATCATCGAGATAGTGTACGCACCTACAAGCGTTGGGTAAAGCTAAAAATTAGTGTAGAATAAGAACGCGCTTAGCTAGGACGTACATTTGGGTGCCACTGTAAAGAGCTTGAAAAAACTACCAGGACCTTAACCCTAGATTCATAAACAGTTGTTTCACAGACCGCGTCAATCACGTATTTTCTTATAACTTTCAGAGAGTTGAGTAGTATAGCTATGCCGATTCTGTGCCAATTCTCTTATGGGACATGAAAAACGCGTTTTCCCCATCTTGGATTTTGCGGCTAGCAAGTTGTTTTTTTATAAAGGTGAGTTTATGGTTATTATAATTGGATATAATGATAAGGTGATTTAAAAAATAATTAGCATAGATAAAATTAGAGACAAGGTGGCTTGGGAATACATATATGTCTAGATTAAATTTGGTGGTGTGTGAAAATGTAAAATTTTTATCATGAAATTTTTCTGGGAAAATATGAACATTGATAAAATTTAGAGTTCGCAGCTAAGTGGTGGTTAGATAGTTTGATATGAACTTATGATATGATTCATTGTCGTATGTGTCTCTGTATATTTATATATATATGTATATATATATATATATTTGATGATATAATTATAATGAAAAATTTAAAAAATTTATGATATAATGTGGTCTGGGAAAATAATGTGAAAAATAATTGGCATAGATAAAATTTATAGTGGTCTGGGAAAATAATCAGAGTCTCAACCGTAAATTAGGCTGATTTTTCATATATATAGCGTATGGAATATCATCCATGGTATCATTCACTTTAAGGTAAGAAAAATGAAATATTGTTCTTAATATTAATTATAAATAAAAATGTTTTCGAATAGATCTTCTAGTTGAAATAAGATGGATTCAACAAATTCACAACAGAACGATCTTAGACCATCACTTCCATGTAAGTGGAGATTGCTGGAAATATTCGATGAGGCAGAGACGGAAAATCCTAGAAGCGTTGTTAAAATTTTAGATAATATCGAAAATTTTAAGCCTATCTTGAAGAGTTCGGAAATGGAAATAGGTAGGGACTTTGAGGAGGTTGCAGCCAAAAAAGTGTACACCATATATGGTGAAAGGGTGGTCATCAAGCTGCACGATCATCAACTCTTTTAACCACCTAAATATGTTAAGCTTGAGCAGCATTTTATTCAGACGCTGTGTAGCGAGAATTTTTACATCAAATATTTGGGACGAACTGAAATGTCCAACTGAAATTTGGGACGAACGTTATTTTGTTATCCCTTTTACAGGAAACCAGGTGGACTCACCAGATTGAAGATTATACCATTCGAAAGATTAGTTTTTCCTCTATGTGCATCACTCAATTTTTTTTCCTTACTTTAATTATAAATTAGTTTAATTTTAAATCGAAATTAAAAAATTCAATGGGATAGTATGTGTGAATTGAGCACACGTATAGTGTAGATGATGCTCTTGGGAAGAATGTATGCGTGTGATTGTTTTGCTTTTTGCCTGCTTTTTATTTAACATTATCACTGGCATAGATCATACGTTCGACTGAATAACCTACCATTTATGCCAAAATATGTGCATTCTTTTCACTCAAACGCATTATCTTTCCCAATGATAATGTGAGGGGTGAGGGGCAAATGCAGCCATATCACAGACAATAGACATATGTTCATTCTTTTGCTTTTTGCCTTGAAGAAGGCAATCTTTGGCTAATAAAATTGCATTCTTCCAGACAAAAGGCAAAACAATGAACATATGGCCACAGACTATAATATGGATGCATTACCACAGACAAATTTAAAGCCATCGTTTACTTATACCATTATTTTTTGCTAATTAGATAAATATATATGAAAATTTTATGTTAAAAAATATGGAAAATCACAATTTTACAGTTATTTCTAGAAGACGCGAGGTTCACTTTCACGAATATTTATGGAAAGCGAGTGAAAGTCTGAATTTTATCATATTTCCTAACTTTTCTATGGACCCACATTCAAAAACATAATTTAGAGAAATATGATTTATGGTAAAAAATTGGGAAATGACAAAATAATGGGGGTTGGTCATATATATATAAACCTCCTAGAATACTTTATTTAGCTGCTACGAGCAAAAAACTATAAAAAATGAAAAATCTGAATTATATCATACATCCAAACTTTCGTCTGCACACCTTTAACACCTCAATTGAGAGAAAAAAGAAAAGGTAGGAAATAAAAGTTTGGTTGTTTGTACGGAAATTAAAGGTATATTTTATTCACAATACATATTTCCCAGAACTTCATAATTTAGTTAAAAACCAAATGATCCACGGTCCATGTGGTTTATTGAATCGTATCCCCGTCTGTATGAGAGATGGAAACTCAGCAAAAGCTTTTCTAAAAACTTGAACAATACAACGCAGGCCAATGTTAGATGCGTCGTGTTATTGGTATAACAGTTGACTTTCGTGGCCACTCTGTTGACAACCGTTATGTTGTTCCTTAAAATACATATCTTTTAGCGTTTGATTGCCAACAAAATGTGGAAGTTCTTGGCACAGATAAGAGCCTAAAATATATGTACAAATATGTCCATAAGGGATACGACTGTGCCAAAGTTCATATACATGAAATCGATAGCTTTTTGTCCGGTCACTATGTTGGATCTACGGAAGCAAAGTGGCACATAAATGAGTATCCAATGCATTACCAGTCACATAATATATGATAGTTCGACTTGAGTGTCACTTGCCTCACCGGCAAAATGAAGTCTTTAAGGAAGGAAGGAGCTTGATGAACATAGCTCTTCAAAATCACAGCAGAACAGAATTGACTCCATTCTTTGAAGTGTTCCAAATGGCCAATGCCGATCAGCGTTCCGCTATTGATATAGTTTTACAAGAAGTTTTAAATAGTAATACTGATTGTAATATTTTTTGTCTTACATCACATATTGGTTGTTGTAAGACTTTTGCAAATTGAATTCTTTGAACCTCCAATGTATTGCGTGTGCTTTCAGTGGTATTGCATCCACTCTTGATGCAAGATAGAATTCTTCAAAAAGTTTTCAAATAGCTCATACCCATTTTATAGAATTCCGCAACAAGCCTCTCTGTAAACAGCGAACATGCTCAGTTCATAAGATCTGCATCTATCATTATTACAGATGAAATTTCAATATGTCATCTAAACTATACGGAGGTAAGACTATTTTACTTTGTGGAGATTTTTGACGAACATTGCCAGTACTACCTACCTCATGGTACACGTGTACCACTTTTTGAGAATTGCCTTACTTCATGGTCCGTATTTTCGATATTCCACAAAATAACTTTGACTTAAACCATGAGAGCCTTACCTCATGAAATAGAATGCGTTTAATTTCTTAATTATTCAGGTACACTTCTGCCATTTTCCTTTAAAAGAACTCAATATTCCGTCATTCTGGCTTTTGCGATGACAATCAATAAATCCCAGGGGAAAATGTTTCAAAAAGTTTGAATATCACTAAGACAACCTGTATTTCCTCACGGACAATATTATGTTGCAGCCAGTATAGTAGCGCAATATATCTGAAACACCAGCGCAAGGTTATAGCAGGAGATGATTGAATTTTTGCAAAAAGTATTGTTTATGAGGAACTTTAAGACTTTTTTGAATTCGCCATCGCATGCGCTAGGTTTTTGATAGTTGCAGGAGGGGCCTCATTCAATAAAGCTGTACGTTGACGTGCTGAATGAGCTTAAATAAGTGCTACTGCAGTCTGAACTAAATCACCTGTTTACTTACAATGTTACTGTATATGGAAAGCCATGCGCAAGCTATTAGAGTGAACGTAGCGAGCAGGGGGCGCCCCCAAGTTATAAATAAATATGTATATAAATGAAAAACAAACGTTTTTATTTTCAAATTTCCAGGTTTTTGTTCTATATCTTTAATCGTTTGGTATTCAATTGAATATATAAAGCTGGTGGACTTTCCTTGCTTTACCACTATTGAATTGAACATATTCGCTAATCGTTTACATATAAATATAAAATGGGGTCTCTAAAAGGTTTAATTTATAAAACAAAATTAGCATTAGAAAGTGTAATGGAAAATCGTAATCTATTGGAAGATGTGATAAAAGAAGTTAATAGGGACTTGGAAAAATTAAACGCTACGTTGAAGACTGCTTCAGATGCAAGCATGAAAAGTAGTGTTGCGATTATTATTTGCTATTTAAATTGTCTTCGAAAAAAGATGAAATTGTTACGTTTAACAACTGGTTCGGGATATAAACCGATAAATCGAAAAAAACTATATTTCGATGAGAGTTCGATGGATAGATCTAGGGTCCACTTTTAAAAGCTGTCTTAGGACTGGTGGTATAGTAAACCTTTCACATGAGGACTCTAAAAATTTTCTTAAAGACTGCGGTGATTTATTTGCGCGTAGGATTAAAAATTTATTGAAAGATGTAAGTGTTTTGAAAGTAAACGCAGTGTTATGTGGAGAATTCAAAATGATGGTGAACAATAATGAACTGGTGGGTCAGTGGGTGGGTGATATCATCCATCGTGAATCTAGTATATAATTTTGGCTAATAATATGGGCTGTTTTATCAGCGCTACATCCACATGATAAGCATCCTGAAGGAGATATGAACTACCAACACTTTAATAATGAGTTGAAATTCGTTATCATACACCATTAAAATAATAATTCTTCCTCATTATTAAAGATTTGAAGAACAGAATGATATTTTGATCAAAGTTTATTCCTTAAAAAAGCAAAAAAAAAAAATTTTTTCACTTTTCCGGCTTACTTCACCAAGGAAAAACAGTATAAACATGTAAATCTCTTGATCATTGCGAGCGAATATTATGATGGTAATGTGGTGGTGGAAGAAGAAGAATATGTAAACATGTATGAACCGGTTATCTACCACTTCGTTTAGATTAAAAATCTTTCTCGCCTCCTTTCCGCACAACTTTCAGCAAATTTACGTAGAAACTACTTCTGTGACCACTGTTTACACTGCTTTCATATAAACAGTGCTTTAGATAAACATCTAGGTGATTGCAAGGAGTAAAATGATTGTAAAATAAAACTACCAACAGGTTAGCATCAAAACTTGAATTTCACTAATTTTTGTAATAAAATAAAAAGCTCCGTTTGATATATATACTGACTTGGAGTACTTACTGTTAGATGGTAAAGAGAAAAACATGTATCAACAACATGTTCCTTGTAGCATAGGTTTTTATCTACGATGTGCATATGACCCTAAGGTATCATATTATAATTTATATCGCGGGAAAAATTGTTTCGAATGGTTCGTTGATGAGTTAAAAAATATGAGAGTAAAACTCGCGAATAATTTTCTCCACCCTCTACCTATATATAAGTTAACAACTACTCAAATTAACGATTTCCATCTCGCAGAAAAATGTTGCATATGCGAGAAACTTTTTTTGAAAGAAGATACGAAAGTACGTGATCACTGTCATTTGATAGGTAACTATAGAGGTGCTGCTCATATGGGGTGTAATCTGAATTTAAAGGATACATACACCATCCCAGTAAGTTTCCATAATTTAAGTGGATATGATTCGCATTTAATAATTAAAAATTTAGCTTTAGATTTACCCGGTCGCATAAATTTGCTACCGGTTAATAAAGAACGATATATTTCGTTTACCAAGAGTGTTGAAAATTCTCCCATCAAATTCAGATTTGTTGATTCTTTTAGATTACGGGAAATAGCTTAGATACCTTATCCTCATACCTGATTTCCTTTCCGATTCTTTCAGAACAGTTTTAAAATTTAACAGACAAGGAATTTGAGCTTCTAAAGCGTAAGGGTGTTTATCCATATGATTATTTTAATACCGAGCTAAAATTCTTAGAAAACGCTTTACCTTTATTCGAAAAATTCTATAACAAATTAAATGACTCATATATAACTGAAAGTGATTATTCACACGCTGACAAAGTTTGGTATAAATTTTCTATTAGAAATTTGGGAGAATATTCAGACCTATATTTGAAAACGGACGTTTTGCTTTTAGCTGATGTATTTGAACAGTTTCGATCTAGCTGTATTCAAATATATGAACTAGATCCGGCTCATTACTTCACCCTCCCAGGGTATACTTGGGATGCTATGCTCAAAGCTACAAATGTAACCTTAGAACTTCTCACCGATGTTGATATGGTCATGTTTGTTGAACGAGGTATTAGAGGTGGGCTTAGCCAATGTTCAAAACGTTACGCTAAAGCTAACAACAGATAGACGAGGGTGGTCCGATAAGTACTTAGCCTACAAAAGAAAAACGAAGATTTTGGAAAAGTGACGATTTATTTTTCAATATAGTCTCCTTTGCCGAACAGTCTTCGCCTTCTTCGGAGCACGTTCGCCACGTTCGCCTCGTGTTTCGACTGTTCCTTGGTCTCTGGTGTGTACCAGTGGATCCATGTTTCGTTGACAGTCACGAAGCAACGCAGAAACTCCCTTGGATTGCGCCTAAACAGCATCAAACACTGCTCTGAAGTGGTTTCACGGTTGCGCTTGTTGTCTGGAGTGAGCAAACGCGCTACCCATCGCGCCGACAGCTTTCTCATGCCCAAAATCTCATGCAGCATATGACCCACGCGGTCTTTTGAGATGTCTAGTGTCTCTGCTATCACGCGCACCTTCAATCGCCGGTCTGCCAATATGAGATCGTGGACTTTTGTCACGTTTTCCTCGGTAATAGCCGTTTTCGGGGCACCTGGACGTGGCTCATCAAAAACCGACGTGCGACCACGTTGAAACTCATTAAACCAATTTTTGACGGTCGCCATCGAAGGGGAAGAGTCACCGTACACAGCATCCAAGCACTCCTTGATTTCGCTGCGCGATTTACCTTCCAAACACAGGAATCGAATCACCGACCGATACTGTTCTTTCTCCATTTTTATAAAATTCGCTAATACGTTCGCTTACACACGCTGTCAAAACAAAACTACGAGTCCGAGTCGGCTGAAATTTTGACAGAAGTCTACGAAATGTACTCCAGGATAGTAGATGTCTCTTGCGACAGGGGCGCCATCGGGCTGTGAGGTTAAGTACTTGTCGGACCACCCTCGTATGTCCGATTATTTTCCTACTCAGCCTACCAAATTTTTAATTTATAATGATATCAACAATCAGTATGGGTGGGCAATGTCTCAACATTTACCTTATGGAGGCTTCAGATGGTTAGAAAATTTAGACACCTTTGATCTCGGAAGTATTGCTGACAACTCATCTACAGGATATATATTAGAAGTAGATCCTGAATATCCTCGATCACGAACTTTATAAAGACCTTCCATTTTGAAACAAAAAAAGATAGTAGCCTCCTTGGGTAATAAAACCAAATATGTCATTCATTCAAGGAATTTAAAGCAATCTATTCGCTATGGATTAAAAGTAGGAAAAATCCACAGAATACTTGAATCATAAGCAAAAAATGCTTTTGAAAAGAATCTTTTCAAATTAATGAACAATGCCGTTTTCGGGAAAACTATGGAAAATGTGCGTAAGCATAGAATTGTTAAACTAGTAACGAAATGGTATGGTAGATATGGTGCTGAAGCTCTCATTTGTAGGCCTGAATTTAAAAGTTCAACTATATTTGAAGAGAATTTAGTTGCTATAGAGATGAAAAAGTCTGAAGTTTACTTTAGTAAACCAATTTATTCCAATTATGTAGGAATTTATGCAACCATTTACGAATTTCATTATATTTATATGATACCCGAATTCAAATCCAATTGTAATGTTTGTTATACGGACACCGACAGTTTGATTTATGAAGTGACTTGATCCAATCTATACGAGGTGATTAGACGAGATTGCCATATGCGTTTCGATATAAGCGACTATTCACTTAATAACAGATGGAACATGCCACTAGTAAATAAAAAAAATCTTACGCATTATATGAGTGATGAGTGGGGACAATGGTCGTTTTATAACCGAATTTATCGGGCTAAGATCTAAAATGTATGCAGTGCGAGTTGAGGGTGATGATAAAATTAAAAAGTCTAAAGGGATCAAAAAGAATCAGGTTAAAACTCAAAATACTTTTCAAGATTATAAGGACTGCTTAAATTCCAATCAAAATAAGATTATTTCTCAGAATCTCATACATTCGAAAAAAGATAAGGTAAACTCAATTACACAAATTAAAATTGCGCTAAGTCCTCATGATGATAATACCGCGTTTATACCGACCGAAATCTAGTAGATTTCGTGAGATGATTTCATAAATCTCCTCGCCCGTTTACACCGCCAGTGAGGAGATTTCGTTTGACACTTCGACATTGTTCATGTGAAATTGTAGTGTTTTGTGGTTCTGTTTTGCTTCAAATCTATTACAAAACTATCTTGGACAATAGTCCATGCCTTCCCTTGCCTCTATTGATTCTTTTTTTATTAAATAAATTTAAAATTTTATATAAATTTTCAAAATCAAAAACCGCGCCACATAATGAAATTAAACATCGCGCACAACAACCAATTGAACTCACTTCGGATACGTCGGAAGAGTACTAAATTGTACTAAAGGACGTAAAATGGCAAAAATGATCACCAGTAGATGGTGCCACTGAGGTGATTAAGTGTGGATTTCGAATTAATCTACTCCCGAGAAGATTTCGAAAATGTATCGGAAATCTTGGCGGTTTCAGCAAGATTTCGGGCTAAATCTCCTCAGGTCGCTTAATCTACTAGATTTCGGTCGGTGTAAACGCGGTATAAGAGATTTTTGATAAATGGCACTTATGAAACGTTACCGTGGGGTCATTATAGTAAAAGATTAGATTCAATATAAGCTAAATAGGAAATTGTGTACACTCTGTAAATTTTGAAGATAGTAAATAAAAACAGTTTTTAATCCCATATTTTTGTCTTCATTTTGAATATATGTACATTTCCAACGTGTGATTGTAAATACAGAGGAAGGTTGTTGATGGTGTGAGGTGAGTCAATAATGAAATGTTGAAATAAATTTTTGGGGACCCTTAAACCCTTGAATGTCAATGAAGTAAACCATATCTAGTGCTATACACGTTTTTGTACGTCTCCCGTCAGCGGATTGTAGTCAATTATTCTATCATGTATTATCAAACAATATGCTGAAGTTTCTGATGGTATATTAGAGGATGTTTTGAATTCAAGCTTTATATCAACAGGTCCAGACTTTATAGCTTCGTTTTGATGGCAACAATCATTGACTACAATAGGTGCATTATTTTAATATTCATCTTTACTGGGGAGTGTTTCTTTTTTACGACCATAATAGGTTTGTTGAAATTTAGAGTACATATCATATAACAAAGCAAATCAATGTTTGTTGAAAGCAATACTCAAATCATCATATGGATATGATTCTGAATTCAGGTGAACCTTAATATCAGAGGGATCACAATGATCGAATTTGCTCACATCCTTATCTTTCGGGTTCTAACGATTGGTTTGAAATGCAAAAATTATATATCTTTAGCTTTATGAATCTACCTTCAGACCAACCTGAATTAAGTACCTCAATCGACTAAAACTAAACTATTAATGAAACTTTAATTTTTAAGCGTTGTTTTCCCCAAATTTTTAGTTGTATCTATTTCAATTCCATTGAGCTCTTATCTCGCTTCTTCAAATAGAAACGTCGTTGAATTATTCGTGAGTTCAGAATCAGGTACAACTGTGTGATCAATTTTAGTTAATGCCCCTTCAATGTAAAGCATACTCCACCTACGGAGAACATACAAATCTTGTTGTTGTACAGGAGTTCGCATTTCTTCATAATTGTCGAAATGGTTTCCATGATTACGATATGCTGAATAGCTATGATATTCCAATTTTCTTATACTATCATCAGAACACCTTCGTGCACATTTAAAATATCATTCATAACTTTTCAATTTTAATCCAATTAGATTTTCTCCGATAGTATGAGGCTTTCCGGATTTAGCTATAAGTAGCGAGATATTGTAAGACGCTCGCAAACCTTCCCAAATGATCCCCCAGCTTAGATGGTTTCGTAGCGTCATTGCTTAATTAATTAGTTAATTAATTTTGCTGCATAAAAGGCACATAGGCAAGTTTTGGTCCGACAAGGAAGGAATGAACCCAAATTTTAAATAATCGACGCTGTACTGTCTACATTTCTTTTTCGATTCAGCCATGCTTAATATCAGCTACCTGTAAACAAAATGTAAAAGACACCAGGCGAAAAAGCGTATTTAAAATAATGTAACTTATTGTAAGTCTACTTGTTGGTGTTTCTAAAGCCGGTAGCACTTCTCCAATGAAACAACTTTTTCGAAAAAGGTGCTGAACATACGAAGGATGAGATTGCGATGAAAATTTTTGTCCCTGATCATATTTAAAACGCACAACGTTAAATTTCGTACTCAGTAATAATCATATGTATTGTAGTTTAAAACACTACATCATACACACTTCGACTTGTTAAAACGAATCTTGAGTCCAAATTTAAGGGGTTAGTTAGCTAGTGATCGTTGAAAAACTCCATTATCCACTCCACCATTTGGTGCCATTGTATTTTATTATTCCATTAGCTCAGCTCGATGGAATAATGAAATCATGTTAAAAAGTACGCGAGCAATTTAACTACGTTCAACCTTGCACGTTTAAAATAATACCGTGTGTAATATTCAACTCACTCAAGTATAATTAAATCAATTTATGTCTTTTAAAACTCTTCCTCTGTCAAAACAATACATTCCTCTTACACACACTTTACTCAATAATTCTTAAAAACAACTTATTTAATTTCAATTTCCTTGATTTTAATTTTAACTTCGACTTTTCGCTGCTCGATTAAGACTAATCGAACTGTCCCTTACAACCTCCTTGCAAAATTCATTCCACGACCAGAAAAGTAGAAAACGACGAATCCTCATAACCCTTAACATGACCTTATCAGCGCTGACTACGTCCACTTATCAGCGGACTCAGTTGGCGACGCGCCGAAAATCAATTAGCAATTGATTACAAACGCAGCTCAATGTTATCAATAGCGGAACCGATTCTGTTCTTCGTCTGCTTTTCAAATCATCAAGAATCGCGACCTACTTAAATGAGAAGAACTATCGTGGACCCCCGGTTACATCCCACCGACCCCTAATTCTTTTTTTCGCTCACATGGACCCCCTGTACGTCGTCGTCGACCCCTGGGGATTGATATAGACCACTTTGGGTAACCTAATCGTTATTGTTTCACCTCTGAAGTTAACTAAGTTGCCTTCTTGATCAGCAATTTTCAGCGTAATTGAATTTAATCTTTTAACGGTCACAGGTAAATAGATCACATTCGTAGGTACCTCAACTATATTATTTTATGTCCTGGAGCCACTACAGTGGAGAACTCATGTAGTATATGTACCTGTTTGTTGTTAATGTACGACCCAGTTATTAGATTACATTCAACACATATCGCATTCACTTTGATAACATTTACTGGTTAATCTGAGACATGCTTTATGTTTGCTTCTAACTCTCGTTTACTAAATCCTAATAATCTACCAATCTACCTTGGATGGTTAAGATAAACTGTTTCAGAAGAGTTAATTTCTGTTTGCAATGTATTATTATTAGCTTCTAAGGAGAAATATTCCCAATCCAAGAAATATTTCCAATTCCCCAATTGATAATAAATTGTTCTCCACATCTATGTTTGGAATGGAATTATATGTAAAAAAATCAACAAGACCACAGCTATATTCTCCACTCAATTCAATTGGTGGAAAGTATTCCGCACTAAGCATAGTCGATGGCTAATGTTTATCAATCTATTTACTACCCCTTTACCATGTTTTTGTAATGAAAACTTAGAGGTAAATGATTGTTTGTTAGTGTAATCGATCATATTTTAGGTTGGTTCTTAACTTAATGAAGTTGAAATATAAACACTCACATTTATACCCTTTAAAGCCAGTTTCTAATATGAAGTATATAAAACAACAACATAAGTTAACGCTAGTCAATTTTGATAAACTTTTATGTAGAGATAATGAAGCGTTCCGAACACATGGGGAATTGTTTCCGAATAGCTTACGAACGCTGGTTGTGGGCCCATCCAATTGCGGCAAGACCAATGCTAATGGCTTATTTTTAGTAATATCTACATTTATTCAAAATCATTGCAACAACCTAAATATAAATTCTTAAATGATTTGATATCCACAATGAAAGAAATTGGTTTATATGAATTTTCCAATAATTGTGATGTTATTGAACCCGATGAAGCAAAATCGGATTCAGTATTCATTTTCGATGACATCGCATGTGAAACACAGGATTGTGCTCGCTCCTACTTCTGCATGGGCCGTCATAATGAAATATATAGTTTCTACTTATGTCAAACGTATACCCGCATCCCAAAACATTTAATACGGGATAATGCAAACTGTCTCATAGTTTTTAAGCAAGATGATATGAATCTAAAACAAATTTTCAACGATCATGTTAATACTGACATGTCATTTGAAAAGTTTCGAGATATGTGTGCTAAGTGTTGGGAAGATGATTATGGATTCTTAGTTGTGGCTAAATATAGTAGATACAATAACGGTTGCTACCGTTAAGGTTTTGTTATTTTTATAGAGATATAAAAGCAGTTGTAAGAAAATAATATTAGCTAGTCGAGCGCGATATCTTAAGGAAGCTAACAGTAAGATGAAGAAGCTAAAAACATCTAATAAACCTCTAAACTATTCGAAATAAAACCGAAAGTTAAAGATATGAAATTGCTAGAAAACATAACTAAAATTCGGAAAATAATACGTAGAAAACATCAAGCTCTGAAAACAAGAAAAATCCTGAAAGAAAATATTCTTCAAGAAACTTTTAAACCAATCTCTGAACCGTTAGATCGAATATCAAAGAAAATGAGAAGTTCGAAAGATTATTGTCAGCCTAATCTAACTGAAAGTAGAATTGAAGAAGACTTTAAAAACCCCCAAGCTTTCCGAACAATCGGAACTAGAACCAACTGACACTAACACTTATTCTACATCACTCACTTCTAGACAACGTCGCAAATTAGGGAGATCATGACTAGCAGATTTTGAAGAGTAAAGCTTTACTTTATCTAACACTAAATCTCCATCAGTAACTAATAGCATACACTTGAATAAATCGTTGAACGACATTTCTGGTAATCCAATCAGTTTAAAAGAATTGGATTCCAAGTATGGAATTGATTACGATTCTGAAACAGATTCTCTTAAAATTGAGATCGTTAAAGTTTCAATTGATGAGGACATTCATATGAAAGATAAAACTTATCATCTCACTCCAGGGTTTTATAAATTTATCGTTCTGAGAGATCCTCAAAGCTATATGTATACAAAAGATGATCCAAAGTCTATAGTGACATCTTATCTCATACAAATGCATACGGACGTAACTATGATCCAAATCAGCAAATACAGGCTGGAAAAAGTAAGAAATATAAAAATATTATTAAGAATCTTATACATTATCGTTCTGGAGCAAGCTTAATGAAACTTCCTAAAGAGAGCACCGATTATATATATTGGGATGATCCGAAAGAGTTAGTTGATCGTTTAAGATTATTAATTGCTTCACAACAGGCTGGTCACACAAGATGATGAGATGATTTCAATCATTGAAGAATTAAGGGAGGCTGACATAATTGAATAAAAACCGGCGTTTTATATTCAATCAAACATTTTGAAAATGAGTGTTGATCAGTCTGGACGAATCTCAACAGGGTCTCGAGGTGTGGTACGTAACGTAAGAGGAGAACATGGGATAGGATTGAACTTAACGAAGGAAGGAGATTATGATATGCAGATGAAAAACCTTAACATTAAATTAAATTTACCGATGGAAATACATGATGCAGCAACGACGAAATATGTTGATGACAGTGTTGAGGAAATACGGAAAAGACTCATACTCATTAAAGAATATGGAGAATCAAGATTTTTTAAGCGAAAAGTTTATGTTGATATAAAAATTAATGAAATGTATAAATAATTAATATCACAGAAAGAAGATATAGATTCTGTGGATATAACTTAACGTTATATTCTCGAATGTTCCCCAAAAAAAATTGGACATGTGCTGCTGCAACGTGACTTGTCCCAGCAACAATCGTTTCCCACGGAATTTACTTAATTCAACAAAACCAACTCCACGCGAAGAGCATCGGATTTCGGCAGACGACGGGAACTCATTTCCCACGGGAAATAATTTGGGCAAGCCCAAGTAGATTTAGCATAACTATGTGATAAGTAGATTTAAGTTCTAAGTTAAGTTCTGTTGTAATTTGGAAGCCGTGGAATAAAAACGCATAGAATTAAAATTCCAAAAAATTTTTTTTTATAAAATGATAAATAAAAATTTATTTACTTATACAAAGAAAAAAGAATGTTGATGATCTAATTGGAAAAATCGAACTTGAATGCTCCGCCTTGTAAGTACATACAATATGTAGAATCACTTAACGCTGCTGGAAAACAATATGTCGATGAAAATGTAAAAAAAAAC
This sequence comes from Chrysops caecutiens, assembly GCA_963971475.1. Classification (NCBI taxonomy): domain Eukaryota; kingdom Metazoa; phylum Arthropoda; class Insecta; order Diptera; family Tabanidae; genus Chrysops; species Chrysops caecutiens. The sequence continues at coordinate 48,322,904 of OZ020567.1, read as the reverse complement.
TTTACAAGCAGTTATCTAACATACATGTAGCGATGAAATATTTAAAGAAAATCATTTTCATTTTATATTCATGTTTTATTTCAGTTATTATACAATAAAAAAATGAAAAATATAAAAGTATGTAGTACACATACTTTATGTATCATCCTATTAAATTATTAACTTCATTAAAGCGTCTTTCAGTATAAAAACAAATACATGTCATCTGACCATTCACGATTCATGTAATGCCATCCATATTTTGATTTCATCTCCCCAGAATATATAACTGGTTCATATATCCGCTGGAATTCTTTGATAATAACTCTATGCTCATCTCGCACAACTGTATCATATTCTTCTAAAAATTCATAAATTTTTGCTAGAGATGCCGCGAATACTCGCTATTATTCGGTATTCGGCATTACTCGACATTTATTTTGTTATTCGTCGAATACCGAATCATAACTAGTATTATTCGACATTCGGCGAATAGTTGTCTAAAATATACTCTTAATGAAAAAAAAATTGTAGACTTAAAAATAATCAAACTTTAATTTTTCTTAAAAAACTAATAATAAAAACAAATCATGTCATGGTGAAGTTAATTAGTTAGGCTTTATAATTAATATCCCACAATTTAATATCCCACATCCCACAATTTAAGAATGGACAAAATAAACAGAACGCGCGTCGGTCAACAAAAAGGAGTGCCGACGTGCAAAATACAGCTGCCGAAAACAAAGAATACGTATGAAAAAGGAACCTACTTCTTACATTTTTTATGTCGAATAATGATGGCGAGTTACTCGACTATTCGCCATAGGGAATGGCGATTAATCGGTATTCGACTATTCGCTATAAACACTATTCGCGGCATCTCTAATTTTTTAAAGCTGCCTTAGAATTTCTGGAGCGACTGTGTGATTAGGTTGATGATCCATCTTAACTAAATTTATGTCTGCTATCAGTGATGCCAGATCTACTGATTTATCAGTAGATCTACCTGATTTTCCACAATTATACTGGTCTACTGATTTTACGCCGCCAGATTGAACAATCTACCTGCTTTTACACTTGCCACCAAAAATTGTTAAATCTTAAATGTTTTTGGTTCAAGTTGTCAATTATTTAGTATTTAAACCATATGCCAGCATGAAACAAGCCCTCCATAGTGTGAAAAAACGATGTAAAATGATTGTCTGTAATAAAATAGCGTCCCCTGAATGTTCACGAGAGGGGGATACTATGTGAGTTATTTGAGTTATGAATCGCTTGTGGTTTGATTTATTTTCTTTTGCCACCCATGGATGGTGTTAAATTAACTACCAAGATGAATTTAAAAATTTTGCAACTCCAGTTTTGTTCCTATTTGAAATTTAATAAACATAATTCTAACCTTGTACCATTCTGTTTATACTGTAATGCATGAAACGATTCTTAATTAACATTTTTCCGTTAATTCAATATCATGAAGAAGTACTAGATATATTCTACTGTTTTTTTCTCTGTTCTACTGATTAATGTGACAATTAAGATTCCGTCTGGCAACACTGTCTCCTATTAACCCTCCAAAGCTTTCATAGGGCCCCAATCATCCGCATTACGAAATGGACACGCACCTAGAAACTGATTTGTTGGTCTTACTCTATTTACAGCTGGGTTGGTTTCCCCAAAAATTACTACAACTCCCTCAACTTCAATTCTTACATGTTCTAGTGGTTCAAAAAAAAATTCATGAATACACACTGCTGTGCTTTCTCTCTTTCTACCAAAAATAAGACATTTAGGACCATCCACAGGTATCACAAACACTCTTAGATAATCATTTTCACATGGGGAATTGTACCCAATTTTAAATTTAACCCATCCTGCTTGACATATACAATGTTTATTGTCTTCACTTAGTTTTTTACAATAAAACATGTTTGCCTTCCGATAAGTGAGTTAAGAGTGAGATATCAACTTCAAGATGTATACAGCCTTATACTTAATAAATTATATATATATATTTCATATTTACATCATATATTATAGAAAATATGATCATCTCTATAATTTCAGCTATTTCCATCTCCTTCTTAATCAGATCTTGTCTGAAACCCTCTATTACATCATCCACCGAAACATAATGGGTATCCCACTTCACTGCAGGAGTTGTTGTTGTTTTCAAGTGAATATCATCATCATTTTCAGCACCCTCAGAGGTTGTTGTTAATAACTTAAGAGACAATCCAATTTCGATTGTATCTTTGTTAGGTAACTGTAAATTGAAATTAAGATTTCCAACATTATCACGTTCTACTGGAATGTCTTCTGGAGCTGCATTGAGAACAGCTGTCAACAATGATAGAACAACTACTACAGCTTTCACGTATAACATCGATATGTTGCTTCTAGATTAGACTTTAGATTACTAAGAACTGCAAATCAATACACCCACTATTATTAATAATGTGTAATAGAGAGACAAGTTATTTATTTCTCAGAGCGCACTCCTCTCCTGAAAATCTTAACTTATAAATGGTATCACGATGATTACTCTCAAGTAGGGATGCGCAAAACAGTGGTTCGAAAAGTAATGTGATGTTTATTACATTACTCGCTGAAGTAATGTTACCAAGAAGCATTACGCATTACTTTGCATTACCCACTCAGTTATCTATGTCTAGGATAGTTCTAGTCAGACATTACAGTGTTAGATTCGCGGAAAGCCTAATTTGATGATGATGTGTTTTTTTTGTTTTAAGTCGAGTGCGTCTTACATTGAGAATTGCACCTGCTTTAGAAAACACTCTCTCACATGGGACTGAAGTTGCTGTAATATGTAGTCTCTTTATAACGTATCTGTACAAAAGTGGATAAACTGCTTCTCTTGTTTTCCACCAAGTAAGCGGATCTTCTTTGCTCATAACAATGGGTTCTTGTAGATACTTGTCGATTTCAACAATACCTGCTGCTGTTGTGTTTTGTGGTACTAAACTTGCAAGATCGGTATCGAAATCGTTCCAAATTGAAGATGAGGAAGATTGTCCTTGACTTGGTGATTGAAGCTGTCCTAAACTCTCCCCTGGAATTTGAACGGCGCGGGCGGCAGCAGTTCATAATTCCGACAATTTCATAATTCCAGATGTGACGGAAATCTTTAGATTTAAATCTAGGATCTAGAATTGTAGCTTCAGAAAGGAGCATATTGGTTTCAACATCACCGAATCTGCTTCTTAGCTCTGATTTTAAGTTATTTAGTAGTGTTTCTATAACTTTATTATGTATTGCAACCAATACGCGTTCGATTTGGTTTCTCATTAGTTTGCAGTAAACAATAACTTTCGATGCTGAAGTATTCTTTTCGCTACTGATATCCATCGTAACTTCATAAAAAATTTTGAGAATGAGCATAGCTTCCTCAATTATTTCCCAGTCTTAGTTTGAAAGTGTTAAATCAATCCGCATCAATGCGTTTGTAGCAATTACTCTCTGTAACATATCATACGTACTGTTCTATCGGGTCGCGACATTTTGTTTTAATTTGAGTACAGGCAGGTTCATTTGCGCTTGGATCTCTCTTAGTTTCTTAGTACTTTGAACACTGCGACGAAAGTATTATACGATCCCTTTCACCTTAATAAGACTTTTTTTGAGGCTTTCAAATTTAAGGCTATCCTGCACGACCAAATTTACGCTATGAGCGAAGCATCCTAATGGACGCCAACGTCCTAATTGAACCTAGGAGCGTTGTCGCGGACCACCACACATATTTGGTTTTAAATTTTCCATTCTAAAAATTGTTCTCTAAGGTCATTTTTCAAATATTCACTGGTGTGCCTTTCTTGATACTCAACACATCTTAACATCAAAGAGCACAGCTTACCCTCATTGTCAATGAAATGAGCAGTTAGCGCAATATATCCGTCAGTGGTTATTGATGTCCAGAATCTGTAGTGATGCATATAGCTAAAACTTCATTATCGATCTCAAGGTGGTTCGCTTGATCCTGAAATTCTTGCTGCTGTTTATTGTCAATGACGCTATCGTGTCTCTGCATTGTCACATTCATTGGAGGATGTTTTGTTTTCAAATGTCTTCCCAAGCTAACAATTGAACTGGATGATACTGTAATTATTTGTGAAAAATATATACACTTGGCGCTCGTTGAATCTGGTTCTTTTTCCGTGAAATGGTTCCACAACAGGCTGAATTTTCTTTTCGGAGGCATTTTAAACAAATAAAAACGGTAACCCACGTAATATTACAAAATTTCATATTTCTCTCGTATTGGGGCGGGAAATGCAACACACCGTACCAAGACCAATCTGAGGTGACTGAGATTCATATGAATCATATTTAAACAAGTGAACATATCCGCGCATGCGCTTGGCGTACAATGGGCTCGTTCGCACACCCACATGCGTTACGCATCACAACCATTTCTTTCGTGTCGCGTCGCCGCTGGCGACGAGCGAAGTAATGCGGGATACTCTCCATGCTCGCGTAATGGGTGATGAAACATTACGTGGCTACGTAATATTACTCGAGTGATATTATAGCCATTACTTACACATCCTTACTATCAGCGAAAATCTGAATTCGGTCCTATTTCCTGACCCTTGTATGCATACTTTTAAAAACTCAATATAGAGCAATGATGTATTGCCAAAAGTTTGGAAATATAAAAATAATAATGGTCGGTCATACTTATGAACCCGCTAGAATGCTATGTTTAGCCGCGACGAGCAAAAAACTGTTGAGAGTTCAAAATCTGAATTTCATCATGTTTTACAACTTTCGTCTCCGCACCTTTGAAAACTCGATTTAGAGAAAAATAGGATATGAGATAAAGTTAGGAAATAGAAAAATAATGGGGGTTTGCCATACATATGAACCCCCTTGGACACTTACTTTTGAATTTAAATATTTTGGTTCAGCTTGGAATAGAAAACGGTTCCTTTTTTTAGCGCTATTATATAGAGCCGTCATCTCTACAAAATGAATTGCATATGCACTTTCTCAAATAATTCATTAGTCAGAAATTAGGTTTGAATGAAAGTACAAGAGTTCATTTGCCACATAATTAGAAACAGATGAGATTAGTTCTAAAATTTTTAGATTTTCTATCTTTTTGTTGAATATTTTGGTAAGTTCACGAAGATTTATTGTTTTCCTTAGAAATAAATGAAAAAAATTTATTATTCAGTAGTTTGAATAATGTGCAAAGGAGAAAGTTGTACGTCGGTGACGCTGAAAGCAATTGATGCGCTAAATAAAGCTAACCTTTCTTATCAGAGCATTGCAAACCGGCTGAATTGCTCCAAGAAGATGGTGATTGGTGTACTTGCTCTTACCGGACGTATAATACAACGGAAAATGTCCCACGCCGAAGAAGACCGTGCAAAACGACAGAGAAAATCGACACGAAAATGATAAGACTGTTAAATGTGAACGTTAGAGAAAGCGCTGCAGTTATTCAGCGGTCATTCATGGAAGTCACTGATGTCATAATATCCCAGAAAACAATTGCACATCATTTGGTGGAAGCTGGGTCGCACGGAAGACTCACACTGATGAAGCCAATGATCACATTGTCCAACAGAAAAGTCACATTGAGTTTGTCAAAGCACAAGTCCATTGGACGGCAAAACAATGGAAGTACGTACCCAGGAGAGACGAGACAAACATAAATTGAGTTGGTTCTGACGGCAAAAAGTACGTAAGGGGCCCCAAAGAAAAGGAACTTGATCCACGTTATACTTCGCAAGTAATTAAGTATGGTGGTGGATCAACTTTCGTTTGGGGATGTTTCTCATGGAACGGCGTTGGTCCAATTCATCATATTGTTGGACACATGAACAAGGAACATTACATTGCAATACTGGACAACGTAATGCTTTTATGCGCAGAGGCTAGAAGCCGCTTATTTGGTATTTTCTGAAAGACAATGACCCAAAGCATGCCACGAAACTGGCGAAAACTTTCCTTGACCAAAACTAGAGGGAGTTCTTGAGTGGCTATCACAAATTCCAGATTTGAATCCAATCGAACATCCGTGGGCTACCCAAAATATCATTAATTTGGACCAATTATACGAACAGTGAAGGAGGCATGGTACGAGATTCCAGTTAAGGGGTGTCGAGATCTTGTCCAGTCCATGCAGAAAATATGTGGGGCTGTACTAAAGCAGAAGGGATTTCACACAAAATATTGATCACTAAAATGAAGTTCCTAATTTTTTTCTTGCGTTTTTCTCATGTTTTTGGTATTTTCTTTTTCAAGTTTCTAATTGGTTGTCTCAGGCAAATGTTAGATCTAAGCATTTGAATATTTCTAAGACTGTATATCTCAACAAAAGTGTATCTACTATTGTGATATTTTGAACTACAAAGCCTTAAACATTTCTTTACAATACAAAAAGTATACAAGAATACCTTAATAATGATAAAATAAAGCGATTTTAGATTAAAAATATATCGTTTCTAATTAGTTGTCAACGGCGTATATAGCCATATGTTGTCTTCATCAGTAGTTTTTATGATTGCAATCAAATCATGGTATGTGTGCGTACATGTATGCCCGATTTTGAATTCATTTCATAGAACATTCCGATCTACAAAAAAAAGAAAACAGAATAGATGTTAGCACTCACCGTCGAAAATACTATTAGTATGTAAAATTTGAGATCGATTGATCAAACGGTCTAGGAGGAGTTTGGTTACAAAGGCTTCATATTTCATCGACGCATAAGAGCTTCGCTTACTTAGCTCAATAAAAAATATATATGTAACAGACAAAGCACTAAGGCTAATAGAAACAAGAAACCAAGTGCGTGTCGGCGACGCATAAGCTCAGGGTTCCGTAGAATGCCGGTATGGTATGGTATTGAGTTAAGGTTATAAGTTTGTTGGTAACATAAAAATTTAAATATCTAATAAACAGTAAGACACTTATTGTTCAAACCAAAAATCGTTTAATGTTTTAATATAGTTCTACTACCTTACATTTTTTTCAGAATTTACCGCCCCATCGTTCATAGTTGGAGGGGGGGGGGGAGGTGGACACACTTTTGATAACTCGAGAAGAGCATATCACACGAATTATTAGCGTAAATGAACAAAATTAATTATGACAACGATGACGGCCCAAGACAGAAAAAAAGGTCCTACCGTGCTCAACAGCAGCGGCGGAAGATAGCCAATACACACAAATAGTTCCCTTTACGAATCAAGCTGGGATCTATTACGAGAACTTGGGGCATGCCCGCCTAACATCGCATGAACGGAAATGGATAATTTACTACAATATGGCGTCCTACTGGAACATGCTCACCACTATAGAGAAGGGTGTCAAGAAACTGGAGATTCTCGAAGCTTTGCTACAGAAGCAATCGTATCTTGATGCCATTGTGAAGCAGCACCAACACATTCTCCGCGTCATCGACAGTTAGCTAGATCATGACGTGGACTAATTGACGGCGTTGGTACAATTGCGAGGAAGCTATCTGGAATTTTAGATGAAGACTACGCCACAGAAGTGAGGGACACCATCCATCAGGTTCATCGGAACGAAAACCACATGATGGAACTGCTCAAGAATCAGACGTCGATATTGGAAGCAACAACGTCCCATCATAAAGCGCTCAGAAGAGGAACGAATAAAACAAGCTCCAGTCGTCCAGAACGTCTTCGAGGACCACATCCAGAGATTTCGGAATCTGAATGCTGAAATGAGGGAAGGAAGTATTACACAAACCTTTCTACTGCTGAGCGAATTCCTGTCCCTCATTACATCCGAGTACATGCAGATCCAGACAACACTATTCGAAACAATGACGGATGTGAACCATGGTAAAATGAACCCTCGCATCATGTCAGGCGAAAAACTTCGCATCGAAATCACATCCATAAACGAACATCTGCCACCATCATTGAGTGTCCTCACGAAGGAAGTCTCTGAACTATACCGCCTCATGACTGTCAAATGTGACATCAATCAGGATTACACCATCTTCGTGGTGAAATTGCCGCTAGCAACTATCATTGAGCTCGAGCTTTTCAGGCTTATTCCACTTCCAACATTAGTCAACGGTTCGTTTGTATCAGTTAAGCCATCCACGGAATTGCTCATGGTCAACTTAGAAAGGGACGCATTTTACCCTTTATCACAAATTGAGTTCGCATACTGCATGGAATTAAGCCCAGAAAACTTATTATGTCCACAAGTCCATCCCATCAACGACAGGAACGCAGACACCCTACGCTGTGAGGCAGAAATTATGAGCCTCCTACGAATCTCGGATAAATGTTCCATATCAGTCCAACCACCAGCGAGAATATGGATCCAGCTGAGACACACAAATCAATAGATCTTCTCATTAGATCGAACATACATCTACAATATTGTATGTGACCGACAAGCCTTCCAAAAAACACTTCACTCCACCGGACTGCTCAGGCTATAAAAAGGATGTGTATTGAAGGACGACCAAATCATGATTACGTCGCACTCACAACTGGAATCAAGCTTCAACGCCGCACTCCACCCCGGTATCAATTTAACTCAAGAGAATTCCCTGCCAAGCAACTTTAGTGCAGCATCACAGGCTAAAGTGGATATTCTCTACGGCAATCACACTAAAGAAGTGACGAAGCTACAGAACCAAATTCACCATGTTCGTGATATGTCCTCGTTCTCGAACAATCTTCAACCTCATGATGTCCACCAATTCGGAATTGGTTACGCTGCACTGGCAACTGCTGTTTTCATTAGCATTGGCTTATGCTACCTATGCGCTCGTTTAAGGACAGTGACGTGGCGGCCAGCAGAACTATCAAGACCAACACCACCGCAGCATACGAGTTCACCATTGATTTGATAACCATCTTTTCACCATTGAACTTGATAAGTTCAAGGGGGGCGAAGATGTTGCTGCCGCATGTTGAGCATTGCACTTTTCAGGTGCAATGCTCTGAAAATCGCAACGTCCGGTCGTCGCGACGTTTTATATTTTTGATATAAATCGTGTTATTAATAAATTAAATTTTTTGTTTGGCTACCTACAAGAACGCGTCTCATTTCATAACCTTCCCTTAGACCTCTATTAATATTGTGCAAGAACTAGTGTTACCTAGTATCTTCGCATAATAAGAAAAGGTCATTCCTTATAAGTACAAGTGTTCCCTAGCATCTGATTAAGACCTCGTACTTTCCCTAACAAGGAACAAGATAATGAAGAGCTCAGAAATGGTGCTTTGTTATTATCAGTCGCAATGAAAGACTCTCTTTCAAGATTGAAATCAAAACTGACTTTACTAGTTCATTACAATGGTTATTTATACTAAAATTAACATTATGAACTTAAGTTTATTCACCTCGTGTGAATAGAATTGTGAGAACCAGAATCGATTGCAATCAGAATTGATTGCATACCAATTTAGCTAGAACATCGATGTGCAATCGATTTTTCACACGTCCTCAGTATGCATACATCAAAACGTGCTTACATAGTTGTGCTCAGGTCACCAACTCCATCCGTTCCCACAACAGAAATAAGGAAAGCGATCGAGGAACTTGGTCATAAGGTTCGAGGTACTCGCGAGCCTCTTTTGGTATTTTTTGCAATGCACTAGATGTCAAAACTATGGCCACACGAAAACCAATTGCAATAGACCGTAAAGATGCGTATAATGCGGGATCACGATACTAGAGATTGTACAAAAAACAGGGACTCCCCAGCTGTGCGAGGGTGCTTATAGAGCCAAATACAAAGGCTGCACGGAATTTAAAAAAAAAAAAAAAAAAACCCCTAACAACTAACCATGGAAACGCCAAGATCTATAAAACGACTTACCAAGAAATAGCAAACAACTCCAATTGAGCTGTCAAACTCCTGAACAAACGAAAGTCATAGAAGCCTCGAGCCTCAACGAACTGAAGATAATATTCACACGACAAAATGACCTATTAACATAATTGCTAAATCTACTGACAACAGTAATTAGCACCATCAAAACCAAAAATGAATTGCTACTACCAAATAAATCTCTCGAATGCCAATGGATTGGGGCAACATCGTCATGAAGTAAGAGCATACCTAGAGATCAATAAATAATCAATAGAGATAATAAAATAGACATAATGTTAATATCTAACCTCGTTCACACACAGCATCGACGAATTGTTTCGAACCACTCGTTCGGTGATATTAGAGCATTCACACGTTACTTACGCCGACGTCAATAGTTCAAATTTTGACATTAGTTTTGTTGACAAGTTGCGAATTTCAAAAAGGACGCGAAAAATTATTATTAGATCATTATTATTTGAGTTTTTATCGTACGTATTAACATCGCGTGAAAAAAATAACTATCACAATTCAATTCTTCATAAGTAAACAAACATAAAAAACCAATAAAAACTGACTTTCACGTTTCTACGTCAACGAAGTGGTTCGCACCAAATCATCAGGTCGAACCACTAAGTCGTTATTGAAAGTTCGAACCAATTTGTCGACGTGTTGTTCCATTCACACGGTCGAAAAAGTGATTCGAACCATTTCGCCGACGCAGTTGTTCGATGCATGTGAACGAGGTATCTGACACACACTTCACTAATAAAACATACTTTAACATACCAGGATATATCACCAAAGATATAAAACCCCCGCACGGCACAGATCATGCAAAAACATCGATGTGTAAGAAACATCGTCTTAGAAATATCGATGTTAAAAATAGTCGATGTTTGGTGAAAACATCGATGTTTTCAAAACATCGTCATCGATGTTGCATCCCTACAGCTAGTGAATGAAGTTGAGGATATATTAAAGAAATTGAAAAAGAAATTGAAAAAGGAAATACAAAAAATATACACTTTAGTTTCTATAAAAAGCACACAAGCACAATTAGACAAAATTCGAACGAAATTTTTAACTTTGTGCGATCTTTGTGAAGATAGCGATGTTTAACAGATAAAATGACATTTCGCGAAGATACACATATTCGGAGACTATGAAATTATTACAAGTTCAACTTGCTGGAGCATTGAGAGACACAAAAATGGTGGATTTTGATGAATTTTGAAACGGAACATGATTTCTTTCTCTTATAACATTTGTTGATAATACCACATTTTGGGAAAAAAATCAATATTTGGTATGCCCAACTTTTGGTAACAGTAAGAGTCATGATTAGTACTAGTATACTATTTATGCAACTTTTTGTGTTAAAAATCCCTTTTTGAAACTCTTTCGCATAGAAAAATTCGATCACGATCACGCAAACAAACTAGCGTTTTTGGTGACTCAGTTGAAAATAAAATGTTTTTCCAGAAACAGCTGCACGCATTTCCAAGGTAAGAGTCCATGAAACACAACAAAAGAAGAAAAACATAAAAATGTAGACATAGAACAGTAGAAAACTTTCTCTCAAAATTAATTTGAGGACGGTGAGTCAAATAATCTGGCGGACCACTGTAATGTAAAGTTATCTACTAATTTGGTACGGGAGTTCCTACAACATTTGAAGAATTATCTAACAGATTACGTTTGAGATTCAAGACCACTAACACCATACCGCAGATACATACAGCCTTAAGCCGCTTAGTGCAAAAGAGAACAAGTGTAAAATCCTACAAGGATAAAATTTTAGAACTAATAAGCGAACTTATTTTTTTACAGATAGGTGATTTGGGCACAAGTGCTACAACAGCTCAGATAGAAACTATTACAAAGATTAACGACACATATGCATTGTACGTATTTAAAAATAGTTTGGATGAGCAACTTAAGGGAACAGTTTTTGCTGCAAGACCAAATACTCTAGCAGATGCTATTGACATTAGTCTTGAGCTAGAAAAAAGTGAATCACAGACATCAAATACTGTATTTTATTAGAAACAAAATGATTAGAACAGACAATTTATATAGGAATCATAACTATGTATAATAGCAGAAATAGTAATGAGAACGGGAACTATAGAAATAACAATTATAGGAACAATTACAATGGTAGAAGCAATAATAATAACTTTAGGAATAATAACCATAGGCACCAAGGTTAGAAGTTATAGTATCGATAAATGTTAAAACTAACAGTGATCATGTCATACTAAGGAAACAAATACAAAAGGGTGTGTTTATTGCTAACACTATTAGACCGGCACGCGGTGTACGACATGTTCAGATTTTGAACTCAACCAACTCTGATATCATTCTTAATAATATTAATGACAATCTAAGTATTGATAATGAAGTATTGAGTTAATCGAAAAAAGTTAAAAGCGATAAAACGAAAAACAGATTCGAACAAATTCTTCAGCATATTTATATTTCAAGATTTTTTCCACCTAGAAATAGATAAATCGTCTGTGAACAATTTTTATCGACAGAATTTGGAACTCACAGATAAAACACCCATGTATGTTAAGAATTACAGGTTACCGCATTCACAAAACGAAGAAATACAAAAACAAGTCCGGAAGTTGTTGGAGGGCAACATTATAGAGCCCTCTCGAAGTCCTTACAATTCTCCACTCTTAATTGAACCAAAGAGTGGCGATGGCAAGAAACAGTGGCGCTTAGTAGTGGATTTTAGAAGGTTGAACACCAAAATTGTTAATGACAAGTTTCCTTTGTTAATGACACGATTGGAGGATGTTTTAGACAAGATAGGCAGGGCAAAATATTTTCTTACCCTCGATATGACTAGTTCACTTCATCAAATTGAATTATATGAAAATTCAAGGCCACGAACAGCATTTTCTGATAATCACGTTCATTACCAATTTACTAGACTACATTTCGGTTTTAAAATCCCCTCAAATACTTTTCAGCGTATGTTGACTATTGCGTGGATTTTGAGGCTTTTCTCTATGTAGATTACATTATTTTTGGATGCAGTATAAACCATCACACTCAAAACTTGCGGAGAGTATTTGAACGGTTGAGGCAGTACAACGTAAAACTTAACCCAAATCAATGCCAATTTCATAAAACAGAGATTGTATATCTAGGCCACTAACTTTAATTTAGGTTTGTAAGAAATGTTAGGAATGCTTAGTTTTGTAAGAAATGGTAGGAATGCTTAGGTTTGTAAAGGATAACTAATATTGAATAATCGTAGTCACAGAAATGCAAAAATAGGTATATAATCTACCTAAATTAGGTGATAAGATTGGATGGACGGGAGTCGAAAGACGAAAAGACTTGTTACCTTGCACCTTGAAGAGAATTAAAAATATAAAGCTTCTTTTTTTTTTGAATATTAAAATTGGCGGCTCATATTCCTTAGAATAGAAACCATCATTTCGTGCTGCCGTTTAGACGCACGGCAACAGGTACAAAATTCATCACTGTCTTTTTTATTAATGAAACTCATATCATAATGGACGTTTTTTTGAAGAACTTTTGAAATCTCGGAAAATAACCGATGATTGTCACAAAACGTGCTGCACGCCATGGACAGAATAATGATTACTCTTCATCGTGAAGCATCTTCATTGGAAGATGAAAAGAAGGCCAAGTAGGAAAATTATTGATGTCTATGGAACACGGAAGGTTCAAGCTCCGAAAGAAAAAATTCCGGAAATAAAAGTAGATCCACCGTTGCCTCATGATTCCGTAAATGAACTCACAGGTATGATAGACTTTTCAGTTGAGTGGTGCACTGGGTTCTATTTGATTCTCATTTAGACGACTACGATTTATATTCGTAAATACAAACGGACACAAATTTGAGGGATTTGAAAAGCTTAAATGCAGATTTCGATGAAAATGTTAGTTAATTCAATTTTAACTTCAAAATTTTGTTCTACAGTACTGTTCGTTTTCCTTTTCTGGAACGTTCCTTTTCTTTATCAGGGATTCCAACGACGAAGTCATGGTGCTGAAGCGATTGGCTTGCACAAAGAAAACCCCCACTGGATATGTTATTTCGACGTACTTACATGTTTTTTATAAAACTATGATTTCAAATTGTAAGTAAAGAAGGAGGATGGATTTGTTAAATGGACTTAGATCGCATATGAAAAATGTCATGTTTTGAGAGATTACGGACAAGATTTTATATGCCCGTAAGTAAAACAATAATGAGTCCCATAATCCACGAAATAACTGATATTATCCAAAATAAGCTGATGAGTAAACACATAAATTTCCAAGAGGAAGAAGAAAATTATCTTAAACGCAGATAATGTTTTCAAACATAGAGTATGAAATCATAATGACTTATTTTATTTTACTTATTGTTAGCCGTGTTTTTTATTACATTTGGTTCGGATCAGATCATATGCATAACACGCAATTGTAACAACAGCGATGAACGATTTCCACACTGAAAGTTAGATCAATTATTTTGATCATCGAAAATCGTTTCGTTTAAAGTTTTTCCTTAGTGTGGTCAAACACAGAAAAAAGGCATTATATATTAATACATAAAGACAGAATGGAATCAGTTTTATATATACGTACTACTGAAAATTTAGCTTTAAAATTTTAATTTTTGAAAATCTGAAAAATTTCTCGTAACATTTTTTATTCGAAACTTGATCATGATCAGTAAAAAAAAACACGGATATTGTGTATTTAGAAAACGTGGGTTCAAGTATGTAATTGCACAATAAAGGAATCTCGATGTGACTTTAAAAACGATGTATTTGACTTTAAATTGATTACAGTAACACACTTGAAGTAAACGTGGTTCTTAACCATCTGCATCTCGTAACAGCTCGACCTGAAGTGAGTTGTTTCTCCCGTGTTTCATGTTCCATGTTCCTTCCAAAAGTTGCCATGTTCAAATTATTGTATTCTGAACACGATCCAACACTTCTCCTTGTATTCAACACGACGCCTGATAACGCTCAGGTGGTTTTATAGGTCTTTTTGGTCTTGCATTCTCATTTGCGTTAGCCTTTGGTGCCTGATCAGGATTCCTTTTTCAAATACATCTGTTGTTCATCACGCACACAGTAATCATATTATTGAGATGTACATTTATAGCTAGAATATATATGCATGGCTGGAATATACATGCATGGTTGGAATAGGAATACATTGATAGCGGACGCCGTGTGCTCTGACGAAGCACGCGAGTGAACCAGTTCTCGTCTGTCCGTCGAACTAAGTAGATTGTTATAGAATTATTGTCATTAAATATATTGGATTAAACCGTTTATGAGAAAAGCAAGTATGGTTTTTTATTAAGAAAGAGACCCACGAGACCAACCGTGAATCTTAACATGGTAGCAGAGCGTGGTTTGGTTACGCATGATAAAAGTGTAAATCCAATACTGGAAAATTGAGAAAAGTTCTCGTGAAAGTGTACCGCTATTCTTCAAGTGTGCAGTTCAAGCCCTAGAATTCAAGAGACTATATGCAAGTGAACACAGCAAAAAGGAAAAGTGTCAATCCAACACTGAAAAGTTTAAGAAAAGGTTTTGTAAAGGTGATCGAAGATGTACTGGTGTTAAATGAGTATATTTACGAAGAAAAAGAATCGAAAAGACTAGAAGGCTCGAGAACTGATACAAGTGATATCAAAATGGCGGAAATTTCAATACCTGCATTCGATGGCCAAGACTATGCACACTGGAAGAAAAGGATAACGATGTTTTTGAAATTAAAGAAATGTGCAACAGTGATAGAAAGAGAGAAAGTATCGACGGACAAGGAAGACGAATGGGCTGAAATGGATTTGAAAGCCATTAATTATATATACAATGCTATTTCAAATAAGCAGCTGGAATTTGTTAGTGATTTGGACACGGCATTTAAGATTATGAAAAAGTTTGATGATATGTACTTGAAGGAATCGACAGCGCTGCAGATAATATGTCGAAACAAATTGGAAAGAATTAGATTAAAAGATTACCATGAGTCATCAGAGTTTATAAGTGAATTTGAAAAACCAGTGAACGAGTTGAGAGCAGCAGGCGCTACAGTGTCGGAAAAAGAAAAGGTGAATTATCGAGGACGTTACCTGAATCGTACAGTTATATTGGCGATTTGATAGATGCTTTGAAAGAAGAGGATCAGACTGTTAGTTATTTGATTGATAAAATAAAATTGTTGGAAATTAAAAATAAAAGTGAAAGTGCACGTACAAGCGTAAAATCGAATGCTTTTGTGTCAAGATCAAAAGTCCACGAGAAACAAAAAGGAGCATGCTACGGTTGTGGTGGAATTGGACATTACAAGAAAGATTGCCCGAACGTAAACAACGCTGGCTATGGCGGTCGAACACATAGGGGGGGGACCAACAATTTCGTGAAACGCGCATCGAGAAACTTCGAGAAACAGAGGTAGAGGCTCGAGTAGACAACGAGGCAGAGGCCACGTACCGCACCAGGAAAAATGGCAACAAGGCAATGGCTCACCTGGTATGTTCTTAGCGAAGATCGTCGAGTCTACTGCAATGCATAGTGAAACAACGGGTAAACGTATAGAATGGCTTTTAGGTAGCGGTTGCACGGATCGTGTAGTGAACCGTGACGATATTTTCGTAAAATGTATTGATTTAAAAAATACAGTGAATGTAAATATAGGTGATGATAAAAGTTTAAAAGCGACAAAAGTAGGACAAGTTTCGAGTTATTTCAAAGTTTTTGATAAACTTGTTAGAATTGATATGTCGAATGTTTTTTATGTAAAAGATATGACAGCGAATTCAATTACTCTTGCTAAAGTAACGAATAAAAATAAAGTTGTTGCGAAAAACAATACGACGAAAATTTATAATAATGAAGGTGCACTTTTAGCTACAGCGTATAAAATTGATAAATTGTATAAAATGCAAAGTGAAATTAAAAATGATGTTAAGATTACCGTTAATACTATGAGTACCGAGAATACTGACAAAATTACTTTAAAGGAAAAATGGCATCGCATTCTGGGGCATGTAAATTTTAAATATTTTGATAAAATATGTAAAAATGAATTGGTTGAAGGTTTGCCTAAGGAAGTTGAAAATGACTATATGAAATGTGCTGTTTGTATTGAAAATAAGATGCATAGTTTACCATTTTAAAACAGCAGACGAGAGCAAAAGAGATTTTAGAAATAGTTCATACCGACTTAAATGGACCTCACAGCACAATTGGATTAAATGGGGAAAAATACTTTTTAACTTTTATTGATGATAAGACCAAGATTGCTAGAGTATATCCCATAAATTCAAAATATGAAGTTTATGATTGTTTTGTTTGGTATATCAATGAAGTTGAAAATCTAACGGGAAAAAAAATTAAAAAATTAAGATGTGACAATGGAAAAGAGTATATGAATAAAAGAATTTTTGATTTAGTAAAAGAAAAAGGAATAATTTTAGACGCATGTCCACCATATGTACATGAATTGAATGGTACTGCTGAGAGATACAATAGAAGTATAATGGAAATTGCTAGATGTTTATTAAGTGAAGCTGGAATTGATAGAAGGTTTTGGCCGGAGGTCATATGTGCGGCAGCCTATTTAAAGAACAGGACACTTGCAAATACTGCTGATTTAAAAACACCTTTTGAAATCTTCTTTGGTATTAAACCTTATGTTAAACATTTAAAACTGTATGGAAGCCGAGTATTTGTACGTGTGCCTGAACAGAGACGAAGGTCTAAATGGGATAGAAAAACTGATTTAGGGATCCTCGTAGGTTACGAAAATGTAGGATATAGAATTTTAATTAATAATAGAGTTGTGGTTGCAGGCCATGTTGAAGTCATTGAAAAAGATGAATATTGTATTAGTATAAAAGATGATGATGGAATTGGAAATGAAAACGAAATCCTTGATAATACACACACCGGCAAAATTATGGGAACACAAAAAAAAATCACATTTTTTTCTATACTATTGGATATATTGTTAAGTGATTTTTTTTTACGTATTAACATCCTCTTTAGAAATTGATTTAGGCTCAAATTTCCTATTTTCAATTGCGATGAAAGGCTTAACGGGGCATTTAGGACGAGTTTTGTTTCTTGGGCATAAAGCGATATTAAATGATTCCGATGATAACATTGTTGGACGTCGTCTAGGATGACTGTGGCTCATTCTGGAGTTAACTTCTAAATAGTGCACATCATCCTGATACGAAATGAGTGATTTACCAGCAACTTCAGTGGCTAGGGCTGTAACAATGATCGAGGAAGGGCATACATACCGCTCAGTCGGTCGCGCGATGAGTGTATCAACATCGGTAATTCATCGCGTTGTTCGACGTTATAGGGAGACTGGATCCTACGTGCGGAGGCGAGGACAAGGCAGAAATCGGGCAACCAGCGCCGTAGATGACCGTTTTGTTACCATGCAGACGCTAAGAAATCGTATTCAAACAGCTGTTCAGACCCGGAATGCATTGCAAGAGGTCCGAAACGTAAATGTGAGTGAACGGACAGTAAGAAGACGGCTGAATGAAGTTGGCCTAAGGTCTTATGTCCCGGCAAAAGCACCAAAACTCGAGGTATCTCACCGTATTGCAAGATTAGCGTTCGCTCGCGAGCACCGAGAATGGACTACCGAGTGGAGCCGTGTTTTATTCAGCGACGAGAGCCGGTTTTGCGTAAATTTCGTAGATGGAAGGGAAAGGATGTGGAGATTTCGAGGGGAACGATATAACGAAACAAATTTCACAAAAACTGTGTCATACGGCGGAGGGTCAGTTATGGTATGGGGTGGCATATGTTTGGGAGCCCGCACAGAATTAGTGATGATCGAAAATGGATCTCTTACCGCCTACCGATATTTAGCAGAGATCCTAGAACCCCATGTTATGCCTTTTGCCCCATATATAGGCGAAAATTTTGTTTTTATGCACGATAACGCTAGGCCCCACACTGCACGTATAGTAAGTAGCTACCTTAAAGAGGTTGGTATTACTCAAATGAACTGGCCAGCACGATCACCAGACATGAATCCAATAGAACATGTCTGGGATGTTCTGGGAAGGAGAGTTCGGCAGCGTAATCCAGCTCCCAGGAATACTGAGGAGTTAAAATTGGCCTTGGTGGAAGAGTGGGATGATTTGCCACAGGAGTTAATAAACAGCCTCATTGAAAGTATGAGTAATCGAATACAAGCTCTATTAAAAGCCCGTGGGAGCAATACGCGATATTAATTTTGGAAATTTTCTATTTAATTAAAAATTAAGAGCATTAGAATATACTGGAAAGAAGCGTAAATCCTATTTTTTTTCAATTTTTCTTAAAAAAATGATCTTGTGGAGTTTAATTCACTTTTACTTTAATTAACTTTAGTAGATGTGACTATTGTGTAACAAAAAAAATTAACCGGAAAATTAAAAATGTTGAAAATATCGATTTTTCTTTTGTTCCCCTAATTATGCCGGTGTGTGTAAGTCTCATTCAAGTGAAGAATTTGCAGATGCTAAGTATGAAAATGATAATAAGAACGTTACTGAGTTAGAAAATGAATCGGAAAATGTAGATGATAAGAGTAATACTAATAATAGACCGAAAAGGAACGCAAAACGTCCAGATAGATTTGATAATAATTATGTATATAATACTATCTATGTTAATTATTGTAGTGCTGCTAATCCTAAGAATTTTGAAGAAGCTATGGGAAGATTTGAATCTAAAATATGGAAAAATGCAATGCAAACAGGAATTGATTGCTTGGTTAAAAATAAAACTTGGGTTGTGGTGAATAAGCCAAAGGATAAGAAAGTCTTAGACGTGAAATGGGTTTATTCGAAAAATGATGAAAATAAATTTAAAGCTAGATTGGTAGTCAGAGGATTTCAACAGAAAAAAATCATTGAAGATATTTATTCGCCAGTAGCAAAGATGCAAACCTTAAAAGTACTACTGTCTTATTGTTGTCAAGAAGGATTAATTATTAATCAAATGGATGTCGAAACTGCGATTTTAAACAGGAAAGTTAAATCAGAGGTGTATGTTAAACAACCTCAAGGTTTTAACAATAATTCGAATAAAGTGTGTAAGTTGCAAAAAGCTTTATATGGTCTAAGAGAAAGTCCGAGAGCTTGGTTCGAATGTTTTGACGAATTTATGAAAAGCCTGGGATTTAAGAATAGTAAAGTTGATAGCTGTTTGTATCATTTGGAGAGTACGAAAGATAAAATATATATTATTTTGTACGTTGACGATTAGTTAATTTGTTGTAAGAGTCAAAAGTCTATTGATACGATCAAAAGAAAATTATCGGGGAAATTTTGTATGAAAGATATGGGTAAAGTCAAGAATTATTTGGGAATATATATTCAATATGATCATGGAAATAAAAGAATGTCTTTAGTGCAAGAAAGTTATATTTTATCTTTGGCAAATAAATATAAACTTGAAAACGCAAAATACACCAATGGAAGTAAATTTAAGACTAGATCAAGCAGAATAAGTTGAAAATAATATAAAATATAGAAACTTGATTGGCGAACTTTTATATATTAGCTCAGGCACGAGACCTGACATAAGTTACAGCGTTAACTATTTAAGTCGGTTTCAAAATTGTTACAATGAAACCCATTTCAAATATGCGATGATAGTTTTAAAGTATTTATACCTAACAAGAGATTTGGGATTGAAGTATCAGAAAAATGATAATGTAAATGTAATAGACTGCTTTGTTGATTCAGATTGGGCAGGTGATAACGTAGATAAAAAATCTACATCTGGTTATGTGATAAGATTTTTGACGTAAAAACGTCTTTCTTCTCGTGGAGTATGTACATTGGTAGCCAGTCTAACATTCTTGTGTTACAAAACACAGTCATTTTTCAATCGCTAATAACTACGAGACTAAAAACGTGATAACAATGACTGACGTCACAGTGGATAGAACATATTTGTACGTATTTATTGTGTGGCACTTGATTTGATTTTCCCGTGACGTCATCGGGCTTGTGCACGCGCCCACGCGTGATTGTTGTTTTTTAGCGTTGGGTGAGGATATTTATGAGTCTAGCCTGAGAACGCGTTACACTAGAATGTTGATTGGGGTATCGTTGTCAAAAACATGAAAAGGGCTACCAGGACCTAAACGAAACAATAAATATATTCTCCGAAATATAAGCAAAAATCGGTATGAATTTGAAAATCGAAAAAATATGGAAGATATCGTCTCATATGAGCGGTAAATATGCACCGAATTGTAAAAAACTCAAATCGGAGAAAACCAGCATCAAACCGAATATTATAAACCTAAAATGTTCAGTGCCGGGCAAGTTAGAGAGCTACGGCGGCATCGAAAAAGAAATAAAAAAACGGCGGATGTCAATGTAAGGAGTTTGAGAAGAGCTACCAGGATCTAAATTGAAACGATTAAAATATTCGCTGAAGTATAGGTAAAAATTAATTGGAAATTGAAAAAAATTATTAAATTGGAAATTGAAAAAAAATTGAAAATATCGGCTCATATGAGTCGTAAATATGGGCCGAATTGAATTGAATGTAAATCATATAGATCTTGCATCAAATCGAAATCAAAAAGACCTAAAGTGTCCAGTGCCGAGTAAATGTCAGAGCTACAGCAGCATTGAAAAAGAAATTAAAAAAGGCGCGAAAAAATAATCTTGTGATTTATGTTTTCTGTCACCGTATTACTCTATATAAGCATTTTATAAAAGACATTAATTTAAGTACATACGAACAAGAAACACTCAATATAATTTTATCCCCAGGTTTTCACGGAAAATCTACGGCGCGGACCTTGACTGGGCCTTTCGGTTTTATGACAATGTTGTTTATTGGAAAACGCGAAAATAAAACAGTGTAACTAAGTCTTCAACTTCAGCCGAGTATGTTGCGTTGTCAGAGGCTGTAAGTGAACTGAAATTAGTCAAAGACTTGATAGAAATTTTTGAGTTAAAATTAAACATGCCTATTAAAATCTATGAAGATAATTCAGGAGCCATAAGCATAGCTAAGTTCGGAAATTTTACAAAGAACTCTAAGTATATAGAAGTGCATTATCATTTTGTCAATGAAATTCTGTGAAATTATGTTATATCACTTTATCCAATCTATATATAAATAGGCGACACGTTTTTTTGTTATCCCTTTTACAGGAAACCAGGTGGACTTACCAGCATAAAAATTATACCATTCGAAAGATAAGTTTTTCCTCTATGTGCATCACCTAATTTTTTTTCTTAAATTTAATTATAAATTAGTTTAATTTTAAATTGAAATTAAAAAATTCAATGGGATAGTATGTGTGAATTGAGCACACGTATGGCGTAGATGATGCTTTTGGCAAGAATGTGTGCGTCTGAATGTTTTGCTTTTTGCCTGGAAATATGCAACCATATGTGAATTTTTGGTTTGTGTCCCCGATAAATAACAAGTACTAAATTAGTCGAAAATCAAACCAAATGGATCAATCTTCTACTGGTGACACAAACCAAGAGAATTAACATATAATTGCATTCCTCTACGAAAATATCAAAATATAGAACATACTTATTTGACATTATCATTGGCATAGATCATACGTTCGACTGAATAACCAACCATTTATGCCAAATACGTGCATTCTTTTCACTCAAACCTAATATCTATGCCAATGATAATGTGAGGGGCAAATGCAGCCATATCACAGACAATATTCACATGTTCATTCTTTTGTTTTTTGCCTGGAAGAAGGCAATCTTTGGCTAGTAAAATAGCATTCTTCCAGACAAAAGCCAAAACAATGAACATATGGCCACAGACAATAATATGGATGCATTACCACAGACAAATTTAAAGCCATCGTTTACTTATACCATTAGTTTTTGCTAATTTGATAAAAATAAATATTTTAAAATATATGAAAATCACAATTTTACAGTTATTTCTAGAAAACACGAGGTTAACTTTCACGAATATTTATGGAAAGCGAGCGAAAGTCTGAATTTTATCATATTTCGTAACTTTTGTATGGACCCACATTTAAAAACATAATTTAGAGAAATATGATATATGGCCAAAAGTTGGGAAATGAAAAATTAATGGGGGTTGGTCATACCCCCTAGAATGCTTGATTTAGCCGCTACGAGCAAAAAACTGTTGAAAATTCAAAATCGGAAATTATATCATATTTCCAAACTTTTGTCTGCACAATTTTAAAACCTCAATTTAGAGAAAAAAGAAAAGGTAGGAAATGAAAGTTCGTACGTTTGTACGGAAATTCCAGATATATTTTATTTACAATATATATGTATTTTCCACAACTTCATAATTTAATTAAAAACCATATGATCCACGGTCCATGTGGTTTATTGAATTGTATGAGAGATGGTCAATGCAGCAAAAGCTTTTCCAAGGACTTTTACAATACAACTCAAGCTAATGTTAGATGCGTCGTGTTCATGGTATAACAGTCGTCTTCCGTGGCCACTATGTTGACAGCCGTTATGCTGTTCCTTAAAATCCATATCTTTTAGCGAAATTTGATTACTACTTAAATGTTGAAGTTCTTGGCATAGTTAAGAGCCCAAAATATATGCACAAATATGTTTATAAGGGATACGACTGTGCCTCACTATAGTGTGGAAGAGTTTGAGGTGGAGTTGAGGGCAAAGTTTATATAGATGAAATCGATAGCTTTTTGTCCGGTCACTATGTTGGATCTACGGAAACTAATTGGTGCCATGAATGAGTATCCAATGCATTACCAGTCACGTAATATATTATAGTTCGACTTGAATGTCACTTGCCTCACGGGCAAAATGTAGTCTTTAGGGAAGGAAATGTTCAGCAAGCTCTTAAAAATCACAGAAGAACAAAATTGACTGCATTCTATGAAATCAATCGAATTAGTTCGTCCGAGTTTCTATATACAGAGACGCCGATGCATTATATTTAGGTAGATAAAGAAAAGAAATGGCAAAAATCTCAAAGAGGAAGTAGTAGAGCTATTGCTAGATTATTTTATGTTTTATGTTGAGCTGTTTCATTTGAGACAATTTTGCTTCATGTTCGAGGTCCCATCAGGATTTGGGTACTGTTGGGAACATTATTTACTGCACATTTTCAGCACATGCACGACGTATCGCATGAACTGATGGAGAGTGGCGTGAATATTTATTAGAAGTAAAAGAGTGTAACCCCTCTCAGCAGTTAAGAGAGTTAGTTGCCATATCCTATTTGTGGTATGAACTTTCCTGCAAATGCTTTAGATTTGTGGAATGAATTCAAAATTTTCATGTGTGAAGAATTTTTAAGAAATTCTTCAGAAAATGATTCATATAACCGTGCTTTATTAGCTATTGAGGAAATTTTGTTCAGTAAACGATTCATTCGGTAATTCAACATAACTTTTCGGATATAAGACTATTTTACTCAGTGGAGATTTTTGACGAATATTGCCACCTACATCTCACGGTACACGTGTACCACTTACTGAGAATTGCCTTACTTCATGGTCCAAATTTTCAAAATTCCACAAAATAACTTTTACTCAAAACATGAGAGCTTTAATTCATGAGATTGAATTCGTTGAATTTCTTAAATCTCTTGGTAATGGAACTTTACCCACATTTCCAGATTACAACCAAGATGTTATTGAAATTCTTTCCCATTTAGTTAGCTGCAACTTCATGATTGCAGATACTTATGGCAATGTATCTGAAACCATAAAGTCTAACGATATTTTCAATTCGGTTATATTAGCACCCAAATATGAAGACTGCACATTCATCCATGCAGAAATCTTTAACAGTCTGTCCGGAGAGGAACGAATATATTTGAGTTCCGATTACATCTTGAGTGATGATTATAGAGAGCAAAATAATTTTCCAGTAGAATTTTTAAACTCAGTTGATGTAAGTGGGCTCCCGATCCCACAAATTTATTTTAAAAACCAAATTGCATACTTTTACCTATTCGTAATTTGTGTACAGGACATGACTTGCTTGGTCGATGGTACACCTATTCGTTTAGTTCAAATGCAAAAAAAATGTTTTGGATTGTGAGATTTTAGCAGGAGTTTTCCGAAGCACACGTATTTTGACACGTGTGACGTATTTTTGTCTTTTTCCTTTCAAAAAACTCAATTTCCCGTCATTGTGGCTTTTGCGATGACAATTAATAAGTCCCAGGTGCAAACGTTTCAAAAATCAGGAATCTTACTCAAACAACCTGTATTTTCTCACCGTCAATTGTATGTTGTAGCCAGTAAAGTTAGATCATTTGATCGATTGCGTGTCTATATTATTTCTATGTCTTGCGTTTTCTATTGCGTATTTCTGAAACACAAGGCCAAGTTCATTTGGCAGAAGAGGAAAGAGTTTTTACAAAAAGTATTTTGTATGAGAAAATTTTAAGATCTTTTAAGATCCGCAACCGCACCCGCAAGGTTTTCGATAATTATAGATATGGACTCATTCAATATAGATGTACTTTAACGTGAAAAATGAGCTGAAATTATTACTCCTACAGTCTGAACTAAATAACTTTACTTACAATGCTACTGTATATATAGCTCCATGCGCAAGCTATTAGAGTGATGGAGCGAACGGCGGGGGTTGGCGAGTGTAGCGAGCAGGGGGTGTCCCCCTAGTATATACTTAAAATTATGTGAAAATTATGTAGGCATACATTGATAGCGGACGCCGTGTGCTATGACGATGCACGCGAGTGAACCAGTTCTCATCTGTCCGTCGAAATAAGAAGATTGTTATAGAATTATTGTTATTAAATATATTGGATTAAACCATTTATGAGAAAAGCAAGTATGGTTTTTTATTAAGAAAGAGACCCACGAAACCAACCTCGAATCTTAACAATATAATCTGGTCGCATCTGGTCAACGTGTCGTATCCACAATCTACCATCATCCAGCTGTGTTGTACTACAGTTTACCTAAAATAGCCAACACTTTACCAAAAACCCATTTAGCTTTGCCTACGTAATTACGCGCTGTAAGACTTTGGTTGGAGATGTATCTTTTTAACATTTAAATGACTATTTGCATTCTTTTGTTTCATATCAATATCTTCTAAATATTTTGAACAAATCGAGTCTTGTACGGACCTTTCGCCCTAAAAATAATTCTGCTGGCGACTTCTTGGTTTCGCGATGCGGCATGCTTCTGTATTGTAATAGAATATCTCTTAGGTCTTTTCCAACTTCCTGTACATTATTTAATTTACGCAACGCCTTTTTGAAGATCTGTACGTATCGCTCAGCTTGACCATTTGTTCCTGGATGGAAAGGTGCTGAAAATCTTTGCACAATCCCTCTATCATGCAAGAATTTTTTGAAACTGTTAGAAATAAATGTTCTGCCATTATCCGATACCAAAATTTTTGCAAAACCAAATGGCGCAAAAATTTCTTCGCACTTCTCGATCGTTGTCTCTGCTAACATATCTTTAACTACATGTATTTCTGGCCATTTCGAAAATGTGTCGACCATAATGAAAAAAATTTTACCCATGAAAGGACCACCTGCAAAATCGACATGCGCACGTTCGAAATGTGTTGAGGCTGGCTCCCAGACATGTGTTTGTACTTTAACTGGGTTGGCTTGCATAGATAAGCATGTATTGCATTTTTTTGCAATTCTTTCCATGTCACGATCGATACCTGCGCCACAAGCAATGTCCACGAGCCAAATTTTTCATTTTAACAGCCCCAAAATTTCCGTTGTGCAACTCGCTCAAAACTTGATTTCGTAATTTTTCGGTTATGACTACTCTATGTGATCGAACTACTAAATTATTTTCAATAGAAAATTCTCTCAGATCAACATTCCACGCAGCGCCGCGTTTACTTAAGAGGCGATCGGCGCCGACTATGGGCCTCCACCAAGGAAAGGCCTGCACCACTGATTGTACTTTTATGTTTTTATTTTATTATTTATTTATTTATTTATTTATTTGTTTATTTAACTTAACTTAGTACAAGGTAATACAACGGTATAGAAATTAAGAACGAGAGAAAAAGAAAAAAAAGCGAAATTTAAGCAACATAAAGCAAAAGGAAAAAAAAGATATATTACAACTTAAACTAGAATGCAAATATCTATGTTATGAAGCAATCAAAAAGAAAATTAAACTACATAAAGCAAAGGAAGAAAAGATAAATTACAATTTAAACTAAAATTCAAATAACAAAATTATGAGGCAATCTAAAGAAAAAGGGTGTCCGATCGGGTCGGGGAAGGTAGGTCCGGAAGGGCTGCAAACCTATGACACGCGATCAGCCAAGGAGCGGAAGATAGAACGTGCATAGGTGTTATCACATGCGGCTTGAAGTAGGGGGACGGCCCGATTGTACAACCTAAGCATTCGTGTAATAGGCTCCATCCTACCAAAGTCGGTGAGGTGGTAGCCGATAATGAAAGATTCGCAGACGTTGAGGGATCTACCATGGGAACGCTCTACCAACTGACTGCGGATGTCCGGGGCTACAATATGTCCCTGGGTGATGCCATCGACGATTAGACTAAATGAAATATAATAAATTTTGAAAAATAATAATTTTTGAAAAATTAATGCTTCATATTTTGAAATCCCGTCAAAGTAAAACAACTATCGTTAAATTATTTTACTCGCAAACCTACTTTATCGATATTAGATATTATATCGACGGTGAAGCACAAGGGTGAGTCTTCCATTGCGTTTAAAGCGATTCTCTGCAATGCTTATCAGAACGGTTTAATCAATAGTTCCCTTATGCCCGGTTTCACAAAGGATGGATAGATATCTGGACAAAATCTGTTGATAAACTCTGGATAACTCATTTTTGCGTTTCACGAAAGTAAAGATATATAAACTGTGGAATAAACTAAGGAATAATTTATCCACGCGATGTTCTTGAGATAAATATTTATCCATTGGATAAAGTGACAGTGCAAAATAATTTGGAATTATAGTATTATATCTTTGAAATAGTGTTCATTTTTTAATTCATTATATAATTTATATAAAATAAATTGATTTTATATTTAAAAATGAGTAAAAAACCCTGTAATTAGATAATATGCCAACTGTCAATCGTTAACCCGTGGATAACTCGGATTGCTTCGTGAAACAACGCTGGTTATATGTTATCCATGGATAGATATCTATTGGATAACTTATTCTTCGTGAAACCGGGTACTTTACAAACGGTTTATTTCATCTTTTCTCTGGAGATTGAGCTTCGTAATTTGTGCACATTTAATTTATAAATTAATGTATTACGAGAGTTGCTTTTGGCTCTTACTCAAAGTTTTTGTTTAGATTTAAAGGTTATAACTAACAGCGAGTCACAAAAAAAATGAGCAGCAAAGGAAAAAGTTTTTCGAATCAAGATATTGACAGACACAAAGGTCTTCGAACCTGGAAATCTGGTGGAGAAAAACTAAAAAAAAAATTAAAAAGAAGAAAGAAGAACTTTTGTCTAAAACAAAACGAATGACAGATTTTTGTTCAACTTAAAATAATGATTTTAAAAATGAAAATTCAGATAAGTTTTCTCATAATTCTTTGTTGAGTGAAATCTCGGTTGACCGTGACGCAGCCGTCGAAAACGTCGCAAACAATGCAAATAATGATTTGAAAAAAGAAGATCCAAATAAATTTTCTAATAATTCTTCAACAAATGAAACCTTTGGTAATCGTGAGACAAACATTGAAAGTGTTGCAAATGATGCAAATGATAACTCGAAAGACCAAAAATCAGAGTCAATTTCAAAAGATGATTCTATATCTGATTCTATTGTTTTTAACAATAGTAATACTGATGCTGATATTTTGCAATTTCAACCCGCTATAATTCAAGATGTGCGTTTGGAAGCAATTTTTAAAGACTACGATGTTTCAAAATGGCCAAAAATATGGCAAACATCATCGATTACTGGATTAAAAACCAAGATGAGTTTAAAATTGCAAAATTTGGATGGTGATACACTGAAAAAATATTCCGTTGTTCAACAAGATTCTGCGAGGGGTTCTGGTTTTAAAAGGCGGTGCACTGTTTCCATGTTTGAACGCACAATCAAAAACGGTGATAAGATTAAGCTTGTATGGTTATGTTTCTCGCCCTTGACAGGAAGACTGTATTGTTTTCATTGTAAACTTTTCGGAGGAGGGTCATCTCACTTCGCAAATGAGGGATTCTGTGACTGGAAAAATGCAACCGCCACAATTGCCGAACATGAAAAATCTGAATCTCATTCGCGTGTTGTTTATGCATTATTATTATTATTAGCTTAATTTATCTATACATAAGATTGTTTAATTGATACTGTTTAATAACTATATTATTGAGTTCAGTGTATGGCCCCTATTGAGTAAAAGCCTCCTCCATGTTTTTCCATTTTTGCCTGTCTTGAGCTGTGCTCATCCAGTTCTGCCCAGTTTATGATGTCGTGTACCCATCTTTTCCTTTGTCGTCCTACTTTCCTTTTCCCTTTGGGACCTAGCCATTTCGTTGTTTGTAGTGTCCATCTTCTATCCTGGCTACGTGGCCTGCCTACTTCCACTTCAGTGTCATGGCGTGTTTCAGAGCATCCGTGAGTTTCGTTTTGTGACGTATGTCTGTATTTCGTGTTTTATCAATTCTTCTTAGTTTCAGGATGCTCCTTTCCATGGCATGTTGGCATGACAGGATTTTGTTTTTGGTCTGGTTGGTGAATGTCCAAGTCTGACTTGCGTATGTTAAGGAAGGCAAGATGCATGAATCCATTATGATCTTCTTTAGCTTCAGACTGTAGTTACCTTTGAGGATTTCTTTCTGTGCTCAATACTTTTTCCATGTTAGGTTTATTCTTCTGTCTACTACCTTCTCGTTCCTGGTAGCATCGAATGATGTTAGTTTTCCGAGACATACGTATTCATTGATATATTCTATTTCTATCTTCCTTCTACGTTTATTGGAGTTTGTATACTATTAGTCATTGTTTTGGTTTTATTAGTGTTCATTTCTAGTCCTACTTTATTGCTTTCTCTGTTGAGGTTTTGGAGCATTTCTTCTAGTTCGTTTGCGGTTTCGCTGGAAAGAACTATGTCATCAGCAAATCTGAGATGAGTTAGACGTCTATTAAATTTCCACACTCCTTTGTTTGTCCAGTCTATGTTTTGGAAGATGTCTTATAGGACCGCTATGAACAACTTCGGCGAAAGCGGATCTCCTTGCTTTACGCCTTTTTCTATAGGAAACTCTTCCCCTTTCCTTTCTACTTTTATCCTGCTCTCACTTTTCGAATACACGTTTTTTATGATGTTTATGTATTTTTCATGTATATCATTATTTTTAAGTGCTTGCCATATAGATGTGTGTGCGATGCTATCGAATGCCTTTGAATAGTCCACAAAAGCTACATATATCATAGTGGTTTGTTAAATTCCTCGTACTTTTCTATTAATTGGTCTACGGTGTGAATATGGTCATTGGTTGAGAAGTTTGATCGAAACCCTGCTTGTTCTATTGGTTGATTATTGTCAATTTTTGCTGTTATTCTGTTGAGCAAGATCGATGAAAACAGTTTATATATAGCGGATAATAAACTAATAGGCCTGTAGTTTCCAACTTCTAGTGGATGTCCTTTCTTGTATCTTGTAGTACTATATATGATGTACACCATTGTTTTGGTATTTGCTCGGACTCTATAACAATGTTAAAGACTGCTGTCAAGTAAGGGATTAGCACCTGTGCTCCAATTTTTAGTGTTTCATTGGTTATGTTATCTGGACCTGCGCTTTTTTCTGTTTTCAATGCTTTTATGTGTCTCAGTACTTCCGTTTCGCTTATTGGCTCTGTTAGGGAAACAATACAAAGATCTTAGGCTAAGGCTAGGGAACACTAGCTCAGTCCAAAATTATTTGTATTGTGTGGAAAAGAACAACCTTTCTTAATATGTGAAGAGACTAGGTAGCGCTAGTTCCTCACGATATCAAAAGTGGTCTTCGTGGGAAGGGTTGGGAAGGTTTGGGAGTTTTAATGAAACGATTCTTGCTGGTATCCAAACAAGAACTAACTTAATTTATTAATTACAAGATTTATATACAAAAAATAATGCTGACAAAATAAATCCTAAGTTGCCGAATAAATCAACCAAATTGCTTATGAAGTCAATTGATTCGAGCATTGCACCTTAGAGGTGCAATGCTCATCAAAACCATAAAAATTTCGTCGCCGACCGGACGCGGCGATTTTTAGAGCACTGTACCTGAAAGGTGCAATGGTCAGCATGCGGCGGCAACAGGCTCTATTTTTTCCTGAGTTTGTTCTTTGCCTATTGTTTTCTTGTATTTGTTTGTATTTATGACTGTTTCGCCAGAAGATTTTTTATAGAGATCTTTATAGAAATCTGTGGCGCATTTGACAACATCTCCCCTACTCCTTGTTTCCTTTTGACCATCTTTTAGGTTCCGAATCCATGTCCTGTGTGTTGAAAGTTCTTTGTTGGCTCGTTTGGAACTTCGGAATATGGTGAGATTTTTTTCGATGATTTTTTTTCTATGGGCGATGAAGTCCTCTCTTATAGCTTTTCTTGTTATTTTAAATAGTTGTTTCATCATCTTCAATTCAATTCATCTTTCTCTTCCTTAGTCTTATTTTTTTGTATTAATAGCTTCCCGCGTCGGGCTATCAGGTCCAATGTTCCGTTAGTCAATATTTTATGTTTGTAAGCTTTTGTTTTGTTTTCCATTTCGAGACTTTTTGTTATCACCTGTTCTAGTTTGTTGCTTATTTTTTGTACATCCCGACTGGATTCTAAAATTTCGTCGAGTGTTTTAGAATACTTTTTTAGGTTTTGGATATACAATCCTCTTTCGTTTGTTGTCTTGGGTAGACTTGTTGAGGGTTTGAACGATTTTCGACAGATTTTTGGTGTTTCAATCCTTAAAGAGCATCTGACCATTCTATGGTCTGATGGAAAGTTGACTAAGCTTATTTCCACATTAGTTACGGACTTTGGGATGTTGGTCAATACATAGTCGATTTCATTTCTTGTTTTTTGATCAGGTGATTTCCATCAATCAACAATAAAAAAGATAAAAAAGAAAAGAAGAACCAATCAAAAAGCGGACATCAACTTAAGCTCTGCACATATAATGTACGGTCAAAAATCAAAAATGGAGTGTTCATTATTGACAAATTGTACTCGTTAGCGTACTGTAATAGGCGTTCTCCCCTGTTATTTCTTTTGCCATATGCATATCTCCCCATTATCTTGTTTTATCTCCCCATTACCCTATTTTTGCATTGAAATCACCGATCACAAGAAGGTGTTTATCTGACAATTCATGTGCTGTCCTTAGATCGTTGTAAAACTTAACAATTTCTTCTTCGCTAGAACTTTCGGTGGCGCATAAGCAATTCTCCAAATTTGATTATGCTATATAGCAATTTTCCAAATTTGACTTTTAAAAGCGCAACTCTTTCTGATATTCCTAGGAAGTTTTCTATATTATTTTTTAGCACTTTCTTTATTAGGAACCCCACCCCATGTTGGCCTGCTGTTTCGCCTACATAGCAAAGCATATATTTTTCGTACTTTTCTATGTGTTGACCAATTTTTCTGATTTCTGCTAGTCCAATGATATCCCACTTTATATTTTCTATGGAGTTGTTTAACTCCAGCATTCTTTCTTTTGTTGATAGTGACCGTACATTATATGTGCAGATCTTAAGTTGATGTCCGCTTTTTGATTGGTTCTTCTTTTCTTATTAATCTTTTTTATTGTTGATTGATGGAGGGTAGTGGTCGTTTTCCCCACGGGGACCAGCCGGGTTGGGGAATTGGGTTTTAGGTTTATTCTTAATTAGTTTTGTTTTTGTTGTTCTGTTGATGGTTTTTTTCAGTATTGTGTTGACGATGCTTCTTGTTGATTTAAAGTAGGTGTGTCGGTTTCTGTGTGTGTTTTTGTCCGATAATGAATATGACCTCTCTCGCATGTATTGAAAGGCATTGATTTGGGGGGAGTCCTTTTGAAAACTGTCCTTTACTTTTGTTCTTTGCACTTTCGTAGTGGTTATGTCTTGGCTTCCAGGACTTGGCGTTTCAGATCTTTTTCTTTTCTCATTTTCCATTTTATCTGTGTTCTTTCTTTTGTTTTCTCTTTTCTTCTGTAGGATTATTTTTGGCAGGTCCTGGGTAATGTAAGTGTTTGGTTTTAGTTTGTTTTTGTTTTTGAGGATCTGTATCTTTTTCTGTAGTGTCGTAGTTGCGAGTAGGATTGGTCTAATTTTCCCGACATCGTCTCCCTTTTTTCCCAGCCTCTGGACTCTGTCTATTTCTCCTGTTCCAATTTCCACTTCGACGTCTTTTAGCGTAGATATTACGAGATTAGTTAGGTCTTCAGTGTGTTCTTCTTTAGTTTCTGGGAGCCCGTGAATTATAATGATATACCACTTACTATTAGTCTCGAGATTTAGTATATTATTGTTCAATATCTCAACTTGTTTTTTGAGTTTTTCGTTTTCTTCTATAATCGGTGTTATTTTCTCATCCACTTTCATTAATACTGCTGTTGTCCGTTATCGCGATTGTTTGTATATTAAGTTGTTCCGTCATTTTCGTAAGAAGAAATGACATCTCTGGTGACAGCTCGGCAGACATTTTGGTAAAACGAAACGCAAATTTTTTCCGTGGAACGAACCGCAATTTATATTGACGTTTCCAAACGTATTTATAAACGTATTATATTTTCGCGTAAGATGGCAACACTTTCTCGTCTCTGGTAGTGGCAGCAGTCTATGTGTATGGAGACTATGTTACAAAGGGTGTATATACTTGGTTGCACCAAAACCCCCTGGATGTGGTAGTAACACAAGCCATGAATCAGACTTTTCTACTACCACACCCTTAGCATCAAAGGGCCGGTTACCACATCGAGGAATATGAAATTTCATACTAGAAATGAAATTTTCATTGCGGGAGTTTTGAAAAACGCAAATATTTTATACTAAAATCACTTTGTTATTCATTTTATGATTTTTTTTATATACAAAAATGAATACAATTATATAGCAATAAGTACATATTAACCCATTTGTGCCCACGTATGTATCAAAAATATTGAAAAAAAAATTTTGTTTGCATTTTGCGTACTCAGATTGAACAATTTTAGAGACGCAATAAAAAAATTTGGTACATGTTCTACACTTAGTGATAAAATTAGGCGTACTCGAATGGGTACAATGGGACAATGAAGAAAAATTCATTGAAACATGCAACTTTTAATCCCTGTACTCAAACGAGTACAGTGGGCGCAAATGGGTTAATATATATTTATATACAGAAAAGTGGAATAAAATTAAATTATATAGGAAAATGAATTCACATACATATATAAAAATTGAATGAGAAAATTACGTTATTTACAAATTAACAACAAAAAAACAACCAAATATACGATATATAAAACAATAGCAAGGGAAATCAACAAGAAATAATAAAAAAATTAAAATTATAATATAACAATTTTTGTACCTGAAAAGTTAAATAAAAAAACATAATAAAAAAACCTTTATTATAAAAAATTTAAATTTACATAAATCATTTTTAACATATTACATTTATAAACGTTTTATTTAAATTGTTACATATATTCACAATTTCAGCATATAAAAATAATTTTTTTTAGCAATTTACATATTATCATACTATAATTTACTTTATATTCAAAACATCACAATAAATTGTTATTTATTCTTAATAAAAATATTATTTCACTATTTTAGAATTAAAAACACTAATTTTAATAAATATTTGCGTTTGTTTACCGACAAAACAACAAACGTCAAAATTCATATCGCCGACATAATCCGATTTTGTGCGCGTTTGGCGGATTTCTCGATTTAGAATTTGTTTTATATAAATTAAAAATACTTTAATAATAGCACTCATCATAAATTTTATATAAAATAACCATTTTAAACACTTAAATTACATGAAATTCGCGGACGAAATAACAAACGCGATGAATTTCTCGTACTTCACTACGCGGAATATCGAGAGACGAGGGCATTTACACACACATAGGCAAAATCTGCTTCATGGCTTGTCAAGAACACTACATCCAGGGGGTTTTGGTTGCACTATCAGGCTGCGTTTGTATGACAATTTTTCGGTCGAACCGGTAAAGAGCGTTTTGAGGAGAAAAAATGCACAAACACTAACTGCCCAACTTCAATGTCAATAATTGTCTCTTATATTACGGTTTATTGTTTTTCGGTTTGTTGTTTTTTTTAAACACGTCTGTCTCGTTCAAGTTGCGAACCGAAAAACGGTGTTTATGCATACACTGTAACAATTGATGCAATCAATTTATTATTGAAAAAAAAGATCGATGAAAGTAAAAATTACTGGAAAATCTTTTAAAAAATGATTTTGAAAATCTTTATTTACTTAGCCGAGGGGAATTTACCTTTCAGAGGAGACAATGCTACTTTAGGTTCAGCTAGCAATGGGCATTTTCTGGGATTTTTCAAAAAATCACATTGAAAATTATTATGCCAAAGGTAAAAGAAATATTTGCTACTTATCAAATACCATCTATGAAGATCCATCATCGAAAATTTTTAATAATGTCCACTTCGTTAGATACTACTCTATATCGGCTGATTCAACAACTGATGCAGGACATCAAGATCAATTGAGATTGACAATCAGGTATATCGAAAAAAAACGAACCTGTCGAACGGTTTTTGACTTTTATGGTCAATAAAGGGCATAAAGCAGAAGATTTATGTAATGCTATTTTGGCATTTAAAAAAAAACATAACATCGACATAAAAAATTGTCGCGGACAATCTTACGACAACGCGTCAGTTATGAGTGGTGCATTTAATGGCCTACAAGCTTTGATTAAACAATCTAATGAATTAGCGCTATGGACACCGTCCTTTGCACATTCCCTTAATTTTTTGGAGTTGCCCTGATGTCTGAAACATTAGAATGTGGTAAATTTTTTGATCTCGTTGAAAGCATTTATGTTTTTTCACTTCATAAACAGATCGATTCAGTTATCTTACTGAAAGATTAAAAACGGAACTCCAAAATGTAAAAGAAAGGGTCATTGTACCAAAAAAAAATTTGTGCTACAAGATGGTCATCACGTGCAGACAGCATAAAAGCTTGAGTTAAAGATTATAATGATGTATAGAGTAATGTAGTAGACTATAATGATGAAAGGTTTACATATAATGATATCTGAATTGGAAGTTGGAATATACCTTGTATTTTGAGATGATGTTCGCGAAAGGATAAATAAATGCAACCTTAAATTACAGAGTCCTAAAACAAATCTGAATTCCTCGACTGCTTTATTGAGATCCTTGAAGCAGTATATTAGTGGATTGCGTAACAGTTTTCCTCATTATGAATCGCAAGGTAAATTACTGTCTAAATGCAAACACTATTTTGAAGAAAGCAAAAGAAAACGAAACGTGAGATTAAATCCACCAAATGATCAAGATAATAGCGAGGATGATGTGATTTGAAGACTCAACCCATCAGAAAAATCTCGAATTCACAACTATTTACCATTGATCAATAAGCTTATCTCAACATTCACCCAGAGAATCAAAGCTTATGAAGTTATAGAGGGTTACTTTAGTTTTTTGCATAGTTTAGATACCCCTCAAAATGACGAAATTATAATATGTACATGCTCAAAAATTGCAAGAATTTTACAGAAATGATTTAGATAACGGCTGAGCAGGAGAGTTAATACAGTTTAAAGAATTTGCAGAACAATTTATCAAAAATAATGAAAATGAAGAAAAAGAATCCATAAGTTATGAAGCTATAAATTAATTATGGAAAAGAATATCGGAAGATATATTTCCAAATGCTTTAGTAGTGTTGAAAATCTATCTCACTTTATTAGCAACAAATTGCACTAGCGAAAGATCCTTTTCTAAATTAAAAATATTGAAAAATAGATTGAGAACATCTATGAAGCAAGATCGGTTTTCTAATTTGACTATTTTGAGCAGTGAGCTAGACATTTTGAGAAGCATTGATCTGATGAATTTATTGAAAATTTTGCTGATGAAAAAGCACGCAAAGTAAATTTTGATTGAATTTTTTTTTTTAAAAGGGCTAAGACTGTAAAGTTTTTTTATTTATGTATGAAATCTGTATATAGTATAAAAAAAAATATTTTTTTCTTAAATAAAAGTTTAATATTTTTAATTGTCTAGGAACTATGTTAAAATTTAAGCTAGTGCCTTTGCACTTTTGCTTTTTTGTAGCTGTGAGTACCTTTTTAACCCACTACCCTTTAGTCAGTCATTATCGTTCGTAGGTCTGGATATGTCGCATTGGGCTGTGGTGTCTGTCTCAAGATTCGTAGGGATATGTTAGGATGTTGATCTATTTTTTCTATTAATTAATATAAAACTATTGTTTCTAATCTTAAGTCTTTGTGAAAATCTGTATTCCTAACATACCATGGTATCTTGAGTATGCGTTGTATTGCCTTGTTTTGGCAGATTTGTAGTTGTTTCTTATTTGTTTTTGATGTTTTATAATAGGCTAAACTCCCATATACAAGACTTGGTCTTATTATTTGCTTGTATATGAGAAGTTTATTTTTTATATTTAGTTTCCTGCCTTGTATTAAGGGCCTTAGTGAGTTTAATTTTATTGCACACATTCTTCATTTTTCCCGGATGTGTGCTGACCATGTCAATCTTTTGTCGAAGATTAGTCCTAGATATTTCGCTGTTGGAGTCCACTTTATTGTCTCATTATTAATTGTGAGGTTTTCCCGTACTTGTTTGTGTTTCCTTGTAACGAAAATCGGGTGTGTTTTATGTATGTTTAATTTGATGTTCCATTTCTTGAAATATGCCGTCAGTCTGTTTATGTAGTTTTGCAGATCGTTTGTAATGCTACATGCTAGGCTTGAAGTATTGTGAATGCATGTGTCATCTACGAACAGGGATATTTTTATTTTTGGCGTCTTAGGAATATCTGCCGTGTATAGGTTGGCGAAAGTGGTGATCTTTGTCGAACTCCTGCTTCAATAAGCTTTTGTGTGGATAGGTGAGTGCCTATTTTGACACGAAATCTTCTGTCTTGTAGGAAGAATCCTATCATTTGGATGAAGGGAGTTGGCATTTGGTATTGATGCACTTTGAAGATGAGTCCTGCATGCCAGCATTTGTCAAGTGCCTGCTCGATGTCGAACATTTCGAGGCCAGGTGACTTTCGCTTATTTAGTCCATTTCTTATGTATTGAACCACCTTTGCTAGTAGGAGTTCTCTTGAGTGAGTTGGCCTAAAGCCGAATTGTTCTTCTGGGATTATATTCCTCGTGTATATCTCCTCACACAATCGTGTGAGGATTATACGTTCGGTTATTTTCCCGAGGGTGTGAAGGAGGCTAATAGGCCTCCAGTTTTGGGGATGTGTTAGGTTTTTGTTTGGTTTTGAAATAAGGATTACTGACGCCATCTTCCAGGCTTTCGGGTATTTTCTGTGTTGGAGGATCAAATTAATTGTTTTTGTCAGCAACTCAAGATTATTATCTGGTAGGTGTGTCATGCATGTGTTTGTAATATTATCATGTCCAGGCGATTTTCTTCTTGGTAAGTTTTTTATGATAAGTTTTAGTTCGTCCATGTTTGTGTCTCTGATTCGTTCGATTATGGGAAAATTTCCCCTCAGTTAGGTGGTTGCTTTTCTTGTTATTTGTTCATGATAGTTTAAATCGTATTCTGGGTCTGTGTTTTCTCTGAACTGCAGTTCGAGCGATTCGGCAGAGGCTTCTGCCTTGTCTATCATTTCGTACTGCAGTCCGTTCGCCCCTTGTATTGCTGGCATTAGAGGTTTGTTTTTGTTTTTGAAGTATTTACACAGACGCCAGAACCCTTCCGTACCTGGGTCTAAACTATTGGATATTTTCCCATTTTTCGATGTTGTGGTTGTGTATAAGTTTTCTGATTTTGTTTGTGAGTTTGTTAGCAGTTTTTCGTATGTTCGGGTCACCTGTCTGTTTTGCCCTTTTCCTTAGTCTGTTTCTTTGTCTGATAAAGTCTTTAATGGATTTTGGGGGGTCATAAGGATTGTGTTGGTTCATTACAACTTTCAGTGTGTTTTGTTCTTTTGTTTGTGTTATTTTGTGAGTTAATGTAGTTACTGCCGTTTCTATGTATTTTAAATTGTGTATCAAGCAATTTATATGGCAATTTTACAATGATTTCATTTCATGTACCGTAACAATGGAAATTATACGCATTTTATCGGCCCTTAACAAGGCCTCCACCACATCTCCGCCTATGTCCCTCGGGTAACTTAATGCGGTCCTGATTCCACGTATCCTTCTTGCTCAAGACTGCCAGTTTCCAAACAGTTCACAATATACTTCAAAGTAGCATCCTCATGTACAATACTACCCATATTTAATGTATCAAGACAGTAAATCTAAAGTTTCAATAAGAAATAAATCTACCACATCATGGTTTAACTCGCAACTATTTACAAGTAATCTAGAACGACAATCGGCGTTACCATTCAGTTCGGACCTTCTAGTTATACTTAATGTCGTACTGAAAAACACGTAGAAACAAAGCATAATGTTCCATACGCATAGCACTATATTCTGGCAGCGACTTTTGTGGATTGAAAATCTGCACCAAAGGACGATTATCGTATTGGCTATAGTTTTGCCTTGTCTTGCTCAGTCGTTGTGAAACATAACAAATTGGCCTTTCTGAACCATCTTCGTAAATGTGCGATAATATTGCACCTACACCAACTGGACTTGCATCTGGTAATCTCGAGTTGCAAAAGGTTAAACATTCATCTTGTACGAATCTTTGTTTAGCTGTTTCAAATGCATTCTGACATTCCTTAGTCCAAACAAATTTTACTTTCTCTCGTAACAAATTGTATAGTGGAAATAATAAAGTAGCAATATCTTTGATGAATCTGTTATAATATGTAACCATGCCAATAAACGATCGCAATTCGCTAACATTACTTGGTGCACGCATGTTTGAACGGCTTCAAACTTCTTGGGATCTTTATGTATGCCATTTTCGTCTATTGCGAAACCGCAGTAAATTATCGTATTTTCGAAAAATATTTTCACGTTATGCTCATTTAGAATTGTGAAAACCGTATGAATTAAGTTAATCATTTCTTTTACAGTCGTCGTGGCTAAACGGAAATCGTCTTCAAAACCTTTAACACCCTTAATCAATCGAAATCCGATGCCGAACATTGATCTCCAAACTCGATTAAGTCCCCGTTGTGTATTTATCGTAAGTATGTCGGCAGTATCTTTACCAACAGGTAGTTGTAAAGACGCCTGTGACCAACCAATCTTCGCAAAATACTTACAGCCAGCTAAATCTGTCAAAAGTTCGTCAAGTGTAGACAAAGGAATGTGAATTTACTGTTTCACTGTAGTCTCCACAGATACTAACGGTGAAATCTTTCTTTAAAACAGGAACGATAGGAGTGGCATAAAGCGAAGAATTTACTCGTTCGATGATATGTTCTTTCTCTAAGGCATCCAAAGCTTTATCGACTAGAGGTACTAAACGGAACGGCACAGTTCTCGACTTGACGAATATCGGCTTGGCATCTGGTTTCATCGTTAATGTAGCTGCTTCCAATCCTGTTATTGGTGAAACATCTGGACGTACTACGTTTTTACATTTTGAAGTTAAAATCTTAACAAACCTA
The DNA here is from genome assembly GCA_963971475.1 of Chrysops caecutiens. NCBI lineage: Eukaryota > Metazoa > Arthropoda > Insecta > Diptera > Tabanidae > Chrysops > Chrysops caecutiens. The sequence goes on along the minus strand of OZ020567.1, from coordinate 48,282,341 downwards.
TTTTTGTCGAATTCATCGAAATTGTCTTTTTCAATCGATAAAATGGAAGAAAATAAACCGTGTGGACTTTTACAATCGATGAATTCGAATCCACGAATCCACTCGTGGCCACATAAAGGCAATATGTCAACTTTCGTTAAGTATAATTTGAAATTGAAATTTGATTTTCTGCTAAATGATGAATGAGAATTTTATCAACAGCGAAATTTAGCACGAGAATTTTCTCAATCAATAGAGGAACGAAACTTAATTCGTTTCGTTACAGAAACACTTTCGAATTGAGAATTGCTGTGGTGAATAGAGAAATGAGATAAAGAAACACTTCAGTTGAGAATGACGTCAAATAGAGAATCGTAGTTGAGATCTTCTCTGACCATCAGTTACAGAAACGCACTGCAGATCACCAGTTTGGATTTAAGAAAGAACACTCAACGATAGAACAGGTATATAGAGTGGTACAAATGTAATTAGAAATGCTCATGAATAAAAACTACACTGCGCAGCAGCTTTCTTAGATATCCAACAAGCCTTTGATCGGGTCTGGCACCCAGGGCTTCTATACAAATCAAAACACACGCTCCCCAAATGTTACCTTATACTTAAGTCTTACATAGGAGACAGATTACCATATCCAAGTAGGAGACATCACTTCCAGCACCCGTCTCATAAAAACGGGAGTACCGCAGGGCAGTGTAATTGGACCAGTGCTGAACTCATTATTCACCTCAGATCTCTCAATTAGACAATTAGATGACCGTAGCAACATTGGCTTATGACACTGTCATTGTTCCTCATGAATGCCCCAAGATGGCATTCCTTCAAAACCACCTTAATAAGGTACAAACGTGGCTGTCACATTGGAAAATTAATGCCAGTGATTCCAAGTCAGTGCAAATTTCTTTCCAACTGTCGATCAATGTTTGCCCAGAAGGAACTTTATGTAACCATGAGCTTACAGCAGAATAACATGGAAAATACACGTAACCACCAAACATATTAGTTGCTGGGCAGGAAATCCCAATTTTACTGAAAAAATAAAGTAATAGTCTATAAGGCCATAATCAAAACCAATTTGGACCTACCAAGTTCAACTTTGGGGCTCATGCGCAATAACCACCATCGATTTTGTCCAGAGATTCCAGTTAAAAACACAGAGATTACTACCCAATGCACGGTGGTATGTTAGAAACTCTACCCTGCACAATGACCTGAGAGTTAAATTTACCATAGACGAAATAAAGAATTTAACTCTCAGGTTACATCTCTCATTTACCATAGACCGAAACCAGCTGGCGCTTGCAACGATAAGTCGTGGCGGGGAAGTCTTGAGTATTTCTATGTCATACATATGATGAAACAACATAGAAATATGTATGCCATATTTTTTCGTCATATTCCATGTGTACAGCTTCATCATATTTTTTCGTCATATATATGATGAAACATTATAGAGATATGATCGTCTTTAGAGATTTATAGAGATATGATCGTACTACTTTTCCTCCTTTTATAGGAGATAGATGATACTTCACGTCACGGTGAAAAAATCAGTGATATAGGCATCGGCAATTGAACGACTTCAATATTTATTATCAGCAGTGTTTTATTATGCGATTGAGCAAGAGCCGGATAGCAGTTGAACTATAGACCGATAGGTTTTTGCATGAATTCCAACAACAATGCGTGATCCAGATAAATATCAAGATCACGCGTTGTTGTTGGAACACATACAAAAATCTATTCGGCTCTCGCTCAATCGCATAATAAAACCAGGCTATCGTTCTCTTCGCTCAACTGCTGTGTCAAACCGTATGTACGACTCTGGCTTAGAAATAGGTGTGGTTTCGTGTCACGGTGATTATATCACAGTGGACTAAGCTTCTGGAACGTCACTGTTATTTTTGAATTGGAGCCTACGTGACAAAATCACATTGAACGTGATTTGTACACAAATGATTTCAGTTTCTTTCCATTTATTTTACTTTTCCCTGTGACAAACCGTATGAATTGGGGGACTGGTTACGCTGAAAATCAGGTTATTTATTGGTATCATTGTCGCCCCTCTTTCTGCTTCTCTGACACTGCACACGCTCAAGTGCTGTAACAACACCATGTTTTTGTTACTGAGTAACGAGTTTTTCGTGAGGTTCAAAGTGCCGAATCGTTACTCTCGCATACACCTCGTAGAATCGCGTTTTACCCGAAAATTACGGGCAATAACCACGAGTGTCAATATGACTGATGAAGAAACAACTCACTGGGATTTTGAGTCACAGTCACAACTGTGTATGTGACATCAAAATCATGCTTTTTCTCATCTCTATCTTGAGTTGCGCTTTTTTGCGGATCGCTATCGACTGCAAATCCAAAGTTACAAAATAGACAACTTTGATTTGTACTCGATACTTTACCACTTTTACAAACATCAGATTACATTTATGTCACTTCTCCTTTAGTTTTTATATATTTCTTTCGGTCTGTAAGTACATAAGATACATTTATACCATTTTATTTTAAATTTGTCAAATTGAATTACCCAAAAGTTTTAATTAAATTTAGATTTTCTGGAATTCCAAACAAATTTTAACGTAATGGGGGGAAAAATGTGTGTGGCGTAGTGGGAGGGAAAAATGTCTATCGAGTGGTGTACGTTTTAACCCACGTTTTATCAAGTGTAGCGTTTGCACTTGGTATATGTATGGGATTCGACAGTTGTACACCACTCGATGTTGAAAAGAACGCAACTTTTGATGATATCCATTCCGAGCATTGTACACATAGAAACTGCCACGGTCGTGGTCTTGAACTGTCACGCGTAGTTGGAGCGAAGCATGGCAAAATAAAACGAATATATTAAATAAAATTATTTGAAATTTTTTACTAAAATTTGTGTTTTTTATGACAGCTGTCATTGTTTGTTATTAAAGGCGCCTACAGACAATCATAGAAAAATACATCATATTATATGACATAGTTGTAACCAATGAATAAGTAATATTATAAGGAAGCGCTATATGTCACATGTACACTTAGATCATAGAGAACAGGATATGGCACGATGACAGATGAGCGTATCATTTTAACGCAACCTAACAAAATTTACTAACACACTTGCACGAAAAACATTGACGTCGGAAAATTTTTGAGCACGACAATGAAAGAAGTAGATTCTGGCACAAACAATTGAAAAACACCAATCTTTTTTTTTCAAAAATATTTATTAGTAATTTTTACTTATGTTACACGTTCTCTGTTATATAATTAACTATTAAAAAATTTCAGTATTCAATTTTATAAAAGATTCATACTACTACTCCACTGCTCGGATTTGACACGAATTTCACAACCGATGCGTCATTTACTATGATCCATTTTTCCAAACTTGAAATTTAATTAGAAAAACAATGTTTTTCATTTTGAAAACAATTAAAATAATTAAAGAAAATATTCAATTTCACATAGGTAACATATAAAATACTTTCTTCCTCTCAAGGATATAATTTGAACAATTTTTCCGACAATTCACTTCGTGTTTTTCCTTTATTACTGATATATTTTATTAAAATGAGAATGTCACTTCACAAAACTTTTACTAATACTCCAGTGTACCTCACTTTATTTTAATTTCAATAAATTACTAATTTTCTTCAATGAAATACTATAAAATTCATTAAATTTCTTTTTGTTTTGACATTTGATGGTCACTTTATTTACAAGCACCAACCCCACCACAAATTTTCACTTGCGATAAGAGAAATATAGATGCAAGTTTTGTACGCCAGTTGGCGGTCATGTTAGCTGAGAATGACAAATGGTTGTGACCGAAGATGAAAAAGGTGGTTGGTTTTGCTTGAAGAAGGAAATTTATTTTCAATTTTCTGAATTAATATGAAGAGAAATTAGAAAAGATATGTATACGGGACTATTTTAGAATTTGTTATACCTGTTGTAAATAAAACTCTATTTGAAAAACCTGTAAAAAAGAATTTGAATTTTGTGGCGTCATCAAACAAAATGTGCGCCTGAGCTGGTGGTTTGCGGCTAAACGAAAAATTTTTAATCACCATTAACTCGTTGGTACGCTGATGTCGCTGCTGTGCCCGTGTATGTATACGCATTTTAGATAAGGTGTCATATCCTGTTCTCTTTTATCTAAGCATGTACAATGTACGTGTAAGAAGGCAAAACATAACGGTACCCATGTTCTCCGTCTTTATCATTCGTGGTCTCCGCTCTCTTTCTATTCAACTCCACTGTCAAAATATTTTTCGCGGAATACCTTGCTCGATTAGTCGATAGTGTATTTTTCGTGAAAATTCTTAGTGAAAATTAAAATAATTGTCATTTTTGATGTTTATATGATACAAAATTTATTAATGATGTAATAAGTGTCAATGTCATAAGGTGAATTTTGTGTTTATGAAGTGTTGCAAAAGTAAAATGCAAAAGTAAAATGGTAAAAATCTGACCAAGGAAATTCATTTCATAGGTGTGTTTGGTATCAAAATGTTGCTTAATAGTGCAGGAATCCATTTTGTACAATTTTGAGTTATTATTAATGAAAATATATCATAATATTCGTAAGAATTGCAAAATTTCAAAACTTTAGACGGCCATATTGTATGTTTACATTTTATGCGATAAGAGGCTGCACTTAGCTCAGAAACGGCGTAAAAGAAATGTTTTGTTTTTGAAGGGGGCAACTTTTACCTATATTCATAATATTTTTTAAATTTGTTATTTATACAAAGCAAAATGTATGTAATATAAAACATTTAATATATTCGAAGATATTAACTTGGCTTATTTTTTCAGGACTGCTAAATGAATAACACCATTGATATCATAGCTGATGAAAGAGTAATTAACCGAAAATGTATGCAACACAATACATTTAATATATTTGAAGACTTTAACTTCATTTTTTCACAGGACTGGAATATAGCCAATACTTCAATAAAAAGAAAAATATTAATATTAAATAATGAGGACGCAAACGAAAACAAGGAAATCAAAGTAGCACTGTAATTGTTCCAAAGCCGGTACCAAGCCCGGTTGTGATAAAAAAAAGCCATAAAAGCTCCTTCCATAAAAAGAACTTGAAATTATATAATGCAATATTATTTATTTTAACTATAGAACAAAAGTAAACTTATAATATATAGTATTTTACACCAAATTTTGAGTTACATATTTGTAATATATTTTTTCTTTTGAATTTTAGAAAACTATACTCCTTAAAATAAGGGAATTCAAAAATAATACAGTGTAAAATTTTTAAATTTAAATTCCGCGCGCAATTTTCCAAAATAATACCCCTTCAAGTATCTCCGCAAATACTTTCCCACACAGGGACAAAAATACCAACACCACTTACTCTCTTATAAGTTTTGGCTTCCACATCGTTCCCGAATAGCGCTTCCTTATAGTATTACTTATTCATTGGTTGTAACATTCCATATCTATGACATATTATATGATGAACTGTACACACACGTTTTGGAAAATATGACTAAAAATATGATGTAAATTTTCTATGATGAAAATATATGACAAAGCTATTTTTGCTGTACACACGACACAATTTAATATGACACATATTTCTAATGTTCTGTGTTGTTGGAAGTTGTCAAACACAAATTGTATTTCATGAATAATAGAAGTGAGCAAATGACAGATAAATTGAATGATCAATATAAAATTGTGTTTGAAAATTATAAATAAAATATAAAAATTATTATTTATTTTGCTCATTACCACACTCCTTTTTATTTACAAAGAAATTACCTGCTGCATATATTTTAAACTGGAGTTAAACTTCAAAACTGGAGCCACTTTTTATCATATTATGTATTTTCATCATAGATTTCTTTTCCATCGAAAATGGAATAGAAAAATATCACATATTTATATGTCATATAAATGATGAACTGTTCACACGATCAAATAATATGAGATACATATTTCTATGTCATATACATGATGAAACATCATAGAAATATGTCATATTTGCTCGTCATATATATGATGAAACATCATAGAAATATGATCGTCTGTAGGCACCTTAATGATCTAATTTTCATAAAAATATTATAAAAATAATGAGGTTACATAACCTTAAATTAATCGTTTTTGTCATTTTTTCATTTGGTTAAGCATTTTGTAAAATGCGTAAGTCCGTATATTTCTCAAAAAATACTCAGAATTTGGCGAACTCAAACGGATGACAATGCACTGTTCACTCTAAATCCCGCATTATTGTTAATTAGTTTTTTTAAACATATTTTTCCGTACCTTAAATTAGAGATAATAATCACATTTAACTTAATACGTGATTTTTTCCAGAAAACATGTATAAATAAACAGTGAAGTTAAGTGTACGAAAGCCCAATATGTTTAGAGCATGAAATTGGCGTTTTTGTACCTACTTTCTCAAAAAAGTAGAGATGATTTCATGTGAATTCATGGAGGGTAAACGAGCTCGAGATCGCAAACTGTTACCCGACAAAGTTGGTCGAGTAAAGCCGACGTGTTTGAAAAAATATTTGAAAACTGTCACATTTGTCAAATTTTCAAGTGATTTTGCTAAATGTTACTCAAAAGCATGGACACTTAAGCTAAAATTAGGATACACTTAAGCAAATTTTTTATAAGCGTTTTTTTTTTTGAATAAAGTAGGGATGCCGAAAAAATATCGATTTTATTTGTTCGATATATTGATATTTTTAAGCGATATTTAATTTTCCGATATATCGAAATAAAATTCTTACTATCGAAAAGGTATGAAAAAACGATATTTTTTTCAGTCCGACAAAAATATTACTTTTACCGTGAATAAGGAAAACTTAATCTTTATTAATATTTTGAGAAAAATAAAATTTATCTTTTCAAGATATAACAATAGTTATGTGATTAACGTATGTTAGGATATATATACTATTTTTTGGAACGCGATCATTCTTTTATAAACTGATCCGATATATCGATATTTTTTTACAAACGATAAATATCGATTGCGATACTTCCAAAATATATCGATATTTTTTTAATTTTCGACATCCCTAAAATAAAGCACATATTAAGTTAGATGTGATTATTTTCTTTATTTCAAGGGGTGGAAAAATTGGTTTTTCCGTGCCAAAACACTAAATTTTCATTTTTGTTCCGCGAGGCGCTCATACAAAAATTTGTCACTTTTCGCCACTTTTCAAGAACAAGAAAGTATAGTGCACATTTTGAACTTAGAACACAAGAACTTTGAATTAAAGCAGAATTGATACAAATCGTGCACATCTGACTTTTACAAAAAAACAGTAATAATAAATTAGCTTAAGTGTACCCTACCCGAGAGTGTTTTTTGCGTAACAGAGCGAAATCGTATAAAACCACCTTCTAAATAAATAATTTGTGATTATGTAAATAAATTTGGTATAAATAATTAAAAATAAATAGTTTTGAGACTTTGTTAATAACTTTAGTTTCTTTAATAATCTTGTATAAGGACTAGGGATTTATGCCCACAGTCTTGTAATCTCGAAAAGGACCTGAACATACCTATTAATATACGTTTTGGTTATATATATTTGCAGCTTACCTCGTCTTCACGTTTTTTTAAATCGCACTGCACTTCCTCCAGGTCTTCCTGCTCTTTATGGGCAGTCATATAGTATCCTTCTTTCAACATTTTTAATCCAAATATGGCAAAGAGGACCGTTGATATCCAGTATGTATACACACGCGGAATGACAGTTGCCGCCATACCAAACACAGCTGACAGAACTGTCATCAACGCCAACGCAGTCATTGCACCGGCGAAAACATTGAGACGCGAATGTCGCATGGCCATAATAGCCGCTATAAAAAATGTTTTATCTCCCAACTCGCTTATTAATATCACAGACATCGAAGCAATAAATGCATGAATCAGACCTACATCACTTTTAAGTATATGACTTCTATCAGTGCTGTATTTCAGTGGCAATAGATTGACAGCACTTTTTCCAAGAAAGTTACCACCAATCTATATTGAAAAAATAAAATGCATCAAAACTATTGTAATCAAATTATTATATTCACTCTCTCTTTGATTATACCGTTGAAAACGATGAATCCCCATAGTTTACTTTTACTTGAAATTCACTGTGGCACTTCGAAACCATACTTAACCAAACATATAAAGCCATAATTTTGACGACTATTGGCTTCCTTTGTGAATGGGGTATACAATTTAAAGATATTTTTTTCATCTTGGCTTCAATGCGGTACTCAAAACAATTCCCTAATTTTAGTTTGACGAGTTCGACTGTTGTCTACGAATAAGTAGCCAAGGAAGCGTAGTCTGAAACAGTTTTGCACTTCTACCTCGTCCACACCAATCGTCCACAAATTGTTTCCAATCAACCATTTGATAATTTCTGCGTTCCATTAAAACGAGGATTCACATCTGAGCAAGGAATCAAGGAATCCAGGAAAGTGGTGGTAAGGTTTGTGGAAGAGAGGAGTGGCCAGTCGACCAGAAATCTCTATCCCGAGGAGGATTCCGAGAGTTCGTTTTCTTAGTGTGTGTGTGTGTCCGAATTATTCGGAGAGTCACATTCATCATATTGGTCGTACATGTTGAACGAGTAAAATACATATATTATTTTATTATGGATAATGCGACGCGATTTACATTATTATTTAATAATCAAGTAATTTTATCGGGATCCGAGTATGGAAATTTGTTAAACTAGATGCGCACGTTATAATGCCAAAAAGACTAATTTTAGTGGAAGAATTAGAAAATTTCAGGAGAAATATCCTCTTCAACTATGGCATGAGCGACTATGTCATCAAAATGCTAATCACGTGCGAAGTTTCTTAAGAAATTCGTGTATCAGTTCTATTGATAAGGATTTCTTTTGTTAAGAGTGTGCATATGGTAAGGAACACCGCCAAATTTTTTACACAAAGATAGAAAGAGCCACAAAAGCTTGACACGTAATTTATTCAGACGTATGCGGGCCAATGAAAGTAGAATCACTTGGAAGTAAATTTTATTACGTTGTATTACACAAATCAGAAATTTTTGAAAAGCTACAACTTGGAAGTAGAAAATCAGTTCGATAATAAAATCAAAGAAATTCACACTGAATACTGATGGTGGTAGGAAATACTTGAATAAAAAGGTGAACACCTTCTTAGAGGAGAAGGGTATAAGACATACCATGAACAGTGCCTACACACCTGAACAAAACGGGATTGCAGAGCGAGAAAACCGTATAATTGTAGAAGCTGCTCGTTCAATGCTGCACTGGAATTCGGTTTTACCAAAATCCTTGTGGGCGGAAGCGATGAACACGACCATTTTTGTAATCAATCGAACAGGCCCAACAAGACATAACAAGTGTGAGACGCCATTCGAACTATGGTATGGAAAAGCACCAAACATTGAAAGATTGAGAATTTTTGGAACAAAATCTTTTGTGTATGTACCGAAGGAAAAACGGAAAAAGCTAGACAAGAAATCAATAATGGGGTACCTAGTAGGGTATAATGAAAATTTCACGGGTTATCAAATTTATCTACCAAGTTTAAAAAACGTGGTCATAAGTAGAAACGTTTTATTCAATGGTGGGGTAGAGTACACTCTTGCGGATTTTTTATTAGTGACTTTTTTTAAAAAATTCTTTTTTATTTGGATATATTAGACTATTCTGAGCATTTTAAGGTGAGGAAAATTTTTTGACCCTCCGCACCCCCCCGCATCTTTTGTAAAAGGCAAATTTGTTTGTTTTGTACTAGAACTTTGACAAATGTCAAAATTTTGTATGAGCGTCTCGCGGAATAAAATTGAAAATTTAGTATTTTGGTGCGGAAAAACCTTGTTTTCCTCACCTAAAAGTAAAGATAATAATCACAGCTAACTAAATATGTGCTTTTTTTTTAAAAAAAATCACTAATAAAAAATCCGCAAGAGTGTACTCTACCCCAATGGTGAAAGATGGTCGTCACTTTCCACAAGTGTGCCCTCGTTCAAAATTGATGAAGCTGAGGTTTCCTCCTTCCAAACTGATGAAACTGATGTTGAAAGTAAAATTGAAATTAGTGACAATAAAACCGAGTTGCAATTTGAAACCGAAGAAATCTTGGATGAGTCCGTACAACATGGCGTAAGCAGCCAGGAAACCCGTCCTTGAAGAGATAGAAACAAAATTAAGAAAACTGATTCTTATGGATGTTCTCTTACATATCTTGCACAAAAATTGTCATTGAATAATTATGAAGCTATGATGTCTGATGAAAAACAGAGTCGGCAAATGGCAATGCAAGACGAAATCAATTCTTAGAACGAAAATGGAACCTGGATTCTGGTTGATAAACCTGAAAATAGAAAGATTATCCATAATCGTTGGGTTTTTATAAAAAAAAATTAATACGGATGGTTCAGATAGGTTCAAGGCACGTCTAGTAATTAAAGGTTATGCACAAAGCGAAAACATTGACTATCAAGAAAGTCCTGTGGTTCGTTTTGATACGATTTGCTTTATGCTAAGCATTGCCATGCAATTTGACTTAACTCTTGGGCAATTCGATGTGAAAACAACCTTACTTTACGGTTATTTGAAGGAAGAAATATACATGAAGCAGCCGGAAGGGTTTGAAGACGGTACTTCATGCGTATGTAAATTTAAAAAAAGTTTGTATGATTTGAAACAGGCTCCTAGATGCTGAACCGATGATTTTAAGAACTTCGTTTGCAGTTTGAGGTTTCGTCCAAGTATAGCTGATCCATGCTTTTATATATATACTAAAAACGATGATATGATTTGACTAGCAGTTTACGTCGATGATGGACTCTTAGCGAGCTCAAAAGAATGTTTAGTAGACAATTTCTCAACTAATTTGAGAAAACAATTTAAAATTACAATTTTTGTTTTTCGGAAAGGAACAGGGAGTGCTTTCCGATACGGATCTAGACGTCCTCCCTCCAGATCGTATCTTAAATAGAGATGTCGAAAATTACAAAATATCGATATTTTTTGGAAATATCGAAATCGATATACATCGTTTGCAAAAAATTTATCGATATATCTGTTCAATTCATAAAAGAATGATTGCGTTCTAAAAAATAGTATATTTATCGTTAATCACATATTTCTTGAAAAGATAAATTTTATTTTTCTCAAAATATTAATAAATAATAATTTTTCCTTATTCACGGTAGAAGAAATATTTTTGTCGGTCTGAAAAAATATCGTTTTTTCTTACCTTTTCGATAGTAAGAATTTTATATCGATATATCGGAAAATTAAATATCGCTTAAAAATATCGATATATTGAAGAAATATAATCGATATTTCGATATATCGATATATTTTCGACATCCCTATTTTAGTTTAAAACTAGCTACTGTTCGAGTAATACGTTAATTGTTATGCTGTCAAATTTGGTACAATATATGGGAATAAAGTCGAGTATAAGAACAGTTCACAAATGGAAGTAGGAATGCCATATGAAAATTAATGTTTACTGAGGGAACATTAATTATCTGCTAGAGAATGCAACTACATCATAAATTCGAATATTAATGCACCAAATTTTCAAATTTACGAAAATCAAAATACAAGTATTTATAGGGTATAATGAAAATTTCACGGGTTATCAAATTTATCTACCAAGTTTAAAAAACGTGGTCATAAGTAGAAACGTTTTATTCAATGGTGGGGTAGAGTACACTCTTGCGGATTTTTTATTAGTGACTTTTTTTAAAAAATTCTTTTTTATTTGGATATATTAGACTATTCTGAGCATTTTAAGGTGAGGAAAATTTTTTGACCCTCCGCACCCCCCCGCATCTTTTGTAAAAGGCAAATTTGTTTGTTTTGTACTAGAACTTTGACAAATGTCAAAATTTTGTATGAGCGTCTCGCGGAATAAAATTGAAAATTTAGTATTTTGGTGCGGAAAAACCTTGTTTTCCTCACCTAAAAGTAAAGATAATAATCACAGCTAACTAAATATGTGCTTTTTTTTTAAAAAAAATCACTAATAAAAAATCCGCAAGAGTGTACTCTACCCCAATGGTGAAAAATGGTCGTCACTTTCCACAAGTGTGCCCTCATTTGACAACTACATCATAAATTCGAATATTAATGCACCAAATTTTCAAATTTACGAAAATCAAAATACAAGTATTTATTACATCTTCACCTCACGAGAGCCAAACAAAACTGATATCTTACGATCGTGTTTTTGAACCGAATTTTGGCTAGCTGGATTATGCGATTTCATTCACAGTTATGAACCCTAGCAAACATAAATGTCGTTTGGGTGCCTATCTCAAGATTCCTAGTGATATGTTAGCAGTGTGAACACATTTTGATTCAACATTCTGCTAGATGTTTCGGTAAATTCTGCTAAACATTTTGAAAGCTGTTTTGATACTTGCTGACAATAGTTTTTAAACTTTTTCTTAATTTTAAGCTTATTTTAAGCATCATCTACATCTGGTGTGTCAGTATTTTTTTATGCAAGTGAGCCTGGAGCCATCATGATCATATTTCGGGAAGGTGTAGTGTTTACGCACCCGTCCTGGTCTTTTACTTCCTGTTTTACAAGGAGGATTGCCGAAACGTGTTCGTTCTTAAATTTGTTCCGTAAGTCGGTCACTTCAGAGAATATTCGTTCACAAGCCGTATTGGACATAGGCATAATCATCATGGCATTTGTAAAATTGACCCTTAGATTATAGAGAACAGGATATGACATCTTATCGAAAACTCGTATACATATAGGGGCACAGCAGCGACATGAGCGTGCTTGCGAGTTAATGGTGAACTTGAAACCCTTTTCTAGACGCAATCCACCAGCTCAGGCGCACATTTTCTCTTATGTCATCAAAAAATTCAATTTACAATTTACAGATTTTTAAGCTAAATTTTTATTTACAATAGGTGTAATATACCCTGCAATGGTCCCCTGCATAGTTTTTTTTGAGTTTCCTTAGATATAAACTCAGAAAATTTAAAATAAATTTGCTCGTCAAAGCATAAGCACGCACCTTTTTCATCTTGGGTCACACCCGTTTTTCATTTTCAGCTAGCGTGGGAGCCAACTGGTGTACGAAAATTGAACTTTAACTCCTTTTTTATCAAATAAATATCTGTGGTGGGAGTAGTGTTTGTAAATGAATTGAACATCAAATGTCAAAACAAAGCAAAATTTAATGAATTTTATAGTATTTCATTGAAAAAATTAGTAATTTGTTGAAAATAAAATAACGTGAGGTAGACTGGAGTGATAGTAACAGTTTAGTGAAGTGATATTCTCATTTTAATAAAATATATCAGTAATAAAGGAAAAACACGAAGTAAATTGTCGGAAAAACTGTTCAAATTATATACTTCAGACGAAGAAAGCTATTTTATTTGCTAACAATGTGAAATTCAATGTTTTCTTTAATTCTTTTAATTGTTTTCAAAGTGAAAAACATTATTTTTCTAATAAAATTTCAAGTTTGAAAATAAGGAACATAGTAAATGACGCATCGGTTGTGAAATTCGTATCAAATCCGTTCAGTGGAGTAGTAGTATGAAACTTGTATAAAATTGTATACTGAAATTTTTTAATAGTTTATTTAGACTGTGTGCTAATCGACGGCATTTTCATACAACTGACATTTTGATTGGCATTATATCAAAGTCACATTTTCGAAAGGTTCTTGTCTCCGAAAATGCCAACTTTATATTGGCCCTTCATTGCTCCGTTCAGGGATAGTTTCGAAACAAAACAGAAACGTCACATGAATGCAGGAAAAAACGTTAGTATTTTAATATATTCTTGAAGTCATATAGGTTAATAGTTTTTTTTCAGTTTAAGTTACAAGCGAAGGTATCAAATGTCAAAAAAGTTCGAACTTCAATTCAAAATGTCGTTCGAAAGGTTATGCCGTCGATTAGCACACAGTCTTAATAATAAAGAACGTGTAACATGAGTAAAAATTACCTATAAATGTTTATAAAAGAATAGATTTGTGTTTTTTAATTATTTGTGTCCAATTCTACTTGTTTCATGGTCGTGTACAGAAATTTTCCGACGTCAATGTTTTTCGTTCAAGTGTGTTAGTAAATTTTGTTAGGTTGCGTTAAAATGGCACGCTCATCTGTCATCGTGTCATATCCTGTTCTCTATAATCTAAGAATTGACCAAAAGTGGATACTTCTCAGTTCCATCTGCCCTGATCATTTCGGTTTCGGAATTCATTGCTGTGCTACCAGAACTTCCTCGCGATTCTAGCAGATCGTTCACTGCGCTGTCTGAATTAAGCTCCCTGTTTTTTTTTTTTGTTTTATTATAAATTTAATTTAGTTTGCCCAATGGGACAATATATAATTCTGTTGGTGATTGTGCTTGCCTGGCTGTGACGGAAGCTTCTCCATTATGAATTTAACCGAGTTTGGTAGTTCCAATGGGTTTGATTTTTCTTTAGCCACAAAATTTCTCCACCGCGTCTTAGCATTGCGAGCGCCCACTGGTTTTGATGGGCTTCTAGCCGTTGTATGTATCCCTGGCTGGTGTGTTTAATTTCTTCTATGACGAATTTTACATCGAGGTCATTGTGTAGGGTAGAGTTGGTCGCATACCACGATGCTTTTGCAAGTAATCTTATCGTTTTCGATTGGAATCTTTGTACAATATCGATGGTGGTTTTTGCACAAGACCCCCAGAGTTGGATACCGTACGTCCAAATAGGTTTGATTACGGCCTTAAAGACCAGTAATTTGTTTGTTAGAGACAATTCGGGTTTTCTGCCCAGCAACCAGTATAGTTTTTTGAGTTGTAGCTCCATTTCTTTTCTCTTTGTTGTCACATGTTTCTGCCATGTCTTTCTGCTGTCCAAATGCATGCCAAGGTGTTTAACGTGTTTTGTCACGCTGAGTGGTTGGTTGTTTAAGGTGACTTCTGGGCGTGTTTTGTTGGACGATGTGAACGTAATCTGTACAGACTTGGATTCACTTTCTTTGATCTTCCACTTTGTCAACC
Organism: Chrysops caecutiens; assembly: GCA_963971475.1. Lineage (NCBI taxonomy): Eukaryota > Metazoa > Arthropoda > Insecta > Diptera > Tabanidae > Chrysops > Chrysops caecutiens. Next base: position 48,267,317 of record OZ020567.1, on the reverse strand, counting down.
ACAGTTGTATCTTGTTTAGGTGGCTTTGCAGGATACTGGAAGCCATTTGGAGGCATTCATGGACGGCAACGATGGCGGTGTCTTCAGTGAAAGTTGCTACTATCAGCTTGTTGTTAGTTGGAAGATTTTCGGTGAACAGTGCGTACAAAATGGGTCCAAGAACGCTGGCCTGTTAGACTTCTGCCATCACATATTGGATGCCTGAATGACAGTTTCTGATGTGGACACTAAATTGTCTGTTATTGATGTAGGATTTCAACAAGAGAAAGTATTTTGGGAGCTTATATAGTATTTTGTAAATTAGTCCTGGGTGCCAAACTCGGTCTAAAGCTTGCTGTATGTCCAGGAAAGCGGCTGTGCACAAGTGTTTTTTTTCGAGCCCATCTTTAATGGCTTGTTACCCCATGTACTTGTTCGATGGTGGAGTGCCTTTTCCTGAATCCGAATTGGTGGTCCGGGATCAGGTCGAGTTTGCTAATGTCAGGGTTAAGCCTATTCAGTAGCACTTTTTCGAACACTTTCGATAGCGCTGGGAGCAGGCTAATGGGTCTATAGGAAGCTGGCAGTTCAGTTGGTTTACCTGGTTTGGAGATAACTATTATCCTATCGAGTTTCCATGAGCACGGGAAGTGGGATGTTCATAGGATCGCATTAAATAAAGAAGCAAGGTAAAGTACTCTTTTTTTGGCAGCTCCTTGAACATTCTGGGAGTGATGTGATCGTGTCCTGGGGCTTTAAATGGGCTAAAATTTTTCGTTATCTCATAGTTGACCTCTGTAAATCTGAAGGATTTAATGGGGAGATCCATTGGTAGCGGGCTGGTTAGGAATTCTAGTACACTGCTCCCCCGGTATTCGCGAGGTATGCGTTCCGAAAAATGTTCGCGTACATTGAATTCGCGAATATCGGGGTTCTAGTTTCATACAGGTGTTTTTATTTATTAAAAAAAATTTTAGAATATGTGCAAACTTTTATTTTAGTTATGTTTAAAATCTAGTCGCTCTTTGGTTTGAAAGTTTAATATTTTGGGTTGTTTAACTTCCTTCTTCTTATCTTCTAGTAGAATTTTATATGACGTTAGCGAACAATTCATTGCTCTTCTAACGCTAGAAGTGCGTTCCCAGTTATCGTCAATTTTGTTTATCTCTTCACTTAACCGGTTCGCCACTGCGAAAATCATAGAAAGGTTTTTAATTGTTAATTTGTCTTCATTGATTTTATCTGTATTTTCGGAGGCCTTGGAATATTCTTCGTCTGCTGCACGCTATTCTTCTATGGAAAGTTCAGCATCGTGTGCCTGAATCACTTCTTCTATATTCTTCACATTTATATCAGCAAGACCTTCTTCACCCAATGACCTTCCGAGCTGTAGAATTTCTTCTTGTATGACAGGCTGCAGGTCAGATAATACCGTGGTAGCATTAAACATTTCAGGCCAAATCTTTTGCCATACATCATTTAGAGTCGAATTTCTCAGTTCATTCTATGCCGTCTGGGTGTTTTCTACTGCATTTAAGATGTTACACGACTTCCAGAAGGTGCGAGTGCATTCGCGATCGGCAGTGCTATCTTGAGTCTTATCAAGCATATGGTAAATCCACAGGGTGACTCGGGGCGTTATCAATTAAAAGCAGAGCTTTTCTTGTAAGGTTTTTTGTTTAAGATATTGAGTTACTTCTGGGCAGAAGCAATTTTGAAACCAATCTTTGAATAGCAAAGACGTCATCCAGGCTTTTTTATTAGACCTCCAATGTACAGCCAAAATGGATTTATTTATGTTTTTGAAAGCTGGGTGATTCTCGGAACTACAGACCATGAAAGGTTTACACCTAAAATCTCCGATTGCATTGGTGCAGAAAAGAAGAGTAACCCTGTCTTTCATAGCCTTGGAGCCAGGAGCACGTCGTTCTTCTTGTGACAGGAACGTTCGAGAAGGCAACCGTTTCATGAAATATTTTCCGCGAATGATTGAATTCGCGAATAGGGAATTCGGGAATCACGGGGGAGCAGTGTATTTCCGATTCTTCCTCCACTGGGTTGGATCCTGTGTGGTTGGGCGTAAATACTGATTGTAAGTGATTCGCAAATTAAATTAAAATTAAAAATAAATTAAACTATTATTATTACACAAATTACTTCGAATTTCCCCTCATTACTTCTGGCCCAGCTTCCATCGCCTTTTCTCACTGGCTTGTTTTGTTGGCCTTCCAGAGCGAATAGCCGGAATCTATTTTGTTGGTTAAACTATTTAAGTAGATTTTGAAGGTATCGGCCCTGTATCGTTGCAACTCTATTTTTAGCTTTTTGGTAGCTGAGTTTAGCCTTCGTTTATCCATTGAGTTCCGACTAAGTTGCCACTTTCTTTGGAGTTTTCTTTTTTCAAGTATCATTTCTCTTATCTGTTTAGGGTAGTTGCGTTCCTGTTGGATGGCTTCCTGTGTTGCTGAAGACAACGCATTTGTCATTAATTGGGTGAGGTATTCGGTAGCATTAATTATATCATATTTGGTTCTCATCGGTTGGTTTCCCGATAAGTTTTGTTCGATGAATTCCCTGTAAGAGTTCCAGTCAGTCCTGGAGAATAGTTTTGAAGCTGTCTTGTTTGCACAGAGTTTTATGAGTACTGGTGTGTGGTCAGAAGAGAGATCGAGGCATGCATTAACGCTTACGCTCCTACTGTTTACGCCGTTGGATATGAAGAGGTCCAGAATATCTGGTAACTTTTACAGGTCAGTGGGCCAGTAGGTGGTTTGGTCTTGGCTGAGGCTGGAGTAACTATTGCTTATTATGAGGTGTTTTTTTTAAATAATTATTGTTTGTAGTAGAGGTGCTTACCTCTATACATTTTTTCATCCAATTTCGACATTATTGCAACCAATTTCGACAAACTAACATTCAATTTCGACATTTTTGCACCTAATTTCGACAATTTTTGCTGCTCATAAAATACCAAGTATTTTTCACGCTCCGATAGTCCTGCAAATCAAATCATGGAGAAAAAAAAATTGAGTTGGAGTTGGCGAACAAAGTTTCGTTTGCTACTGAATCATTCATTCATTCAAATTTTGATTCACTTTTTTCAGTAATACTTCTAAGCATGACGCGCAAATATGCCAAAATATCAGAGGAATCGAGGAGAGCTCTGATCAGCAAAGACGAAGACGGAAGTGATTACATTGCTTTGGATATCGGCATCAAGAGGACAACTGCCATCTCAATCGTTCGAAGCGGTAAAGTTAAGGTCACTCAGCGTGGAGGAAGACGCGAAAAATGCAGAAAACTTACTGAGAGAGATCTGGATGATGTGATTCAGCGAATTGACAATCGTGTCTGTTTTTCTACTCTTTACAAGCGGCTTGATGGACGGCTCATAACATACAAAATATTGACGAAGGAACCAGTTTCACGAAATACCCCTGAAAACATTGAAAAGCGTCGACAATTTTCATTGGACTATCAAAATGAAACTCGACGCAAGATACACCTCGATGAAACGAACTTTAACCTCTTCAGATTTGGCGCAAATTTTGTCGTTCAAGGGTTGGTTCTCGAGCAATAGTTCTGTGAGAGCTAACAAAGGAGTACACTTAAATGTGATACTCGCAATTGATGACGGGGGCAGCATCATTCGAATAGAGTCTTATGTGGGATAAATTAACGACAAGTTTCGCGGATTCATGACCGCCTTTTCTTCGGATTTAGAAAGCGAGAATGCCGTTTTTTACATGGACAATGCCCCTATTTATGTGAAACAAGACAATTTCGGAGATGTGCGTGAAGAGCATGTCATTCGCCTTATTCTCCACAGCGTAATCCATGTGAGTTTTGCTTTTCGATGCTGAAAGCCGCCATTCGGAAATACCTTTCCGGGAATAGTCCGCGCGAGGATAACCTTCTGACCTCACATAGTACTCTTGGTCCAGCTCGCGCTCGCCTGTTGCAAGAGGCCATGAATGTGGCGAAAGAAGAATTGACGCGTGTGAAAATCCGCGTTTTTTACAGACTCGTGGACAGGATGATTGCTGCCTGCACGCAAGGGCAACCCCTAGTGGATTAAACTGTGGCTTATATAATTATATAAATTTTAAATTAGATAAAAAACCAATATATAAAATAAATAAATAATAATTCATCCAATCTTTAAACACATTCTTAGCCTTTAGGATCATCATATACTTGTTTTTTACTTTGAATCTTTCATCCTACTCTTAATATTTTCTAAGCATTAAGAATCTTTTTGGAACTAATTTACATAAAATAATCAAAGTCCTTAAACACGAAGTCGGATCAAGGAACAAAGGAACTTTTTACTGTGACTAATTATGACGTTAATCTGTGGTGCTGCTTCCTGCAAGGATAGGAGTTCCGGTAGGCTGTTGTCCTGCCATGGCCTGTGTGATGCCTATTTCCACCCTAAATGTGTGGGTCTTAATGGTGCGCTAGCTGACAAAGTCGAATCTAAAGGTCTCGTATAAAAGTCTTTACGCTCTCGGAGAGGAGATGCTCCTCGTTTAAGATCATCGTCCCTCCTGCCTTCTTTGATCTCCTCCTTAATAAATCTAACTGGCCTAAAGATGTCTTCCTAAAGGAATTTCTTCCCAGGGATAGGTCCACCAGAAGTGTCGTTGCGGACGACGAGGCCATAAATTCTCCCCCTTCGCACGGTGGCTTCCTGCTGGCAAAAAACTTCCCGCCCTCTCAATCTTCTACCAAAACGTGAGGGGTCTTTGTACTAAGACCTACTCCACTTTCTTATCCTCCCAAACACTACCCCATGACGTTATCTGCTTGACAGAAACGTGGCTCTGCTCAAATATACACGATCTTGAATTCCTGGATCCCCTATTATAACTTTTCGCAAAGACCGCTCCCATGGCGATCCAAACCGTCGAGGCGGGGGAGTGTGAATAGCTGTGCGCTCCTCACTAAACGCTTCTTTAATCCCCAGCCCATCTCAAGAACCGCTCGAAATCATCGCAGTTCGGACTCGTCTCCCATCGGCGAATGTTATTCTCCTTACATGCTACATCCCTCCTCGCTCAAATGATCACGTGTACCACCACCTCTCTGACCTACTCGACTCTTTTTCCGGTCTAACACCATGTACAGACCATATACTTCTCCTAGGCGATTTTAACCTCCCCATGCTAGAATGGACTTTTGATCAGGAATCGAACTGTTTCCTAGCTGTAAACCCTTCCTCACCCTCCAAACTTTCCGTCGTTGACCTCTCATCTCTTCATTGATTGTCTCAGATCAATCCTATTAAAAACCGGTATAACCGGCAACTCGATCTCGTTCTATCAAATGATCCAACTAACGTACTTGTCTCCAACTGCTCGTTGGAACTCTGCAACGTCGACGCTCATCGCCCCCCCCCCTCACCGTTAGCCTTTTCCACTCTCACCCAACTCTCGTTTCCCCACCAACCTCTCCCCATCGTCTAAACTTCCGAAGAACGAATTTCGACCTGCTTAACTCAACTCTTCACAATATTTTTCGTGGTATGAACTTTACAGGTAGTGATCTTTCCTCATATATCACCGTGTCTTACGAATCTTTGCTCCATGGTATCTCTATTTCCACTCCGACCTCTGCATCTCCTCCTCCCAACCCCTCTCCTCCTTGGTACACAAGAGAACTGAAATCTATGAGGAACAAGCGAAACTCCAACTGGAAACGTTTTATCGCTCCGGGCTTACCTGAGGTCTATGACAATTTCGTAGCTTCATTTACCAACTTTGCATCCCTTTAGGTTTTATTATACCGACTACCTAATGTCGGTCGGAACAAATCTCCGGGACAATCCCCGTGGCCTCTTCTCCTTTGTTAACGCAAAAAGAAGACAGCGTAAGGACTGCTACCCTCATACCTTTTCGTACTTAGGTGTCGAATGCGATCAGCCTCAATCGATCGCGAATATGTTTGCCAGCTTTTTTTCCTCCACATTCCACCGTGGGTCATTTGAGCCGGACGTATCTTACTTTACTTCCCTTTACAATAACACTTCACCACCTGCGGTTGACCTTCCTATTTTTACTTTTGATGAACATGAAGTTTATCAACGGCTTATACTTCTCAAAGACGACTTTTCCTCGGGCCCAGACGGTATCCCTCATACTATTGAAGCGGTGCGCGTCCAACTTGGCGCAACCACTATCACGCTTATTCAATATTTCCATCAATACTGGGGTTTTCCCTGACCATTGGAAGCACGGTTTATTTACTCCGGTCTTCAAGAAGGGTTCCAAGACGCTTGTTACCAATTATCGGCCTATTGCCAAACTTTCTGCAATCCCTAAACTTTTTGAAAAGCTTCTAGTTGAGAAAATTTACCCGTCCTTTGCTGCTATTATATCTCCACACCAGCATGGCTGTAAGGATCACCCATTTTTAGTAATGGAATAATCACCCTGTTAAAAATTAGCAAAGACACATTAGTACGATCAAATTTAGCATAGGAACATTATAACATTATACATTATAACAAATTAGCACAGACACAAACACTACACATTATAAAAAATTAGTGAAGACACAAAGATTGTACATTATAACAAATTAGTGAAGACAATCACTAGAATCTGTATTAGAACAGAAATTTAGATTATGTACCTACCTGATGCACTTGCCTAGCATAGTTGCACAATATACCTAGAACATAGGGGACATATGAAGAATCGATACTTAGAACTAAGTGTAATCAATTCTTCATCAATTTTGGTTCTCATGGGAACTTAATTCCCATGAGGTTATTAAACTTAAGTTCAATCTGTGAAAACCATTATAAATAGCATAATGATGTTTGAATAAAGTCAGTTATTGTCTTAACATTGAACAGGAGAGTTGTCATTTGGATAATCACAGAGCACTGATTGGTGCTCTTCGTTATCTTAACTATCTCACGTCAATATTGGTCGGTGCTTCAGACGAGCACTTCAATATGGTGAGCATTTAAGTCTCCGATTTTCATATAAACATTACATGGCGACCCTGCCAACTTGTATTTAGGAATCTTCAACAACACAAGCAAATGCTTCGACGTCGATGGTGACTGAAGATGGGCTAATTATTGTAAAAATCGACTTAAAGAAAATAAACTATGGGACGTACAAACTGAGGAGGAAACCTACTTTGGAGGAAAAACTCAGAGACCTGCTTAATGGACCAAGGCCTAGGTATCCTGACAAGCAACGAAAAGCTCCAACACAAATAATAAAAAAGAAGCAGAGGGAAAACAACGCCAAATAAGGAAGCAACTAGTCGAGCTTCACAAACTGGCAGCAATTACCGCTGGCCCCTTTAAAACACAGTTGTTATTAAAAATTAATAACTTGAAAACCTTAAAGAAATATTATAAAAAGCTGCATGATGATGAAATTATAAAAATCATTAAAGACAATAGCGTTAATTAGCTGATTAATTGTGAAATATTAAAAAAAAAAAAAAAAAAATAATAATAAATAGTGTATTTAAGTAAAATTTGTGAATTGTATTGCTTATTGGGTCATCATGGGCGCTTTCAATAGTAAACGTAAAGAATTTAAAGAAGAATTTGTCATTTATAACAATGCTGCTGCGTCTAATAATAATATTTTCCAACAAAGGAATCTAAGTGATTTTCAACTAGTTCTTTTGATTCTTTTATTGAACGTAGGATTTCATGCGCTTTCGTATGCAGAATGCATAATAATGGCGTCAGGCTTGCAAACCCTTTCTCAAGATTTAAAGAAAATTTTAGAGAATTTTACGAAAACTCCCAATAGATCCTATAGTTCACAATATTTATTGGAAAAGCAAATATGTATAAAAAAGATAAGAGAGAAATTTAAAACAGGATATTTAGAATTTTTGAAAACAGATAAAGACTTAGCTATATCCTTAAAAACAAATTTTGATCAAATTTATGCGCAGGTAAATGAAATTATTGATAATAAAGCTTCAATTTATTTGGGAACAAGTAATTCTGATATAGATATTGTAAAAATGGCGTCATTTGACATAACCACAGCCATTAAGGTAATACCAGAATTTCAAGGTGAAATAAGAGAACTGGGCAATTTCCTGAATATAATAGAATTTCTACATGACACACTCAAAGATGACACTGAGAAAGACAAGCTCATATAATTCGTCTTGAAAACAAGACTAGCAGACAATGTCAAAAATAAACTCATAACATATTCTGCTCCAACTAATTTGAGAACTTTACAAAATGTTTAACAAAAAGCATTTAAGCCAAACAAAACTTCACTGTCAATACAGTCAGAATTGGCCAAAAAAATTTCATGGAAACAAAACCGTTTCTGATTATGCTCAAAAGATAGAAAATTTAATGTCCCAATTAAATATGCTGCAAATTTCTGAACAAGGTGAATCGCACTGAGACATAATCTCGACATTAAACGAACAAATTGCATTAAATGCATTTAAGAATGGTCTCAATGAACCGATAAAATCAACTGTCTTTGCAGCCAGGCCCACCAAATTACAAGATCCAATTCAAGTAGCTTCTGAATTGGATCGTCCCAATAATCAAGCAAGCCTCTTCCATTATAACAAAAATCTTGGACATAATAATTTCCGTAGAAATAATAATATGAACAACTACCAGAATTCTCCTAGAAACCCAAATTTTTCCCAACGACGAAATTTTAATTTTAATAGACCCAACAATAATAGACGACCCCAGCAGTCATCTTACAACAATGTAAGATCGAGAAATGACACAAATAATAGAAATACGAATTATAATAAAAGGGTTAATGTGGTTACATCAGAAGATGTTGAGCGCACTGAATCGGGAAACGCAGAAAACCCCGAATCGGAGACGGGGATAAACAATTTATTTCAAGAACAGTAAGAGTATTCACTCTAGATTTTGACCAACTTCATATATTTAAAAACGGATGTATCCCAAGTATCACTTTCATTTTTAATAGACACAGGTGCTGATATATCAATTATAAAAATAAATAAGTTAAATAATTCAAATAATATATCGACTGAAAGTATATGTGAAATATCAGGTGTAACAAATTCAAAATCATACTCCTTAGGTACTATGAATTCGAAACTAAATATATCAGGTCAAAATATTTATCAAACATTTCATGTGGTTGAGGAAGCATTTCCAATCTTAACAGATGGCATATTGGGTAGAGACTTAATCAATTTAATCAAAATTTCATGTAAATTAGATTATGAATCTTTCACGATAACATTATTACTAGAAGATGGGGATGTTACACTTCCAATGCATAGAAGAATGCCAAAAATTGAACAAATAGTTGTTCCAGCAAGAATGCAAATTATTCAGGCAGTAAATGTTAATATTGCGAAAGATGGCATCGTTTTTAACGAACAAATACAGGAAGGTGTTTTCGTAGCCAACAGCTTAGTACCTACTAAAGGTGTGGCACATGTTAAAATACTTAACACTCTGGATCATGATATAGTACTAAGCAATTTTATACCAAAGATAGAACCTTTGGAAAACTATCACATCTTAAACTTTAAAACTTCAAGTACTGATGCTCATAGAATTGAAAGGCTTATGTATGAGCTAAATATTAGTGGTCTTGATAACTCTGCAAGAAAATCCATAGTAAACATTTGCAAGAAATTCGCAGATATATTTTATCTTCAAGGGGATACTCTTAGTTATAATAATTTTTATGAACAGAAAATTCCAGTAATAGATAAAAGCCCGGTTTATATAAAAAATTACAGACTACCACATTCTCAGGTGGAAAAAATTAATTGATGAGGATATCATAGAACCTTCGGTAAGTCCATATAATTCACCACTTTTGATAGTGCCAAAAAAGTCAGATGGTAAGACTAAAAAATGGCGACGAGTTGTAGATTTCAGACAATTAAACAAGAAAATCATGGATGATAAATTTCCTTTGACCAGGTTAGATGATATTCTTGATAGGCTAGGGAGAGCAAAATACTTTTCAACCCTCGATCTTACAAGTCCTTTTCATCAGATTCCATTACACCCTAATTCGAGACCCTTAACAGCTTTTTCAACGAGTAGTGGACATTATCAATTTAAACGTTTGCCATTTGGTTTAAAAATTTCTACTAATAATTTTCAGAGAATGCTGTCAATAGCATTAGCTGGTTTAGACTCTGAAGCATTTTTATATGTGGATGATATTATCATCTTTGGTTGTAGTTTACAACACCACAATTTGAGTTTAATTAAAACATTTGAGAGACTTCGGAAATTTAATCTCAAACTGAATCCACAAAAATGCAACTTTTTACGTACAGAAGTCACTTATTTAGGACATCTTATAACCCAAGATGGAATCAGAACAGATCCCAAAAAATATGACACAGTACTAAATTATCCACAACCTACAACAGCGGAAGAAGCAAAGAGATTCATAGCTTTCTGTAACTATTACAGACGTTTCATTCATAACTTCGCTGAAATAGCTAGGCCAATCAATAATTTAGCTAAGAAAGATACTCCCTTCGTCTGGTCTCATAAGTGTCAGGAATCATTCCTAAATCTGAAATCAAAATTAATTAATGCTCCCATACTACAATACCCGAACTTTGAAGAGAAATTTGTAGTAACCACAGATGCATCGCAGTTCGCACTTGGTGCTGTCTTATCCCAAGGTGAAATTGGAAAAGATTTACCCATCTCTTATGCCAGTAGGAGTTTAAATAAGCATGAGATGAAGAAACCAATTATAGAAAAAGAACTTTTGGCAATACACTGGGCGATAAATTTTTTTAGACCATACCTTTACGGTAAGAAATTTATAGTTGTAACAGACCATAGACCCTTAGTAAGTTTGTTTACCCATAAAAACCCATCCTCAAAGTTAACACGTATACGAGTGGACTTAATGGATTATGATTTTGAAATTCTTTACAAACAAGCGAAAATTAATACTAATGCTGATGCTTTGTCACGAATAAAGCTAGATTCAGATATTTTAAAAGACATGATACCTACAGATATAAAAGTCATGACAAGAGCAATGATAAAAAAGAAGGAAACTCCACCGAAAAGAAATAGTAATTCTTGTAGTGTAGAGCCTGATCAACTCTATGCTTGGGAATGTACTTCTATTTCTGAAACTAGAGGAGTAAAAAAGTTGAGATTTGAAGCGCGCGAAAATATAGGAAGTTTGCCTCGAGTTATTATAGAAAACAAAGCAGTAGTTGTCGAAATTAGCAATAATCCATGTTATACCTTAGGTTTAATCTTGGAGACGCTAATATTCGTGGCTAGAAAAAAAAATATTCAAAAGCTAGCGCTAGCGAAAGAAGATATTATATTCAAGGATATAAATATAAATGAATTTAAAGGAATATTTAATGGATTGCAATCGAAAATAAAAGCAGATAGAGGGCAAACAAATTTGAAAATAATTTTGTACAAATCTCCTCATAGAATAATAGATGATGAAATGAAAATTAATATAATAAAAGAGTTTCATGACTCACCCTATGGGGGCCACTGTGGTATCAAAAGAACAATAAATAAAATAAAACGATATATTTGGAAAAATTTATATAACATGGTTAAGAATTACGTCAGCAAATGTCAAACCTGTTCAAAAAATAAAATCACCAAACATACGAAAGAAAAGATGGTCATAACAGATACACATTCCACGAGTTTTGAAATAATTTCTTTAGATACAGTAGGTCCTTTGAAAATATCCAAAGAGTTTAGGTACATATTAACAATCCAATGTGAACTGACTAAGTACATAGAAGCAATCCCCATAGAGAACAAAGAAGCACTAATAATAGCTAAGGCATTATTAGAAAAATTCATTTTAAAATTTGGAACTTTCAAAATTTTAAAATCTGATTTAGGATCCGAATTTGTTAATGAGTTATTCAAAAATTTGTGTAGTTTGCTTCAAATACGCCAAATTAATTCAACACCTTATCATCATGAAACTCTGGGATCTATTGAGAGAAATCATAGAGTACTCAATGAATATTTAACTTCATTTGTACAAAATAGTGAATGGGATGAGTGGATATCATATTATGTATTTTGTTATAATACGACACCTCACTCTGATACAGGATATACTCCGTATGAATTAGTATATGGGCGATTGGTTACTTTTCCTAGTGACATAGTTATGAATGAATCTCCGATATATAACTATGATGATTATGTACAGGAACTAAAATTTCGTTTACAGGAAGATAATGAAAGAATTAAAGTAATATTAAATGATGCAAAAATAAGAAGAAAATATTATTTTGACAAATCAGCTAAGCCACTAAAAATAAAAATAGGAGACAGAGTACTGTTAAAAGATGAAAATAAGAAAAAATTAAATAAGCAATACAATGGTCCTTTTGAAGTATTGGACATAGATGATGAAAACGTAAAATTAAGGATAGAAGATAAGATTATATATGTGCACAAAAATAGGTTAAAGGCAATTGGTTAAAAAAAATAGCGATAAGATAGTAAATAAAAACATACTTAAATCTTGTATAACAAATGTAATCATCATTATTGTAGTAACATAACTTATATATTATTATCATTGCCAGAGTACAACCCAGAAAGAAGTCAACTAGGATGAAATCCTTGAAGAAACAGCAAAATTGTTCAGCGAACTAAGGCTGGATGAACCGGAAGAAGAGTGAATTCGCAGTCAAGAAGAGATAGAAGGTGCATTTAGAGCCGGCGACGAAATTAGAATGATGATTTGGGAAAGTGAGAGACGTAAATCACGTGACGAAAGAAGGAGTGGTCGATTCTCCACAACAAAAGATGCCAGAACCAGAAGAATCATCGAACAAAAGAGTGGCAAGCAGCAAAGAAGCGAGAGAAAATCACGGGACAAAAATTAAATGCATAATTATGTCAGTATTTAGAGCAAAGCTTTTACAAAAACAAAATGTTTCAAACCCGAAATAAATTCTAAAATATTTTTCTTAAACGGTGGGGATGTAAGGATCACCCATTTTTAGTAATGGAATAATCACCCTGTTAAAAATTAGCAAAGACACATTAGTACGATCAAATTTAGCATAGGAACATTATAACAAATTAGCACAGACGCAAACACTACACATTATAACAAATTAGTGAAAACACAAAGATTGTACCACAGACAACTATTCAGATTTTCTGTCTTCATGTAACGAGTTGGCACACGTTTTCGAAAGCTCTTTTGAAGAGCTTTCACGAATTCATTTTGATTTTCGACTGAGCGAAATTTAAGAGCTTTCCCTTGCTACGAGGAGATGAGCGCCTCTCAATAGCATTCTCGCGAAGAATAATGTCAACATTATTTACATTCCCTCTTACCCCTTTGCACCGCTACAAATCCAAAACCGGTCTAGAATTTTTCATGGATTGCATTGATCTATGCAAAAACTCAATATTGGTTTTGCACCAAATATGTGAAAATTTCATGTGGATGAAATTCTGTATTGTATGGGTTTGCATCGCATAGTGCAGTAAATTTTGAAAGTTTTTACGTTTAAATAAATTTTTGAGTTTGAAATTTGAAAAAAAAAAATTCTACTTATTAATTGTAAGTGGTTAATTTTTATTTTTATAAATTGGATTTATATATAATGGTTTAATGAAATGTGCAATACGTTTCATTTTGCATGTACGTGTCGTTATATTCGCTTTTGTCCGTCTTTAGTTGCATGTTGCAATACATATGCTCTAATTATTTACCTACTTAAAATAAGACTAACCTTACTTCACTTATGTTACCGGTAAGTGTCACTAATTTCTCCGCCAAATATATATGCATATATTAAAAAAATATGTCTTAAAAAATATTATTTTCATTACTATTGAGGACGGTTAATTTTGCTTTTGAAAGAAAACGACCCAATCTATTTCATTGATACACGTTAAAACAATTATTTTCAAACATTTTATTTCAAATTTTTTATTTTATTTGTAAATGAAATATTCCTTTTGAATGTCACTTGAATTCACATCGCATCTAAGAAAATAATTTTCCCAGTTGATTTGCAAAATATTATGAAGTTAACTTTTAATAATTACGTTCTAATTTCAATTTACTTCCTGATTTTTGCCAATGTTCATGACTAAGAACTAATATTTGTCCTGAGTCTTCTGACATCGTAATCCAACAAATGAATATGTAGCCTTAAAAGTGAAGCATTGAAGAAAACACTTCTAGTCTTAAGAAAATATGGAAAAATTTGGTTTAGAAATTTTCGACTACTAGAACGAGCTGGCGGATTCTATTCTTGGGAATCCTTAAATGGTTATATGGTGAGTAAATAATGCAACGACCATCTGAAGACATACTTGGGTGATAATTAATGTCAAGTGATAATAATCATTATTGTGAGTATTATTCTTTTGTTTAGACTATGGGAATTTTCAGCATGTAAATATTGAAACAACTTAGACGCATGAAGTTGTTCGTTAGTTCAGGAAAGATATTTGATTTTTCATACCAAAAACATTTCAACATGCTATTAATTTCCGAAATTAGATGTCACACCAAAGAAATAAGTGCATTGTGCCAGGATGTGGAATGAATAAGCGCTTATTTCCCGAAAGAAAGCTGCATAGATTTCCTATTAAGAACATGGAGATGTATGAAGTTTGGTGTAAGGCGATCAAAGTAGATATAAGAAATCGAAAATGTCCTTATATATGTAGTCGTCATTTTGGGGCAGATGATTACGCAAAGTCACATTTGAAAAAGACATCGTTTCCTCGTTTTCATCTTAATGGTCCAGATGAAGATCTACCTAGCAACTTTACGAATTCCAAGAAAATTCGAACATACGGACAACAGGATAAACAATCCAATGATGTAACGTTGAAGGAATTGGATGAAATGTCAAAGGCAATCTGTGTTCCACCATCCACTGAGGAATTTGAAATCGCCTGTGGCAGGTGCTTTGAATACCATCGGCAATTTGAAAATTGTTGCCAGAAATTGAAAACGGTACAGGCAGTAAACAGAAAACTTCGCACTCAAATAGCTAGAATAAAGCAAATTAATAGGAATTTGAAAAAGCAGACAGAATTGCATCGAAATAAAAGGGCGGTCTTACGAGCCAAAGCATGTGAGAGTGTAGGAAAACGAATTGATGCACTGAAATCTGTGAACGAGAGAAGTAAAACATTTTCAAAGCTAATAACTTCTCACGAAACGCATAAGATATATTCGGAGGACGAAAAGTGGCTATGTCAGTGTCTGTATTTCAGATCATCAGCCGGTTATAATTTTCTAAGAAACACTCTCAGTTTTCATTTGCCACACCCAAGTTCCCTACATAGATGGATCACGATAAAAAATTTATCTCCAGGTCCAAATACACTCGTTTTAGAGCAAATAGAAAAGGTAATTAGAAATTCTTCGGAGTTCGAAAAAGAGGTTGTTCTAATTTTTGACGAAATGAGTGTGCAAGCCAATTTAACATATGATAAGTCGAAAGATAAAATTATTGGATTTGTAGACTACGGCAATGATAATACATCCAACACTATTGCAAAATCAGTATGTGTATTTAGTGTACGTAGTATACTTGGGAAATTCAAACAACCTCTTTACTATGTACCTTGTACAAGTAATATACCGGCTGAACAACTATTAGTGGAATTATTCAAGTGCCTTGATATTTGCGAAAAAATAGGTTTAAATGTCCGTGCGTTATGCTGCGATCAAGGCCCAACAAATAGAAAATTTTATAATAGTTTGAGCACATCAAAAGACACTCCATATTTTTCGCATCACGGTAAAAAGATATTTGTTTTATATGATTATCCACACTTATTCAAAAGCATGAGGAATAGACTTTTGGCTAATGATTTAGCTACAGATGATGGTATAGTTAGCTGGCGAGTCATATCTTATCTTTATAGAATGGAAAGTAACAACTCGACAAAGAAATGCCCCAAGTTAACTTATGCTCACATATTCCCTACAAACTTTCAAAAAATGAATGTTAAACTTGCAGTTCAAGTTTTTAGTGACAGTGTCGCTGTAGGTTTGGAAACTTTGCATTGCACAAGCAAATTTCCATCCGAATTGAAAGGTTACGCTTTGCCAACAGCACTATTTTTAAGAAAAATGAACCGCCTGTTCGATGTGTTAAATGGAAAGCCTCATCTTACAAGAGAAGAGAGAAACATTGATTTCCTCAAGGAGATGCAAAGATATTTGCTGGTAATAAAGCCTGTTGGCGTCAGAGATAGGGCAGTCTGCTTTAAGGGAACAAGTATGACAATAGAAGGTATTCTCCAAATAAGTAGAGAAATGTTTTCCGAATTCGATAGTTTGGAATTCATAAACACTAAAAAAATAAACCAGGATCCTTTGGAAAATTTATTTGGCCAAATTCGCTGTAGGAACCCAAACAAAACAAATCCAAGTGTTTATGAGTTTGGATGCTTATTTGCGAAAATATTATCGATGAAGTTTTTGTTCAACTCCAAATTTGCAAATTGTAAAGAAGATGAAGATGTTTTGTTGAACGTAGATTGGAATGCCGTATTTGAAAAGCAGTCGGTTGAGGACAATGTGGTTCTAGAGTCGGACCGACCTCTGTTAGTAGATTTAACAGATACGTTTGAGTGCATTGAAGACGATTTTGATATTGATTGCGACAAAAACGAGGAAAGCACGGTTTCCGTTCATGTACCGGACTTAACTGACCTCTCTACTCGATATTTCGCAGGGTATTGTTACTATAAAGTATTGAAAAATATGACATTGCCGTGTAGAGACTGTGAGGAAACTTTGTGCAACTTAACTTAACAGTTCGGAAATACTGATAAAATTAAAAGAATATGAGAATTGTGACGGCAGCCCAGTTTTAGTATGGCCATCAGAACGTTACTATCGAGTCTGTAAGCTACACGTTTCGGTATTTAAAAAATATTTTGATATATGTCCGTCTCTTTCTAATTTAAAAAAAAATATCACAGAAAGATGCGTGACATTAACAAATTTGTACTTTAATGATTGGTTTGGCGAGAATGAAAATTGCAAGAATCATAGACTGATGTTATTAGATTCACTCATAACGATTTTGTTGTGGAAACACTGCAAATGGGGTGTGAGTGATAAATCCAAGGAAAATGGTTCTTGCACGATAAAACAAAGACTTTTAAGAATAAGGAACATTTAAATTGGCTTGCGAACGGGTACAAATTTAGCAAAAGCACAGAAACAATTAAAATTATGCATCTTAACATAAAAATAGTGCTCTAACTCTGCCATTGGCGGTCCCAAGCCCGCGTGAGAAAAGAGGAGGGGAGATGCTTATGCAAAAATTTATTTCGCAAAAGGACCAAACCAAAAAATTTTTATTTTATACATGCACATAATATTGTGACATAATATTATGCAGAAAATGCAGAAATTTAGAAAAATCAAAAAATAGAGTAGATTGTTCATATAATTGAACTCGCTAGAATGCTTCGTAGCCAAAAGCTTCTGAAAATTCAAAGGTTTTCTAAAAATATGCTATTTATAAAAGCACATATATTATTTGTAGATAAATAGTATTGAGAATATCTCCAATTTCCGGCAAAATCTATACTGTGTACAAATGAATTTTGATGCCAATATTCAAAACATCATATAACTTGATTAATTATTATTGAATCATTTAGA
The DNA here is from genome assembly GCA_963971475.1 of Chrysops caecutiens. Lineage (NCBI taxonomy): Eukaryota > Metazoa > Arthropoda > Insecta > Diptera > Tabanidae > Chrysops > Chrysops caecutiens. The sequence goes on along the minus strand of OZ020567.1, from coordinate 48,249,678 downwards.
TTAATTCTAAATACTCTCAATGCAATTCTTTATACACATAAATGACAACAATAGCAAAATATGGTAAGAAAACCAACGGCAATAATTTTTTCTTTCAATATGATAATAATGGTAATAATAATTAAAATAGTATTTGAAAATTACATAACATTAGAAGTACAATTTGAAACTACTTGAAATTTAAATACACATAAACCATAAGACTTATGCATAGACAAATTCATAAAATTTAACATTTAAAATAGTAATCACAAATAGTAAAATAAAACTAAAAACTTACAAAGATCGAAAAAATATCATAAACTTTAAAGCGATAGATGCAAATAATATAATAGTTTCCTAAAAATTTCAAACAAATCGTTTTCAGTTTCATAGATATCAGTATAAAAATTTTCTTTAACAAAAAATTTCAGAAAATCTACAGAAATTACAAAAGAAACTATGAAAATACCACGTTTATCGCAAAATTATGCAAAATACAATTTTTTATGTTTTTTGTAGATTTTATTTGCATATGTTTTCATCTGATTATGCAAAACCACCAATACATATGAAAATTTCCACTTTCTACGCAAAATATAGGAATTTTTAAGTGTGGGTACCTGTACGTGTGCACATTTTCCTCATTAATGACACACATTCAAAGAATTTTGTCTTGGTGTGAGACAAATGAAAATTTTGAAATTCTATCCTATGCAAAGATTACAGTAATACACCCTTTCCTCTTACTTCTATTCCCCTCTCTGAGATAAAAACTCTTACCTGTCCATATTTCTCTCAGAGCGCGTTTGTGCTTTTGCACTCTCAAAGAGAGTAAAAGCAGAACGATGCTCATCAAAAGCTTTATGTCCGCTAGTAGCTGTCCGCTAGTAGACAAATTTTGTGCCAACACGATGTATGGCAATAGGACATCTGAATAGTTGTCTGTGATTGTACATTATAACAAATTAGTGAAGACAATCACTAGAATATATATTAGAACAGAAATTTAGATTATGTACTTACCTGATGCACTTACCTAGCATAGTTGCACAATATACCTAGAACATAGGGGACATATGAAGAATCGATACTTAGAACTAAGTGTAATCAATTCTTCATCAATTTTGGTTCTCATGGGAACTTAATTCCCATGAGGTTATTAAACTTAAGTTCAATCTGTGAAAACCATTATGAATAGGATAATGATGATTGAATAAAGTCAGTTATTGTCTTAACATTGAACAGGAGAGTTGTCATTTGGATTATCACAGAGCATTGATTGGTGCTCTTCGTTATCTTAACTATCTCACGTCAATATTGGTCGGCGCTTCAGACGAGCACTTCAATATGGTGAGCATTTAAGTCTCCGATTTTCATATAAACATTACATGGCTTTCTTAAGGGAAAGTCAACGTTCACAAATCTCATACAACTTACGTCTTACACAATAAATGCTCTTGAGCGTGGTGAGGCGGTCGAGGCTCTCTTTACGGATATGAGTAAAGCCTTTGACTGCATTCCTCACAAACTCATAATCTAAAAACTAAAGCTGGCAAAATGCCCCGACTTTTTTCTCAGGTGGACCCAGTCCTACTTATCTAACCGCACCTACAAGGTTTCATTCCGGTCACATCTTTCTGCTAATATGCAAGCCACATCCGGTGTACCACACGGTAGCCATATACCACACGGTAGCCACATGGTAGCCATAGCCATATGTCCTATGTTCTAGGTCCCCTTCTCTTCATCCTCGCGACAAATGACTCACACCGTGCTGTCTGGAATTCGGTTATTCTAAGCTACGCAGATGACTCTAAGATTTTCAAGAAGATAACTCATCCAACAGATCTTCTCGAACTCCAAGACGACGTTAACCGCTTTGCGGTATGGTGTTCTCAAAGTAAGCTCCCGCTCAATGTCTCTAAGTGTCAACACGTCTGCTTTCATCGAAAACCGTACCATTCACCTCACAATTTCCTGATTAATGGCTCCATTGTCGAACTCGTGAGCCTCGTACAAGATCCGCGAGCACATTAACTATGTGTTCCGGAAAGCACGTGGGGTTCTTGGTTTCATTACTAGGTGGGCCAGGGAGTTTCAGGACCCATATATATACAAAACCCTTTACATCTCCCTTGTTCGCCCTATAATGGAATACGCCACGCAGGTTTGGTCCTCGTACCACAAACTCCATATTGGGAGACTTGAGGCTGTTCAGAGACGCTTCCTTCGGTGTGCTCTGAAGAGTCTTCCGTGGTCAAATCCCCTCCTCCTCCTTCCATATGAAGACCGTTTGATCCTCATTGGCCTTCAATCACTCTCTTCTCGTAGGCTGTTTGCAGACTACTCTCTTCTGCATGGTGTGATCCAGGGAAATATCGTTGCCCCCTATATTCTGGAGCATGCTAGGATGCGATCCAGTGGGATGAACCTTAGAATGGGTGGCCTCCTCCAAATCCCTTTTGACCACACGGAATTTGGGTGGATGGAGCCCATCACACGCATGCTCAGGACTTACAACCGGGTTACCACTTTTTTGCAGTCGGCGCAGGCAGACGACAAAAATAGTGATCTCATCCGCTCCTACATAGACACTATATGTAGGGATTAAGTAAAGGATCTCCTGGGGTCCTTGCTCCGACTTAAGTTTTGTTTTTGAACATATTTCCAACCTGTATTACTACTACTGTATCTGTATAATTCTCCTGCTTAAATGTCAATTTTATGTACTTCTATTCTAATTAACCTATTACATTGTTCTAAATATTGCTTCTGTATTTCATTTGTATTTAGGTTGATTTAATAAATAAATAAATAATTGTATATACATAACTAGCGGACCCCTTGCACACTTCGTAGTGCATCTACTAATATATGAAATAAACATTCAGAAATGAAATAATACTTTTTGGAACGTATAAGAACAATAGAATATTATTTGTTTAATTCGGTTTGGAAATTTGAACAAAATTTTGTTGAGGCAATTACATTACTAAAAAAATGAATTCAATAATTAAAATGAAATTTCTTCATTGTAACGCTCTTTGGTACACCACATTTTTTGTTTTTCCATCCACATTATCGGTGTAGATGAACAAAACTGATGGTTTACCCACACGCGAACAGGCCACACATAATTGACCGTGTGAAAACACCGGATATTGCAAATTTACACCACAAACTCCTAACGATTGACCTTGAGCTTAACAGCAAAGGCCAAACGAATTGGGAATTGAAGTCGTTTGAATTCGAATGGCAAATCAGAAGGTATCATTGGGATGCGTGGAATCAACACTTCTTCGCCTTTAAATTTGCCAGTCAAGATTGTTGCCACAATAACATTTGCCATCAGCTTCTTAACAGCAACTCTCGTACCATTACACAAACGTGGCTGATTGATATTTCGAAGCATGATGACGGTGACTCCAACTTTCAATCGAAGGTTATGGGGTGGTAATCCAGGCAAATCCAATGAATTCAGGAATTCTGTAGGGTAATTCACTTCTTCATCTTCGTTGGTTACCGTATCAACTGATTTATACGACACCAAATCGCCTGGAATTTTTGATTGAATCGCAAAATTTAAATCATCGACATCCTTGTTTTTCGCTGCTAAAATTGCTCGCTCGCTCAACCAAGCATGACTTTTATAATTTTCCTCAATGTTCGGAAAAACATTTTCAATCAATGCATCTTTTGACTGTGTGAAATGACAAAAATCAGGTGGCAAAGTGATCAAACCAGATTCATCATGTGGCATTGCTCCATTTCCGATTTGCAACAATTGCTCAGTAAACACAACTGCAGATGGATAATTTTGCAATTGTACACGGACATTAGTGGTCAATTTCAACGTTGATATAGATCTCCATAGGTATGAAGATTTCAAGCAAGCATTGATTTCGTCAGCTGCAGTTGATCTGGGAATAACTGGCAATGTTTGCCTGAAATCACCTGACAACAATAACAATGCACCACCAAATAAATCAGGTTTATCTCTAATATCTCTCATAGTTCGGTCCAATGCTTCAACTGATTTTTTATGTGCCATGGTACATTCATCCCAAATAATGGTGTCACAACGCTTCAATAATTTTGCCGTTTCTGATGTTTTGGAAATATTGCAAGTTGGTGTTTCAATAACTTGAATATTCAACGGCAATTTAAGCGCGACTTTATTTGAGGAAAGTAACGTTGCCAAAATCAAAGAAATCAAAAAAGTTTTTCCAGTGCCACCAGGTGCGTTCAGAAAAAAAAAGCCACCAGTTCCACTATTGACAGCTTGGATGATTGTGTCATATGCCACCTTTCGTTCAGCATTTAATTTTGGAAGGTTTTCCACAACATATGCACTCAATTCGTCGCAAACATATCGCAATTCACGTTGCAACTCAAGCTCGAAAATATCATGCATAGAACGATTTGGTGCAGTTAGTCCTAACTGTGCTAGTGCTTTACTACCAATAGCCAAACACAAATCTTCAATCATAATCAATGCTTCATTATATATTTCTGGTGTATAGTCCAACACTTGATCAAAAGTCGACCGACGAACACGATTCCATATATCTTCCGCCAAATGGTCTCGATACTTTGTCCAAGAATCAATGGATTTGATGGGAAGCATGTTGCCAAAATAATTGCAAACAAAGTTCGTTCTTGATGTGGATGGGCACTTACACATGCATCGGCAATAGTATCATCCCAATGACTATCATTTTCCAACGAATTCAATTGGTGGCAAGCTTCTCGATACGTTGCACATACCACTCCATTGACTGTTCTTAAGTCCGAATACGATTTTGGTCCACGCACATTAACCAATAACAAACGTAAATAGAAACATTCGTCGTTGTTTGGGTGCACAGTATAAACACGTCCCAAAACATCGCTGGAAAACACATTGGTATATCCATCAACAGGATTTCCTTGCTTACGCCTTTGAAACTCCTTTTTTGATGCGTTCCAAGTGAAATATGGTGGTGCTTCAGCATACAATAATGTTCTCGCAAAAGAATCAACTGCCCACAATTTGAAGAAAGCAGTTAACGTCGTATTTGGCGGTGAAACAGCTCTATCAGCAGCATTTGCAACTGTAAAATACACACGTTGACCATTTTCAAGATGCACAGCAAGATGAACAACTGTTGGATATCTCTCATGTATATGAAACGAAAATATGTGCCAAATTGCTTCATTACTGCTGATGTAACGCCCCATTTGATATTGGTACACTTCATCATTTCTATTCGGATCAGTCGCACCGAACACTGCCATATCACTGCCTTTGTTTACATATTTACAAATGTACTTAATCGATTTGACGGAATTACAGTATTCAACGTTGATGTGCGCTTTGAATACTTTTGATATCAACGGATTATACGCTACGATCCAGCGATTATCCACTATAACGTCTTCATTTCGTACTTTGATGGTAACACATCGGCCATGGTCTTCAACAGACCGACGACGGTACAGTGGGTATCCATCACCACCGGTGACTGTATCCGAAACTAAGGCTCTAGGGTAGCGCTTAGTGCACTTTCCATCAACCATACATGGTGAATTGATGTTATGTTCACCACAGGGGCCATGAATTATATTCTGCACAACAACATCGTATAATTCGGGATCAACGGCTGGATCAGGAATTTCAGCAGAAATCACAGTGTCCACTTGATCTGTTGTGATTTTATCCACTAACCAAATGAGGATGTGAGCATGGGGCAAACCACGTTTCTGCCATTCAACAGAATACATCCAACATTTCACAGTACCAAAAATTTTGCTTTTCACAATGAAATTCATCAACGCCTTTAACTTTTCGTTGAATACACGGGCAGTAATGTCATGGCGATCGATTGGCTTTTGTCCAGAAAACAGATTATCTTTCATTTCTATCCATTGCGGATTGCAAGTAAACGTAATAAACAAATCCGGGCGGCCATAATGACGAACATACGTCATGGCGTCCTGCGCGTATTCGTGCATGTGCCGCGGACTGCCTTGATACGACGATGGCAATATGATCATTTTGCCGACATCATTCACGTTCCCATCATTGTTTATTGCATCGCGCAAATGAATGTATTCGTCTGACCGAAGTTTCTTCTGATTAAACCTGATAAAATTCAATCTCTCCGTTTCGATTTTGGCATACATGTCAACAACAAACTGATGGAAAAGTTTGCGACAATGCAAAATGTAGTTCACCTCATTTTGACGCACCATAAGTCGATATGAATAAAAGTTCATTGCGCTAACTTTTTTATTTGTTTCGGCACCTAAATTGGAAGTAATAAAGTTTTTGTTTAAAATAAAAACATTCTAAAATTAAAAAAAACACGAAAAACTGATAACTAACCTGAAGACGCATTTCTCATTTTAATATTCAAATGGTATCCATCTTCTCCACGACAAAACAAAAGCGGATATTGTAATGCGTCATCACACCGATGCGTTTCGGAAACTCTCTGCAATTGATTATTTCGGCGATGCAAAACAATATCGCGTGAATTAAATTCATCACCAACAATAACTATTGCGACATCATCAATTGTCGGTGCATTGAAACGTCCAGCATGCAATCCTGGCGGTTTCTTATCAGCACTTATGATAATGGCATGATTGTCAGAAGGCATCCGATCCAAAGCAGTTTGAAATAAGCGCACCAGTTCATTTTCATCTCTCAACATTGATTGCAGTCGCTCAACAATGTTCCTTCTCAAATTTGACGAAATCTCGCAACGCCGATTAGTTTCAACAGATGTATTGCCAACAAAGTATATTTGCAAGAATTGATAACTTTGATCCGGAAAAGGCAATAAGGAACCAAGTCGATGGTATACTTGGCCTTGGATCTGTTGAATATTAATTATTTCACAATCGAACGTGCTATATTCATCAAAATAAACATGAACTGTGTCATACGAAGTATTTACCTTGGAAGTGGGCATAAAATTGTCTCGAACAATGTTGGTCGCACCGAAAGAAGTCATTTGGAAGCATGCATTGCACGATTGAATATTCTTCAAAAAATGATCTGATTCGGGAGTTCCGCCAATAAGCAATGAACGAAATGGCTCAGGTAGCGGATACAATTTGAGCAATTTCACTTGACCATTTGCACAACACAATCCAGGAGTTTCATGTTTAAATTTGAATGCCTTACAATGACTGCACACAACAGACATTGATCCAATTGAAACGACATCAAGAGCAGCATAATTCAAAGTGGCATCATACGAAAATGCTGCACGTTCCAAAATAATTCTTGCCCTTCTCGAAGCTCTCAAGCGAGCCATATAATTTCTAACTCTTTCATTTATATCACGACGCTGTGCATCACTTTGCAATGCTCGAGAAGCCGCATTTAATGTTGCGTTGGGTGTACGGCGCCCCAATGCAGTACGACGACGGCCGCGGACCATTTTTACCACAAACAATGGTTTACAGATTCTTGATTGAATGTATTCAAATTCTAAAAAATTGTTCATAAAACAAAATAAAAAAAAGAAAGTTATTTAAATCGAGTTAAAAGTTAAAGAAATCACACAAACATGAGCACACTCGTAGCGCAAAAGCAAATATTGTGAAGATGCACAACAAAATCCAAGAAAAATGCTTGAAGATCGATCAGCTGCTCTTCACCGAATGCCACATTTGTTAAATTCAAAACAAAAGAATGTTTTCGCCTGCCAAATAATTTTCACGAAAATATTTTCCCAAAAAACATGTAAATCCTATGAAGACACTGTATGAAAATGAACATGTCATGAGCGCACACAAATTAAACTAAAACAATGTCACCGCATTGACTTGTCAAACACAATCACTTCCAGTCAACTTTAACCGAAAAGTGAGGTTGTGCCAAACCACCAAAGGGAATTGTCGAACACACTAAATTCAAATCAACTTTCTATGGAAAACATGAACTAAATGTGAGGTTATGTCAAAATGAATGGACAAAAATAACACAATGAATATTGTTTGAATTACAAAGTTGATCCGAATGTTTTATTCATGAACAAATTAACACTTGAAAACACATTTCGAGTTTGTTACATGGTTACGCATACACACAAAAATGCTCATATCTCACGAACCGACACACATATCGTCTTTTGGCTGGCAGAAGTGACTAAGTGAAAAAAATGTTTCTTGAGATAAAACTTTTTGAAATTTTCTCAAAGTAATTTTTCGAATAACAGTTATAAGGAAGATTTCTAAAAAAGTTTGTGGATGATTCTAAAGCTTAAAAAAGTCATATAATTCATGATTCTAAAGCTTAAAATGTTAAAACTTTCAAATTCGAAAATTGACGCTTGGTCACTTTTGCCAGCCAACGGACGATATTACAAACACCGCATAAAGCTTAAAACACTCAGGCAGACTTCACCTTTCAAACAAAAAAAAACTGCATGCAAATCGGTGCAGCCAGTGCCGTGAAAGTTCAACACAAACACATTTCGCAACATTATTTTATATATATAGATAATCAGTCAAAATTGAAAGCTTAATTGTTGGCGAAAATTAATTTATTGACGAAAGAACATGTGTCGAAATTGGTTGCAAAAATGTTAAAATTTAATGTCGGTATTGAGGCCTTTGCTGTTTGCTTTTGCCAGTGAGGCTTTTGCTGGTTTTGGATTTTTTTGTATTCACTACATACTTTGTAGTTGGTGGTGTGAGGACCTTCGCATGGTATCATGGTCCTGTCCGCATTTCACGCATCGGTATGGTCTATTGCCGTATGATTTTGTGTGACCATACATTTGGCATCTTGTACATTGTATTATAGCAGATTTTTTCCTTGGGTGTTCAAATTGTACCTTTGCGTTTAGGAGTAGGTCTATGCTGTAAATTTCTTTGTCATTAAGACTGGGTTCTAAGTCTATGAAAAAGCTCCCTGTATTTGGTGTCAATTGTGTGTATGTCAGGCATACGTACCAAATTGAGAAGTTTTGAATCTATATGCGAATTCTTTGTAAACAACATGTTACGGATCAAGAAAATGGATTTGCTCAAATAATTTACTAAGAGGTAAACGCGAATAGTCCTAAGACTGGATTTTACTCTCTTCTAAGTTTCTTCGAGCTGTTTGGTAAGCTCTTTGTAGCTTGTTCCTTAGGTGCAAGTAGTAGTTTTCATGGTCGCAGATAGGTTCGGGCTCCTTTTTCAAATTGTTAGGCAGGGGAGCAGAGAAACCGGATAAGCAGTCCATCGGTGTTAGCTTCGTGGTTGAATGCATACTGTTGTTCCTTACAAACATTGCCGTTCGGAAGTGCTCATCCCAGTTCGCCTGAATGTGATCAACAAAGTTTCATAAATATTCCACTAAAGGCCTGTGGGATCGTTGGACTGAGGATGATACGGTGTTTCTAATTTCCTGATCTTGAATAGCTTACATACTTCCCGAAACATTTCCGAAGATGGTGATTAATTTTTTTGGAATTCGGTACCGACTTATAATTTCTTCCACGAAAGCTTGCACCACAGTTTTTGCTTCCATGTTCTGTAAAGGCACTACATCCATAAATCGAGTTAAGTCATTCTCAAAACTCAGGATGTATTTATTCCCCAGGCTGGTTTCGGGAAGGGCGCCCACTATATCCATGTATACCTTGTCGAACGGTAGTTTTGCAGTATTAGTTATGATCATTGGTTCTCTGTGTTCCTGGTTTAATTTATTTAGCTGACATTTTTTGCAACTTTTTATGTATTTAGCTATGGCCCTCATCATACGCTTAGAAATAGAAATAGAACTCTCGTTTCAACCGTTAGTATGTCTTTTGTATCCCTTGATGTCCTCCAAACTGTGCATCGTGACAGTCAGCTAATATAGTTGTTATATCTTGGGGATCCGTTAAGACCCTTATTTCTCTTCTTGGTGCTAGTTCTTCTTCATCTCCATGATGGTTCTTCTCTGTAGTACATTCTTATCGTGTTTGCTGCAGGTCTTTGTCGTGTTTGCTGCCTGTTCCTTGGCTTGCCGGCGAGTCATGACTAATACTTCATATGGAATTCTACTGAGAGCGTCCGCATTGTTGTTCTTTTTCCCCTTCTTATACTCTATTTCAAACGTGTAATCTGTCAACTTGTGCCAGAGCCTCAGTTTTCTATTTGTTGGGTCTTTTATCCTTATTGCTCCTCACAAGGGCTTATGATCCGTGTATACGGTGATTGGTCGTCCGTACAAGTAGCTTCGGTAATTTTTTACGGCCCAGACTATTGCCAGTAACTCTCGCTCAATGGTAGAATAATTTTTCTCCGCGGCGTTTAATGTTCGTCTCGCATAAGCGACGGGTTTTTCCTCGTTCTCGGGTCCTTGTGCTAGCACTGGTCCTAGGGCCTCTTCACTTGCATCCGTATACAGCTTAAAAGGTTCTTTGAAATTTGGATACCGAAGCGCGGGGGTGTCGTTAGTTTCTCTTTTAATGCCCCGAACGCTTTCTCGCATACGTCGTCCCACTTAAATTTTACATCTTTTCGTTATAGTCTGTTTATGAGTGCCGCTATTTTCGAGAACACTTCTATAATCTTTCTGTATTAATTTGCTAGCCCCAGAAAGGATTGCAGTTGTCTTATCGTTTTTTGGTACGGGGAAATCTTTCACCTTTTCTGTTAGGCTGGGATCCGGTGCTAACCCGTTGGTACCGCACTTGTGTCCAAGATAGACAATTTCCCGCTTGAGAAAATTGCACTTCTCTGGGTTTAATTTCAAATTGTGTTCTCTCAATCTCTCTAAAATAGATCGCAGTTTTGCATGATGGTCCGCTAAGTTCCTGCCGTAGATGACAATGTCCTCTAGGTATACAAAACAATGTAACCCCTGGAGCTTCGTTAGTACATGATTCATCAGCCTTTGAAATGTAGCTGGTGCCCCTTTCAGTCCGAAAGGCATTCTTTTGAAAGCGTAATGACCATAGGGTGTACTAAACGCTGTCTTATCCCGATCTTCAGCTTCCATTGCTATCTGATGGTAGCCGCTGGCGAGGTCGAGTACAGAGAAGTAACGAGCATTTCCTAACTGATCTAGGATATCTTCTATCCTAGGTAGTGGATATGCATCTCCATCTGTTACTTCATTCAACTTTCTGTAATCTACTACAATTCGCCACATTTTCTGGCCATCAGTTCCTGGTTTTTTCGGGAGCGCTAGCAGAGGAGCGTTCCACTGGCTCCAGCTGGGTTCAACAATGTCATCTTTTGGCAATCTGTCTATTTCCTCAGTAATTATTCCTTTCTGCGTTTCCGGTAATTTGTACATTTTACATTTTACTGGCGCCTGATTTTCTTTGGTTCTAATTTCGTGCCTAACTGTTGTAGTGTGACTTAATTTTCAAGGAAGGTATCTTGAAACTCCTTTCTAATCCCTTCAATTGACTTCTTCTCTTCGCTGCTCAGATTTTCTTCTATGCGTACTATTCGCAGTAGGGTTTTATTCGCGTGGTCTCCCCTTTGCTACTGGTTTATGACCCATCTGTCTGTATCCCGTAGTGTTCTTTTACTTCGGGAGGATCCTTAACGGTCCGTCTTGTGTTGCACTCATTATATTTTTCTGCATTGCAGAGGTCAATAACTTGTTTAATTTCTTCTCCTATAGTGATATATTCTCCTGGGGTTGGTACTGGTATCTCCAGAAACTTCACTGTTCTTTGGGGTATCCGTATATTTCTGTGTTCTCTTATGATGACTTGCTCCGTATTTTCGAGATGATAAGTCTTTCCGCCCTCGTGGGTTTTTGGCGCTCTGACATCTTCACCTTTCGGGGCGTGCGACCTTCGGTGGTTTAGGTGATCGTAGTCTGGGGTTGTGTAACAATCAACACTCGTACTTCCCATTCGAATCCGCCTAGGAGGGTTTTCTCGTTCCTTTTTCTCTGGTTCCCAGTCGAATACGCCTGATAAGTCCTGTGTTGCTGCAATGTCTTCAGTTGATTGTAGTGAAGCTTCCTGTCCGTAATCTATTTCCCCGTTCGGAGTAACTATGCACTCCGCAGTTTGCGAGCTACGGTCACATAAGCGCTTGGTTCCGATGGACGTGTTTTGTTGGTCGGTCGCTTCTTCTATTGGGATATTGGTAAGTTAGGTTTGGCTGCATACATTTTTCTGTCTGTTCTAATCGAGTTATTTTCCGTTCCAGTGCGTTACAGGTATTTTCTACGTCTTGAACCAGGTAAAACTTAAAGTTGGGGTTTGATATACCCATTTTAAAACAATGCAGGCCTACCTCCTCTATTTCGACCTTCAACCCATCTCTGCCATTCGTTTATTGAGCAGCAGCGGCATATTTGCAGGCATTAATGAGGGCCTTCACTCTGTGGAAATAGCCCAATAAGGTTTCCGTTGGCAGCTGATGAACGTTCCTCAGTTGGGTATTAAGGGTTATACGACGTGCCGTGTAATACGTTTATTTTTAATGCGGTGAATATATCTTCCAGCGTGTCATTCGTCTTCGTTTGCACCACTTCTAATGCTCTTCACCTCAGGCGTGTTGGTAATAGCCTCGTGAACAGTACCTTATGCTGCACCTCGGTCAGAGTTTCGTACCCCAGAGGTGCACAATTTATAAACTCGTTTACTTCATTCGGCTTACGTGGGCTATTCTCCCCTACCAGAATTGGTACATTCTTATATAATATATTATTTGCTGAACTTATGTTAGCCATTCTATTACCTTTATCTTCTATGTTAGACTGGTTATTTTCTACGGTGTAAGTCCCAGGATAGGAATTTGTTCTTAAGTATTGCCTCCCGTGTCGTAGTAGTACTATTTCTGATTGCGGAGTATGAGTACCTTCTGTATTTCCTTGATCCTCGACTTGCATGAATGGATTTTCTGTATCTTGATGTATCTGGTTTTCTTCTTCACCGTTTACTACTAGTGAATCTACTGGTCCCTGGACAGGTAATGGCTCTTTTTATCTTCACGTGGAGCATTTTCTTCTTCGGTGGACACCTCCTCGTTGCTGCTTTTGTCCGTGAATTCGGTCTCAAAATTATGTAACGAGAACGAATCGATTCTTCGCATGAATCTACTTACATGTTTGTTTATTGGTCGTCTTGGCATGGAATATTAAAATTTTTTTTCCTTCATATTTTTTTCTTGTTTTTTATTATATTCATTGTATACATCTCTTTTATCTCTTTTTTTTGTTTTCTTGGGTTTTTTGTTTTTCCTTTTTATATATCTTTCTTCTTTTCTTCCTTTTTAGGCCGCTCAATTTTATTTTCAATTATAAAATTATTTTTTTTTCAATTATACAATTTCTAATACACTTAAAGTACAATACAATTCCTATTTCCATGCCCGTTCTGGTCCATATTCTCGCTTCATTTACATCATTGCAATTTAAATCATAAAATTTTTCTAATACACGTAATGGTCAATATTCCTGTTTCATTTATGTAATTATAGTTTCAATCATACAATTTTTCTAATACACGTAATGGTCAATATTCTTGTTTCATTTATACAACCAAAGGTAAATTCTATAATGTCCTAAACATTGAGAAATATTCTAATGACATTCGTTTCTATTTATATATATTCTTTTAATTATAATTATTTCTTTTACTTTTTACCGTAGTTATTGTAGCCTTAACATTAAAAAATATACTTGGATCTCTCCTTCTTTTACTTGTTATGTATTTTCCAAATAAATCTAACTACATTAATAAGGTTTTTAAATTGCAGCTGCCCCAAATGTTTTGTTATTTTCCCCTTTAGTTTCCTTAACCTCGCAGGGTAAGACATTACAACAGCCATACACTTTTCAATTTCAAAGGCTAAATTTAGGCGACTCAGTATTTATTTCTCTAATCAACTGTTACAATTTGCTTCTTAAACTATGACAACTAGTCGGTTACAATCATCTACAGTGCTATTTACCATACCATGTTATTTTAAGTTTATTTAGGTTTCAATTTTTATTCTTATTACTCTATTAGTGGTACTCATTCCCCTTTGTACCCGGCTCGTTCTCGAGGCTTCTGGCCCCTTTAGCTGGCCGTTTCTCCTTCCGGTAACGAAGACGTTCGTTATGGAGCTTCTGCAGTTCTTGGCTCCTCAATGCTTTTTGTTGTCTCCCCACAACCAACATTAAGTTCCTCCTGGCCTCCTCTATCTGACGACGAAACTGCGCCTCTACTCCCAGCGTTTTCTTCTGCTTAGTGGCATCTGACCCTACCTGGGGCTCCAATCTACTTTGCTCTTGATGGCCCGTTTGCCTAGCCCAATATTCCTCAAGGATGATAGGACGTGGTCCCGCTTTGGGATCTTGTTTCAGCGCTTTTTGCAGACGTCGATCACCCATTCCTTTTGCAGGCAAATTAAAAGGGTTTTATGCCCATTGCGTTCTTTCGAACCGTGGTTGGGACTTCAACGGAGAAGAGTTAGTTCATCCGATATACTTTTAGTTTTAAGTAGCTCACCTAGTACTAGTTCTGCGTTCAATCTCCAAGTCTGCGTCCAATCTTCAAAATAATCGCCTAGTTCAATCCTTAAGCTTCAGGTCGCGTTTGTCAGCTCGGAGTTCCAATTTACTCTGAACCTCAATCGAATTTGATCCATTCATAGTGTTATGAAATACAAATGTTATGTTCATAACAAGGGATCGAGAAGTGCTTATGTTCAAGATCACTCGACCCTTCATTGAATAATAAGTCACTGTAGTTACTTCAGTTACTTCATTACTTTATTTATTTTTAAAGATTTTTGGATCTACATATATTATGATAATCCTTAGAATTATTTTTTTTTTGTCTTAAGTTTTATGTATAACAATTAAGATTATTAATTATTATTTAAGATAATTTTCTATTATCTTCTTATTAACAATTTATTTTACACCAATCACTTAAAAATTCTTTAATTGAAGTTTCCTAGTTTTAAGATAATTTTCTAATATCTTCTTATCAACAATTTATTTTACATCAATCACTTAAAAATTCTTTAATTGAAGTTTCCTAGTTTTAAGATAATTTTCTAATATCTTCTTATCAACAATTTATTTTACATCAATCACTTAAAAATTCTTTAATTGAAGTTTCCTAGTTTTAAGATAATTTTCTAATATCTTCTTATTAACAAATTATTTTACATCAATCACTTAAAAATTCTTTAATTGAAGTTTCCTAGTTTTAGGATAATTTTCTAATATCTTCTTATTAACAATTTACTTTACACCAATCACTGAAAAATTCTTTAATTGAAGTTTCCTAGTTTTAGGATAATTTTCTAATATCTTCTTATTAACAATTTACTTTACACCAATCACTTAAAAATTCTTTAATTGAAGTTTCCTAGTTTTAAGATAATTTTCTAATATCTTCTTATTAACAATTTACTTTACACCAATCACTTAAAAATTCTTTAATTGAAGTTTCCTAGTTTTAAGATAATTTTCTAATATCTTCTTATTAACAATTTATTTTACACCAATCACTTAAAAATTCTTTAATTGAAGTTTCCTAGTTTTAGGATAATTTTCTAATATCTTCTTATTAACAATTTACTTTACACCAATCACTTAAAAATTCTTTAATTGAAGTTTCCTAGTTTTAAGATAATTTTTCTAATATCTTCTTATTAACAACTTATTTTACATCAATCACTTAAAAATTCTTTAGTTGAAGTTTCCTAGTTTTAGGATAATTTTCTAATATCTTCTTATTAACAATTTACTTTACACCAATCACTTAAAAATTCTTTAATTGAAGTTTCCTCACGGACAGCACGACGTCCCCTTCCAAAATCGACTGCTTGCCGAACCAAAATCCCGCAGTTTATATCTACCTTGGGATAATGGCCGGACAGCGGAACTCCAATCCATGAGAGACCAATTCTTATCCTTTCGATTCTATTGATCTTTCATGGACTGGGAGATGTCCATTGTCCAACTCAACTGATTCCCACGGAAGAATCAATTGAGCCCGGCTGCAATGCACAAAAGATCAATTCAATTTTTAACGTTCAATAGTTGAATTGATCGTTTGTGCATTTTGGGGGCGGATATCCCTGGGAACAACAGATGGTTCGTTGATTCCCAGGGAATCAATAGGGAGTGCAGAACGGGATATGCAACAATGAAAATTATTTTGCATGCGTTTTTCGTGATCCCGTTATGCCACGCGCCGAAGTCACAGGGTGGTTATGGTGCTTCGGAGTTTTAGTTTTAATCGTTGTTATGAAAATTAATTTTCATAACACACCATCCCCCTAGGGGAAACAAAATTTTTATTTTTTAAAAAAGAAAAATTTTGTTTGGGACAAATCGTGCGTGCCGTTTACAATGTATTCTACAATTTTTATTTGTTCTTATATCTATTTAGGTTTATGCACACGTCATGCACACGTAGGTGGGATCCTTTCTCCCCCTTTTTTTTTTTTTTTTGGGGTATAAGGTTATTTGGTTCTGGACCGGGGGGGTACTTATCGTGAACTGGCAAGCGCGCGAGTGCTACGGTTGTACTCGGATAAATAAAATATTAAAAATTGTATAGCGAGTTATATATCAGTTAACGTGGAGCGTGATACACGAACTTCAGGTGTTAAAAGATCAGAATTTAGATCAATAATTCATAGATTTCGAGGGTCAAGAATTTCCTCATTAAATAATAATACCAAAAAAAATTCCGAAGCATTCATTGAAATCACCCAGGACTTGGCCAAAACGCATAAGTCACTAATGATGTACTAACCGAAAACCTTATTGGGCAAATAAAAGCGGTCATGACTACGAAGGTCTTAAAAACGGACAGTAGATTATTTACTCCAGCACAAAATACCAATAGAAAGGGAACTCCTCCAGGAGTAGAAAAAGAAATTAAGGCAGACTGCTCTACTTCAAATGCTGAGATTAACGGTAAAACTTTAGCAAATACCACGAAATCTGAATATATACCAATCGGGCGAAGGTTAAAACTCTTAACAATTTTAAATCAAAGAACAACAAAAAAAAAGAAGAAGAAGAAGAAGGCTGCAGAGTACAGTGTAAAAGGAACTTGCGCAAAATTACAACAGATTGAGGCTAGGTTGTTGTATTTTCAAATCTGAGTGATATTCGACGGAGATAGGCTAAAATTACAAAATTCTTAAACATTTACTTAGGGTGAATTATAACGAAACCGAAATCTGAACCTAATCAAAATCCTCGAGGTGAGCGATGCAATTTCTTTCTCTACTTGTACAATATTGGGTCGGGGGAAAGTTGAAGACGGAGTCAACGAGAGACAGTCCAGGAGAGAGAGAATAATCAATAAGGAATATATGAGAAAAAAAAAATGTTACGATAGGAGTTATTTGTTTTCGAAATATTGTTTCAGGTCATTATTATGGACTTTTTTCGTCTTCTTGTTAATCTTGATAGTTGTGTTTTCTTTTGAGTTGACTTGTATGACTGTATAGGGGCCTTGCCATATAGGTGACAGCTTGCTTTCTTTTGTTCTGGCCTTTAATAAAACTCTATCTCCGACGTTGAAGCTTTTCCCTTTTGTACCTTTGTCATAGTATTTTTTTGATTTTTCCTTGGATGTCAAGATGGTTTCTCTGGCTATTTTGTGGCTAAGTTGTAGGCGTGACCTTAATTCATTGACGTAGCTGTCGTAGTTATAACAGACTGAAGGAGAGTTTTTTAAATTATTGGGTACTTCGGCCGGAAATCCGTATAACAGTTCGTGATGGGAGAAATTGGTACTGGAATGTGGAGTTGTATTGTAGACGAACATAGCGTACGGTATCCAGGAGTCCCAAGTTTGACGGTCTCTATCAGTATAGGAGCGTAGATATTCGATTAGCGTCCGGTGGCTTCGTTCTAGGGCGCCATTGGTTTGAGGGTGATAGGGCGTAGTAGTTATTCTTCTTATTTTTAACAATTTCGAAACTTCGGCGAACATTCCTGCTATAAGGTTGGCTCCCTGATCTGTGAGTATACTCTCAGGTATCCCGTGCCTACAGACAATGTGCGTAACGAAGGCTTCTGCTAAGGTAGAGGATTCGGTATTGTGCACGGGTATTGCCTCGGAAAACTTAGTGAGATCATCTTGGAAGGTGAGGATGTATTTGCTGCCGGAATAAGAGATGGAGAGGTCCAACTACATCGAGATACACCCTTTCGAAGGGTTTGGAGCTGACTCCAGGGATTTTCATGGGGATCTTGGGGTTTCTAGAGGCCTTGTTAGCTTGGCAAACCGTGCAAGATCTGATGAAGTTGGCTGTGTTCTTGGACATTCCCTTCCAGTGGAATTGTCTCCTTATCCGTTGTATGGTCCTCCACACTCCTTGGTGGCCTCCCGAGGGTAGCTCATGGAAGTCTCGGAGTACTTGCTTGATCTCTGAGGGGGTGTTGAGGGTTTTGATATCATCTATGTAAAGATTGATCTTCTTGATTTGATTTGACTTCAGGATGTTTCGTATGACAGTTTTTATAACCATTAGGGTTTTTAGGGGTACTTTCGGTATAGACAAATGAGTTTCTGGTAACCTTAGGTTTTCCGATAGTTTGAGGATGGAAGAAATAGCTTCCTCTAGTTGTTCCTGATCTTGGGTGGTTTGAATATTTAAATTTAGCTTATATATATTATAATCCTTCTTGTCATAGGAGAGGGAGTTGAGTTCTAGAAGAGGTATGTTACTATTTAGGTTTAGTTTGTCGACCAAGCGTTGTTCTAAGTCACTATTCGGAATTGGTAATAAAAAAAATGTTGGGGATAGGTTATTATATAGTAGGGGCTCGTTGCTTTCTCTTAAGACTGTTTCTTCGTTAGTAGGATTATTGGCAATTATTTGTTGAGGTTCGGGATCGACATCGATCTCTGCTTTCTGTAGTTCCTTAGCCTTGGATCTAGTCACCACATTGATGTTTTTCTGTTTTTCTCCGTTCTCTTCGGAGGGGTAGGGGGGTTCATCTGAGATGGCCCGACTGAGAGCATCGGCATTTACGTTGAGCCTCCCAGGTTTATGTTTGATGTCGAAGTCGTATTCTTCTAGTCGAATTCTCCACCTCATTAATCTTGAAGATGGATTTTTTAAGTTCATCATCCAAACTAAGGGTTTATGGTCAGTTATCACGGTGAATTTCCGGCCGTATACGTACGGACGAAATTGTTCGATGGCAAACACGATCGCTAGTAACTCCTTCTCGATAGTGGAGTATCTGGTTTCAGCAGCGTTTAGCACTCTACTGGCGTAAGCTATTGGTCTGTCTCCTAACTCGATGTTCTGGGATAAGACGGCTCCAATGGCTAAATTGCTGGCATCGGACGTGACGAAAAATTCCTTGGAGAAGTCTGGGTAGGCTAGGATTGGGGCCTGGATTAAACATTCCTTGAGGATAGTGAATGCCTCGTCGCACTCCGCGTTAAATTTAAAGGGTACATCCTTTTTGAGTAAAGTGGTGAGCGGTTTGGCTATTTTGGAAAAGTTTTGTATGAACCGCCTATAGTATCCGACGAATCCTAGAAAGGCTCTGATGTCTTTGGCCTTCTTGGGTCGGGGGTATGTCTTGACACTTTGTATTCTCGCCGGGTTAGGCTTTACACCGTCGTCAGTTATTAGATGTCCTAAATACATAATCTCCTTTCTCAAGAAATGACACTTTTCTACTTGGAGTTTCAGATTGTACTCCATAAGTCGTTCAAACACGGCCGTAAGTCTGTTATTATGTTCCATTAGGTTATAACCATGAACCACAATGTCATCCATATAAATAAAGCAATGGATGCCCTGGAGGCCCGACAACACGTTGTTCATGGTGCGCTGGAAAGTCGCCGGAGCGCCTTTTAACCCAAAGGGCATACGGTTATATTCATAATGGCCATACGGGGTGCTAAACGCGGTTTTCTCGCTATCTCTTGGGTTCATTAAAATCTGGTGGAATCCATTAGCCAAGTCCAAAGTAGTGAAGTATTTCGATTTTCCCAATTGATCTAGTATCTCGCATATATTGGGTAAGGGAAACGCATCACCTACTGTGACGTTGTTTAGCTTACGGAAGTCAACCACAACCCGCCATTTCTTGTTTCCATGTTCGTCCGGTTTTTTAGGGACTAGTAACAGGGGGGAATTCCAAGGGCTATTTGAAGGCTGGATGATTCCGTTCTCTAGCATGCCTTGAATTTGCCGATCTACTTCCTTTCTGTTTGCTTCGGGTAGCCGGTAAGGCTTCGTGTAAATAGGAGGTTGGTTAGGGATTGTGTCGATAGAGTGTGTTGCAGCGTTAGTGAACGTCAGGTGGTCTCCTTCTAAGAAGAAGAGACTGTTGTATTTCCTGACTAATTCCTTAACGCTGTCAGCCTCTTCGTTGTTACAGTGGTCCAGCTTAACGAGTTCCAGTAACTTCCTAATTCTCCCTCTTGTTGGATCATGGTCATAATCGGGCAGTGCTACGTCGAAGTCTTCCAAATTTTGGTAATCGAGATGGATCTCTTCTCTTCGTATAGTTACATCTTCCTCGTTGTTGTTGAGGACAAGGATATCAACAGACCCGTGTATTGGTTTTGCAATTGTATTGCCCAATATAACACCTGGTTTGATTTCCTTGTTGACGGTGACTATTTCAGCTTCGGATTTGGTTGATAATGGCACTGAAATGACCATTTCAACCCGAGCTGGGATAGTGATAACTTCACTTGCCCTGTCCAACAAACAAGACGAGAAGTTGGCTGCCTTAGTTTGCTTCCGGGGTGACACCTTCGTGTTTGGATTTTCAGGGGAGGTGTTCGAACAGGCGTTTTCGGAGCCTATCATTAAGGAAATAGTTTTATTTTCGTAATTAATAGTGGCGTTTGTTTTTTGGAGAAAATCGTGACCGAGTAACCCGTCATAATGCAGAGAGGATTCTTTTCCAAGTATGTGAAACGAGTGTTCTAAAGGGGTGGATTCGTTTAGCGACAACGTCCCTAAGGCTAGGCCTTTGGTGGGAGTAGATTTTGAGAATAAGGTGGTGATGTTATAGATTACATCCTGGTTGTATTTGCTCTCTGGGATTAGGGAAGAAGATTTTAACAGACTTATTTCCGAACCGGTGTCGAGGATGAATTGGGTTTTGGTTGTTTTGCTTATATTTAAGGGGAAGGCAATGGTAAGATTCCGATGGTCGAGGTTCAGTGGTAATTCTAGCATCCTGGCCTCTTTAGGGTTAAGTCGGCCTTTTGTTACTTCAGCGGTGACTGGCCGACAATTTGTCTCCGCATTCACTAGTTTTTTGGTTCTGTAGGGGCTACAATTTGTGGAATAGGGGAGGAAGGGGTTGAGTCCGGATTTCCTTGATTCGCTGTGTTTTCCACCGAGGGGGTAGGAGTGCGGAACCTGGAGTTATTATATTCCCTAGTTCTGCATTCTTGAATTTCGTGACCCTTTTTCTTGCAATATCTGCAAAAGGAGGTTATTTTACTGACATAAGTGGAGTAGTTATGGTGAGGAGGTCGTGTATTGGTTGGGGGAGGAATTTGACGGTTTCCTTGGGAGCATTGTGGTGCAATATGTCCGGGTTTTCCACACCTGTAGCAGGTTGGTGGTGGTCTTTGCTGCTGAGGTCGACTGGGGTGAGTCGTTGGCGGCAAATTCTGGCCTCTAGCATTATTGTTCTGGTTCGCAGGTCCTCTAGAGAAATCGTTCTGGGTTGTATGGCTCTGTGGTCTTGTTTCTATCCTAGAGGCGTGTTCTAGCACGTGGTTCGAGAGAAGGCTTAGTTTTTTTACTGGGTAAACCTTGGCTAGCATCTGGAGTTGACCATTTGATAGGCCATCTTCGAGAGCTCTTACGGCTAGGGTTTCATTATCGTTGATTATGGAACTTAAGAGGATTTCATCTCTGGTGTACGACCTCGAAGCTTCGTTTAGGAGAGAGAGAGTAGAGTTAATACGATGCACGAATTCTCTAGTAGGTTCTCCAGGTTTCTGGCGTATCTGATTTAGCTGATTTTGCAGTGTAAACCTCGAGAGTTTGATTTCGAACTTAGTACAGAGTGCCGATTTTAAGTCCTTCCAAGAGTAGTCCTGATGATATCTAATTACCTCGTACGCACCTCCGGACAGTTTATTTTTGATAACACTCAGGAAAAGTTTGTGGTCAGTTTCGCATTGAACAGTAAGGAAGACGTCATCTGCGCAGGAGATAAATTTGTGTAGATTCTTTGACTCGCCTTGAAATTCGGGAATAAGGCTTTGTGCGAGAGACAATGAAAATGAAGATACGAATTTGGTCTGATTCTCGACTACAGACGTATTTCCTAAACGTCCAGATGCGTTGGGCTCGTCAACGAATTCCATTAGGCGATCTATGGCATTGTAGTATTTGGTCTCCGTAGATTCAAAAATTCGTGAGGAGAAATATTCCAGATTTTCGTCTTCCGGTGTAAAATCCTTGATCAATTCGAAGTGGAAGTCCTTGAAGGGTTCCCAGTATTGGTCGAGAAGACTGATCCTTCGATTTATAGTAGCCTGATTGGCTCCCACCAGGCTTTGTGCAAGGACACTATCTGCTAATCGCAATAGTTGTTTGCTCCGTTCGGTTTGGGTTTTGAGTAAATTAATTTTCGACGTCGAAGCAGACACATTAAGGGAGTGATCGACAAGGGGTGTTGATCCCCCTTGATGATTACTAGGAGGGTCAGAAGGCATATTGACTGAGTCGAGATTGCTGTTAGGTGAGGTGACGGTATTTTGGGATTCGACTTCTTCGGTGTCCGTTCCTTGTTGTTCGTTGTTTAGGGTTAAGATCTCTATTCTCTTATTTGTGCCTTCTTTTGTGGTTTCGTACCAGTCTCTAGTGCCGTCAAAACACCTGAGTCTAGTATATTCGTCCAGAGGGTTGAATTTAGGATGGCTCTTTATTTTAGTGTCGTTTTCACAAAAACTAACCCACAAGTCGGATAAGGTTTTCAATTTGTTAGTTAATAATCTGATGGATTTGGTCTCAGGAATGGATGCGTGTAACCTTCTTATTTCCGCTGTAAGTCCTGATTGAGATTTACAGAGGTTGTTATATTCATTTTCGGTCATTACGCGGATAAAACTGTCAAGTAGGGGTAGGTCGAATATGTGGATATGGGTTATCGATTATTTCTATATGAGTGCGAAACTAGAAACTAGGAGTGGAATAAGAGGAGTCGAAAACATCAACTACCGTTTATTCTGTGTACCTGGAATTTGATAGGTCGAAACTATATTATTATAGATCATACTTATTGTTGATGTTCTCTTATTCATCGGCAGTTAAGAGTGTTGGATAGCTAGGATGGCTAGCAATCTGGAGGATCAGAAACATTGCTACGTGACATCTACCCGGATACGTGTTGGTAAATTCGTCCCGAAATGAATTTCCGTTTAAGTGGACCTCTAATTTTAACCATTCGACGATTTTTTCCAGGGCAATAGTTACCTTTTGTTGGTCTTCGAGGGGTAGTTTTGCCACGTATTTACGAACCTTCTTAGATGCCTTGTAAATGAATTTAGTGTCGTTCACTACTATGACCATGTTATAGGTTTAGAAGTAACCATGGAAATATTCAAATTAGACCATAATAAAAGATCGTTGAGATCAGAATCAAAATAAGAAATCAAGTTGTACCAGGGGCCGGAAGTGGAGAATATAATACGACGTTGTAGTAATTATAGGGGGGCAATATGTAGGAATTAAAGGTTTGTGAAGACAGTCGAGAATAATTAAGCCCAGGGGTAAATTAAACGAATTAGAGCGAAATTAAGGATTCATTGGGGAATAATTTGTACCTCAAGATTTCATCAACTTAAGCGTACTAAGTTGCTTCGCGGCATAAACGACTTAAGAACTTCTAGTTTGAAAGTGCGCTATAGATGTTCATTACTCATATTAAAAAAAAATTCAATAGCGTGGTCTACACTTTTCCGAAAGGGTATTAAGAACGCGGTTATTTAATGTTCGTTAGTTCCAATTCACTTAGAAATTAATAATTTTCATTCAGATCTCTCGCCAGCCTCAGCGAAAGTTTTAAGGAGCCTTTAGGCTTCGTGTGCTCCTCTGAAGGAAAATGATTGTTTTATTAAGTACCGAACGGTTTATTCGAGTTCGCGATTTTTAAGTTTAAGCGAACGGGTTTACTGACTTTGGGTTAAGTTTATAAGTTAGTTTCTGGTTAAGTTTCTTGTGACTTTCCATAAATTTCAAAAAAAAGGAAAGGATCCCCCTTTACAGACCTTTTTGTGTTTTTTTTTTTACAATTGTTCTTAATTCTATTATATATAGGTATATATATTCAAAGAGCAAAATTGAATTAAATTACGCTGACCTTAATATTGATTCCTGTATCTCTGGAACTCTGGATTACGCAGGATTTCAGGATACTCTGGATACACAGGATTTCTGGATCACTGGATTCACTGGATACTCAGGATACACAGGATTTCTGGATCACTGGATTCACTGGATGCCATCAGTTGTGGCAATCCCACCGCTGCCACCAAAATTTTTTGTTATGAAATACAAATGTTATGTTCATAACAAGGGATCGAGGAGTGCTTATGTTCAAGATCACTCGACCCTTCATTGAATAATAAGTCACTGTAGTTACTTCAGTTACTTCATTACTTTATTTATTTTTAAAGATTTTTGGATCTACATATATTATGATAATCCTTAGAATTATTTTTTTTTTGTCTTAAGTTTTATGTATAACAATTAAGATTATTAATTATTATTTAAGATAATTTTCTATTATCTTCTTATTAACAATTTATTTTACACCAATCACTTAAAAATTCTTTAATTGAAGTTTCCTAGTTTTAAGATAATTTTCTAATATCTTCTTATCAACAATTTATTTTACATCAATCACTTAAAAATTCTTTAATTGAAGTTTCCTAGTTTTAAGATAATTTTCTAATATCTTCTTATCAACAATTTATTTTACATCAATCACTTAAAAATTCTTTAATTGAAGTTTCCTAGTTTTAAGATAATTTTCTAATATCTTCTTATTAACAAATTATTTTACATCAATCACTTAAAAATTCTTTAATTGAAGTTTCCTAGTTTTAGGATAATTTTCTAATATCTTCTTATTAACAATTTACTTTACACCAATCACTTAAAAATTCTTTAATTGAAGTTTCCTAGTTTTAGGATAATTTTCTAATATCTTCTTATTAACAATTTACTTTACACCAATCACTTAAAAATTCTTTAATTGAAGTTTCCTAGTTTTAAGATAATTTTCTAATATCTTCTTATTAACAATTTACTTTACACCAATCACTTAAAAATTCTTTAATTGAAGTTTCCTAGTTTTAAGATAATTTTCTAATATCTTCTTATTAACAATTTATTTTACACCAATCACTTAAAAATTCTTTAAATGAAGTTTCCTAGTCTTAAGATAATTTTCTAATATCTTCTTATTAACAATTTACTTTACACCAATCACTTAAAAATTCTTTAATTGAAGTTTCCTAGTTTTAAGATAATTTTCTAATATCTTCTTATTAACAATTTATTTTACATCAATCACTTAAAAATTCTTTAGTTGAAGTTTCCTAGTTTTAGGATAATTTTCTAATATCTTCTTATTAACAATTTACTTTACACCAATCACTTAAAAATTCTTTAATTGAAGTTTCCTAGTTTTAAGATAATTTTTCTAATATCTTCTTATTAACAACTTATTTTACATCAATCACTTAAAAATTCTTTAGTTGAAGTTTCCTAGTTTTAGGATAATTTTCTAATATCTTCTTATTAACAATTTACTTTACACCAATCACTTAAAAATTCTTTAATTGAAGTTTCCTCACGGACAGCACGACGTCCCCTTCCAAAATCGACTGCTTGCCGAACCAAAATCCCGCAGTTTATATCTACCTTGGGATAATGGCCGGACAGCGGAACTCCAATCCATGAAAGACCAATTCTTATCCTTTCGATTCTATTGATCTTTCATGGACTGGGAGATGTCCATTGTCCAACTCAACTGATTCCCACGGAAGAATCAATTGAGCCCGGCTGCAATGCACAAAAGATCAATTCAATTTTTAACGTTCAATAGTTGAATTGATCGTTTGTGCATTTTGGGGGCGGATATCCCTGGGAACAACAGATGGTTCGTTGATTCCCAGGGAATCAATAGGGAGTGCAGAACGGGATATGCAGCAATGAAAATTATTTTGCATGCGTTTTTCGTGATCCCGTTATGCCACGCGCCGAAGTCACAGGGTGGTTATGGTGCTTCGGAGTTTTAGTTTTAATCGTTGTTATGAAAATTAATTTTCATAACAATAGTGGATTTTTGCTAACCTTTAATTTTGGTGAAGTTAATAATGGCTTAAATTCTCGTGAGGTTACAGATTTCATCGATTTTCTTTCGTCAACTTGCAATTTTTTCAATTTTCTTCCGTCAACTGATATATTGAAATATTTTCCAAGTTGCATTTTCTCGGTTGGGTCTTTGATTGATCATTTGATTGTGCTCAATCCATTTGCTGAATTGCATTAACTATTGTTTGCCATCTGCCAGTTATTAATGTACTGCGTGTGTCGGCAATGCAGTTCCCGTCACGTTGCTCCGCGTGTCGATCACTGTCAGATCGTATCGTGTTCACGTGTCATCCTCAAGTAAGTGCATATATTTCTTTAACAATTAAACCTGTTTCCACTTAGCGTTCTCGCAGGATGTTTTGTCTACTTTGAGGATATATTATCTACTTGGGGATATATTATCTGTGGGTATATTTTGGTTAAATAGTTACTCACTTTGATTTTGTGGACTTAGGATATGGGACATGACAGGCCTATGTTGAGAGCATGGTTGTATTTGTGCCCAAAGTGTGTTGGCTCGTTGGGGATCATTGTTAAAACATCACTTTTCAGAACGAAATTATTGAAGAATACACCGGATCCTCGCGGCTCCCCCAGCTCTATGATAGGAATTGAGGTCCCCCGCGACTATGACCGCTTCATTAAGCTCGAAGAGAACCTCGAGTTTTTGGTGGAAGTCTGTTGTTTTTGGTGGTTTGTATGTGTATATAATTGTGAACTAGAAAGTTTCTGTTCTTATCTTCACTATGGTGGCTTATATATTATTTATTTGTGAAGTGGGAATAGAGTGGTGTTGTAAACCCCTTCTCACAAATATTGCTGTTCCTGCTCTACGACCATGCATCTATCATTCCTGTATAGAATGTAGTTGGGGACTCGGAAATGAACTCCTGGCCTTAAGAAGGTTTTTTGTCGAAGCACGATGTCAATACTTGTGTCGATCAAGAAATCAACTCTCCTTTCTTGGGTGCCACGGAATTTGCTTTCCATATGAGGATGGTTATATTGTTTCGGTTTGGCAGTAAGGTAATTTTAGGGGTACGGACTGTAGATGCACCCATGCTTTGCATTATGGTTGTCATCATGTTTTTCATAAGGATTATTTGGTCTTCCATCGCCGCGAACATTTGTTCTATTTGGTTTGGATTTGGGTTTGGAATCGGGTTTTGCGGAATTTTATTTTGTTGTAGGGATTTGGTAATGTTTGTGGTATTTTGGGTAATTATTGCCGTTTTTGGGGCTTTCGGAATGTTAGTGTAAGACGCTTTTGTATTTTTGGTGTTCTCTAGGTAACAATCATAGCTCGCGGGTGTTACATCCGCAACATGCGCAGACGCTTAGATAAGGTAAAGGGTCACATGAGCACCAGGCACGTTGCTCAGTGTCACCAAACATCAAGCCAAGTGAAATGGCTCCAACCAACAGATAAGATTCCAAAATGACGACGATGCATTTTCCCATGGAAAAATACGCAAACGAATACTTCATTTTTGCGGAAACCAAAACATTTTTTAGATTAGTTTAGTCTTTAAGAAACATTTGTAAAAGCAACACCGAAAACATAATTTGTTAAAATTATTTCCTCTTAAAAATAAAATCAATTTGACAATTAACATAACTTAGGTTGAACACCACCGCAATTGACAAACTGTGGTGTTAAATTTCTTAGATTAGGACATATTTTGAAGTGATTTTCGCTTTTGCAGCATACACAGCGAGGCTCTGCGAAACATTTGTGAGAGGCATGGGTGAATGCCTAACAATTATGGCACTGTGCAAGGCCTACTTTGGATTTTTGTGCCGCTACTGACAAAACTAGATGGCATATGTGCTTGATATTGCAAATTTCCGTTTTAGGGAGAAGTACTTTAATTGGAGGGAGGAGTACTTGGTTGGAGCTCCGTTTTCGGGCACAAGGTAGAAAACCTCCATTGGGTTGAAACCCAGTGCCTGAAGGTTTTCTTTCACCTCCTCTGGTGACAGTTCATGTAGACCTCTGATGACAACTTTTAATTGTTTTTCATCAGGGAGAAGGTAGGTGTGAAATTCGATTTTCCTTTCTTTAAACGTTCTTGTTATTTACTGGTGGCCTACTGGGGGACTTGTTATTATTTGGATTCCTATGTGAATTCTTTTGGCTTTTGATACTTTAATATTGTTATTGCCCAGAGTCATGGAAATTGAGGTCCATACCTCTGGCTCTCTTAGTGTTACCACAACACCCTAATGCCTTATCGCGCCGACCAGACGATAAGATCATCGAAGTTGTGGCGACGTTAAAATGTGACTTCTCATCCCAGCGGCCACACATCAGTTTAAGGTTAAGGAACTGCATTGTGACCAAACGGAAGAGAAATCACAAGGAAATACCAATCATGACCAGGAAGTTTTCAGTACATCGACAATCATCGACGGAGGAACAACTGAACTCGTTTTACTGTACAAACAAATTTAATCGAAAATCAGTGTTGTAGCAACAAGGAAAATTGACTGTTTAGAATCTTAACAATAAATAGTGTAGAACAATAAATTTATTAGAAAATCAAAAGGTTAAGGTCTTTGCAAATCGAGGAGTGAATTGAAACAGATCAATTTAAAAAAGAAAGGAGCACCTACACTAGATGCCATCGAACCACTTCACCAGAACCTTAAGGAGAAATGGCCTAGTATAATGCAACGACATAAGGAGATCCTTAACTTAAGAACCACGGACAACAAAAATTTGGAATACTTCAACGGACAATTTAAGGCTACCGCGGAGGAGACATATTTGGATGAATCCGCCAATTTTATTGATGCAGCGAACGCATTAAGGAAACCCACATTATCATCGACTGTGACCAAACTTCCAGACTCTAGTTTTCCGGGGTCACACTCTCTATTTAAAATTCCTGGTTTAACAAAAGAGGCGGCTTTGGGATTACGTTAGCTTCGCGATGCCACAAATGAAGCTATGGAAACTCTGGCTGCACTTGGACGGCCAGTAGATGAATGGGATGACATCCTAGTGTTCATCCAGCGACTCGACCTTCGTGCTCATCGAGATTGGCATACAGATCGAGGTGGCACAATGGAGCCTCCAACACGCATCGAAGCGTTGGAATTCGTTGAAGATCAAGTAAACACAAAGAAGACTATTCCCGGTACATCTTATTCTAAAGTTTTGTTTACATCGGCTAGAATCTCGGCACATACATCGACAATGGCTTCTAGAAAACCATCAAATCAATGTGCTCTCTACAAAAAGTCGCATTTTATAACGCGTGCTACAAATTTCTTGCTCTATTTCCTGGAAAATGTAAGGCATTTGTGAATGAACGAAAGCTGTGTTACAATTGTTTGGGTTCACATCTTCTACGTGATTGTCGTTCTACAAAAACTGAAAAATGCGATGGACGCCATCATACACTTGTTCACATGACAACAGCATTAGCATTGGTTTCATCTTCAGAGGATTCCAAGTCACAACCATTATCAGATTCAACACCTGTGCATCAGACGAAGGCTCCGACAAATGTAGCTTCGCATAATATAAGCAGTTTATTGTTACATGCGAGATTGCTCGCTACAGCACGAGTTATCGTTGAATCGCCTCGTCAACGCAAGGTCGAAGTTCGTGCTTTGGTGGATCCATGTTCTGAAGCTTCATTTATCTCGGAAGCATTGGCTCAATAATTGCCGTTCAGCGTCACGCAGCATTCATACCAGTTTCTGGCGTGGGAGTTGCACGTTGTGCAACAGTCAAAGCAGCGGCATTCATAACTATATCTCCTCATTTTGAAGACTCCAAGCAGTGGAGTTTCAAAGCACTAATTTTGTCATATCCGTCAGACTATATAACTCTTCAACGTGCTTTCCTGAATAGTTTTGCTTTTTTGGACGGCCTACGCTTGGCAGATCATCGTGTCGATTCGAACGATCAAATAAATTTAATTATCGGTGCTGACCTCTGCCCGAAACTTATTCAACACGGACTCAAGATGGATCACAACTCGGAATTAATAGCACAGGACACCGAGTTAGGTTAGATTGTAACGGGAGCAGTGTCGACTAAAGTTAACAACTCCATTATATAGCGAGTTGTGTCCAGCCATCAAATTAGCCTTGATTATACTTTTCAACAAATCTACTGGAGGGCAAACCCAAGTGGAGAAATACGATCATACTTATTACAAACGGTAACATATGACTTGATCTTTCTCCATATCAGACAACAACAACTTCCGCAGTTAGCCAAGAATGAACGAGAACGGTTCCCTGCAGGTGCTCAAGTATTGAAAACCAACACGTAAGTCGATGACATTCTTACTGGCGCAGATACCATAGAAGAAGCCCAAATATTAGGACGTGAGCTCTCTGAGTTGCTGATGGCGGGCGGGTTCCCACTCAGCAAATGGACTTCTAATCAGCCATTGCTTCTTGTCAACCTCCTGACAAAACAAATAGCGTCCCCGTGTAAGAGAATATGGACAAACGAAGAGGTGTTCAGCATGCTTGGAATATCATGGCAACCTCATGATGACAGTTTCCAATTTTTATTCCAAGAACCGACGTTTACACCTGCAGCCAGAAAAAGGAAGGCAGTTTCGTTAATCGGACGTCTATACGATCCTCTCGGATGGATCTCGCCAATTATTATTCGGATCAAAATATTTATGCAACATCTGTGGCTTTTTGGATTACACTGGGATCATCATCTACCACAAGAATGGTAGTTTCGTTGGCAAACACTCGTCAATGACTTACAACAACTTTCAATGCTACGTATTCCTCGTTGGATTGGCACGTCTACCCAATCAAGCTCTCTAGAATTGCACGGATTTGCTGATGCATCGCAGGCTGCATATTGCACCGTGGTCTATCTGCGTACGTTAAGCGTCACTTCGACTACCCAGTGAGTCATACTTGCCTCAAAAACGAAGGTGGCTCCACTCAGGCAGGTGTCACCACCACGTCTTGAGCTTTGCGCTGCTCATATTTCAACATCTCCTATAAAGCGCATTCGAAGTGCAATCTCCATACCAGATGTACAATATACCTTTGGCCGGACTCCACAACCGTCCTCTCATGGATTCACGGTCACCCAACTCAATGGAAAACCTATGTGGCTAATCGCATCTCCGAGATTCAAGTGACACTTCCAAACGCCAATTGGCGTCACGTTGCAGGTACCAAAAACCCGGCCGACAGCGCCTCCAGGTGTACTTCGGTCAGGTGTACTTGTCTCACGAACTCACAAGATCCTTGGCCTTGTAACATCAATTACAAGGTGCAAGATGTAGACCTCCAACGACGATCAACAGTGATAAATACAACGAAGACTAAGCAAGAAACCAACGACCTGTAACTACGATACTCAACACTAAATAGGTTACTTCGGGTCACCACCAGATGCATACATTTATCCAACGGCTACGTAACAAACATCCTCGACCACACTCCGATATCGTAACCAAGCCCCTTACTAAAGATAACCTTACGGAATTGACTCCTCTTCAGATGGAGTCAGCTTGAATAACGTGGACGAAATACGTTCAAAATCTGTGTTTTCGAGACGAGCTAAAAACAATATCTCAAGACTCGTCCTTAAGAAAAAGCAGCATACTTTTTCGTCTCAACCCGTTCAGGGATAACGAAGGATTACTACGAGTAGGCGGACGATTGCAGCATTCACTTTTGCACCCCGATGAAAAACACCCACTTATACTACCTTCCGAATCGTATATCTCACTATTATTAGTTCGTGACGCCCATCTAAAAACCCTTTACGACGGGACTCAACTTACTCTTAGTCATCTTCACAGAATGTTTTGGATTTTAAGAGGTCGTCAACTTGTTGAAACTGTCATATTTCACTGCGGCGCCGTTGGCAGCGGCGTCAACTCAACTAATGGAAAATCTTCCAAAACTCCGAGTGCAGCAACCATTTTTTGCTTGTATATAAACGATTTGCAGCCCGAAGGGGCATCGCTGCAACGCTGTCAAGCGACTGTGGCACAAACTTTGTTGGAGCAGATAAAAAGCTACGGGATCTTCTCGCAAAGGCGTAATCTCAAAAGGGAGATATCGTTCATCTCCTAGCCAATGAAGGAACAGAATGGAAATTCAACCTACCATCGGCTTCTCACTTCGGAGGGATATCGGAGGCGGCGGTGAAAAGCACAAAATTTCACTCAAGACGAGTTATCGGTCAGACTGTCCTAACTTTTGAAGAACTATCAACTGTCCTCGCTCAGATTGTTGCATGTTTAAATTCGCGTCCCTGGCAACCAATGAGGGATGATCCTACAGACTTAGCCGTGCTTACACCAGCACATTGTCTCATCGGGACTCTTACTTGCACCGTTCCCGAACAATCAACACTCGACATCTCTCTGTCACGCCTGTCTCGTGCGAAAATTTTTGGTCTCGATGGTAGTCCGGATACTTAAAGGGATTACAACAGCGACAAAAGTGGCAAGCAAAAAGGTCACAAATCAATGTGGGACAAATGTGTGTCCTGAGATCGGATCTAACTCCACCCTGTAAATGGTGTTTAGGGTGATTTACGGAGCCTCTCCCTGGAAAGTATGGTCTGGTACGTGTCGTGAAAGTGAAGTTTCACAAGATCAAGCTCCAAAATGAGCATCCTTCTATTTGAGGAGTATTATTCGGGCGGGATGTTACCGCAACAGTGTAATGCCATCGAAGTTGTGGCGGCGGTAAAATGCGACTAAAGTTCAAAGTTAAGAAACTGCGTTGTCACCAAGCGGAAGAGAAATCACAAGGAAATACCAATCATGACCAGGGTGTTTCCAGGGCATCGACAATCATCGACGGAGGAACAAATCAACTCATTTTACTGTACGAACAAATTTCATCGAAATTCAGTGTTGTAGCAACAAGGAAAATTGACTGTTTAGAATCTTAACAATAGATAGTGTAGAACAATCAATTTTTGTAGGCTATAGGCCATTAAATAGTCTCCATGTTTGGAAGAGGCTTTCAGAACTTCTTAGAGTAAGAAAAAGGTTGAACATGTATGACATTGGGCAGTTGAGCGTCTACTCCGGTTCTGTTAGCATCTCATTTAAGACTGTAACATTTAAATAAATTATTATAACGTCAAACGGTTGCATTTTACTATTTAATGAACACCGGGCCATGGGACCCGCAGTAATAGTCTAATAAAGCATCTATTGAATAGTCTACTTCCAAGAAAGTGTATATTACGTATAATTACATTGGTGACTCAAGCATGCTAATTATATTGATGAACGAGACTTTCTTAATAACCTATATTTATTAGACAATCAAAATGTTAAGGTCCTTGTTTTGAATCCTCACATAATCAGAAAAACTTAGAATTATTGGGATTAACCGTGGTATTTTTGGTGTTAATCTGCTTTGTTGGTTTGTTTGATGTTGTATTTGTGGTTGGTGTGCTTCTACTGTTGCTTTCTCGTTTATGAGGTTTATGTTATTATTGGTTTTGTTTTGTTAGTCTATGTCTCGATTGTTGTTTTGGGTTAGTATTAGTAGTTGCTTCTGCTTGGTATGATATCATCATTGATATCGTTTTCTCTTTCGTTTACTGTTACTGTCTTGCCTTTGTTATTGTCCTGTAAGGATTTTTTGGTTGATTTCTTTATTTTGGGGGTATTATTGTCGCTGTCGCCTGTGTAGTATGTAAATATATATATAAACAAATGCAGTGTGTAAACTAATATATACATCTAAACAAATGTAGTATGTAAATTAATATGTAATTATAGCTTACTGAGAATGCCTAAGTTAGAAATGAATCAAAGAACAAAATTGTAGACATGGAATGTTAAGAACGTCGAATAACCGAAAGTTAAACGTTTTTCGAATACTTAAATGACCTTGGTCTTTCATGATATTCGGTTATCAAGTCCTTTTGTTTGTTTAAATCTTTTACTGCCTTCGGTGGCATATATATTAATATGTTAAGCTTTGCGCATTTCTTCTTATTTAATATTTTATATAATCCCTTGAGATCTTCATTTTGTAAATCACTTCATCATTGGGCAATGCTAGCTCATTTATTTTTCAACAATGGGTTGCTCCTAACAGTTTCTCCATGATAAACTCAAGTTTATTAGGATTTTTGCTGCGGTAATTAACTGCTCGTTTTTTCTTATCAGGAACTGATTCACTGAGAGAATTATCACTACAACAGCCCACAATGACTTCCTTATTAGTTCGAATTATACTGATACGAAGATCCCAAATGGAATATCAGCTTTACTCATGAGTTTGTTTTTAATCGGCCGCGGTATATTGAATTTTAATTTGTTGACATTACCTATGTCAGATAAGGATGTACAATCCCATCTCAGAAGTTGATCAGGCTGCTTTGGAGAATTGTCATCTTGCACTTGGGCGTTATTATTATCGTGGCTTTGTTGTTTAGTCATGCCCCTTGTCATAGCAGAGCCTTCTTTATTGCCTCATCCCTCTCTAATGGGACCATACTTCTTAAAATATCTGAATTTAACTCAATGCAGGACAAGGCATCTGCATTGGTATTAATTTTTCCTTTTTTGTATATTATCTCAAAATCGTAATCTGCTCAGTCTAACCGTATTCTCGTCAGTTTTGAGAATGGATTCTTGTTGGTGACCAGTGAAACTAAAGGTGGCATATATATCGTGGTCTGTTACCACGATAAATTTTCTGCTATACAAATATGGTATGAAAAAATAAATACCCCACTGTATTGCTAACGGTTCCTTTTCAATTATGGATTTGTTCAACTCAAGTTTGCTTAGTGATTTGCTTGCAGGTCACAACCTATTCCTCCTTGCGATAAAACTGCTCCGAAAACCTAGCTTGAAGCATCCGTGGTCAATATGTATGTTTTATCGAAATTTGGATACTGGAGAACAGGTGGTTTCAATAACTCATCCATTAAATTATCAAAAGCTTCTTGGCAAGAATTGTCACAGAGAAATTGCACATGCTTTTTTAATAATTGATTCAGGGGTTTAGTAATTTCTGCAAAGTTTTGAATGAATCGCCGGTAGTAATTACAAAATGCTACGAATCTGCGTACTTCATCCGTGCCCTTGGGAATTGGATACTCCTCTATAACATTGTATTTTCTGGGTCAGTTTTCACACCATCTTAAGTAATCAAATGGCCTTGTCATACAATCTCTGTCTTAAGAAATTGGCATTTACTAGGGTTAAGTTTGAGGTTGTACTGCCTCAGCCGTTCGAATACTTTCCGCATGTTTTGATTATGATGGCTTATACATCCAAAAATAACAATGTCATCTATGTAGAGAAAAGCCTCAAAATCAAGTCCGCATAACGCAGTAGTCAACATATGCTGAAAAGTAGTTGAGGGGATTTTAAGACCGAAAGGTATTCTGGCGAACTGATAATGACCGTGATTATCAGAAAATGCTGTTAATGGCCTTGAATTTTCATCTAATTCAATCTGATGGAATCAACAAGTCATAACGAGAGTGGAAAAATATTTCGCCCTGCCTATTCTGTCCAAAACATCTTCTAACCGTGACAAAGGAAACTTGTCATTAACAATTTTGGTGTTAAATCTTCTAAAATCTACTACTAAGCGCCACTTTGTCTTGCCATCACCACTCTTTTTTGGTTCTATTAAGAGTGGAGAATTGTAAGGACTTCGAGAGGGTTCCAGAATGTTGTCCTCCAACATCTTCCGGACTTGCTTTTGTATTTCTTCGTTTTGTGAATGCGGTAGCCCGTAATTCTTAACATACATGGGTGTTTTAGCTGTGAGTTCTAAATTCTGTTGATAAAACAGACAATTTATCTGTTTCTGGGTGAATATTTTGAAACTCTTCTATAATATTTAAAGCACTAGTACGAGCTGAAAGATCTGAAGATGAAATATCAATATGTTGAAGAATTTGTTCGAATTTGCTCTTTTTCGTTTTATCGCTTTTAACTTTTTTCAACAAACTCAATTGCTCATAATTTGCCAATGGTGCAATACCAAGATTGTCATCAATAATATCAAGTATGATATCAGAGTCGGTTGAGTTCAAAATCTGATCATGTCGTACACAGTGTGCCGGTATAATGGTATTAGCAATAAACCCACCCTTTTGTATTTGTTTACTACGTATTACATGATCACTGTTAATTTGAACATTGACCGGTACTATAACTTCTGACCTTGGTGGTAATTCCACTCGTTTCATTTCACTTCCATGGAAAAAATAATTTGGAATTGATTGACGAGGAATGATACCGTGTAGGTCTCATAATCGATTCCACACTTAAATCGATGGAAAACATCTCGTCCAATGATGCCGTCTGTAGAAATTGGAAAGTCATCATTTACTATGAAAAAATTGTGTTTGGAAGAACTTTCGGCTCCAATAGAGAGATCGGCTCAGAGTTTTCCTGATCCTGAACAGGATTAACGTTATATCGCTTGTTATTATTTTGGTTTCTTCCGTTATTATTATTTCATGTATTATTCCTATTATTATAACTACTATTGTTATTGTTCTTTTGGTTATTATTCCTATAGTTATTATTATTGTTTCTGCCATTGTTATTGTTCCTATAATTGTTTTTTTTTGTAGTTACCGCTCCCATTATTATTTCTGCTATTATAGTAATGATTTCTATTAGGATAGCGATGATTATATTGTTTGTTCCTATCATTTTGATTATAATAAAATGCAGTATTTGATGCCTGTTCACTTTTTTCTAGCTCAAGACTAATGTCAATAGCATCTGCCATACTATTTGGTCTAGCAGCAAAAACCGTTATCTTAAAATGCTCATTCAAACCATTTTTATATACGGACAATGCATATGTGTCGTTAATCTTTGTAATAGTTTCTACCTGAGCTGTTGTAGCACTTGTGCTCAAATCAGTTATCTGTAACGAACTGAGCTCGCATATTTGTTTTAAGTTTTTATTCTTGTAGGGTTTTACAATTGTTCTCTTTTCCACTAAGCTGCTTAAAGATGTATGTATCTGCGGTATGGTGTTAGTGGTCTTGAATTTCAAACGTAATCTGTTCGATAAATTTTCAAATGTCGTAAGAACTCCCGTACTACTACTACGTACTCCCGTATTAGTGGATAACTTAACATTTTACACAAAATCCACAAGAGTTGTTTTTCCGTTTGCATTTAAACATTCATGCAACATTTCTGCTAGCTTTACAAACGCATTTAATTCTTTTTGTTTCTTTCAAAAACAGGAATGACTTTCATGGCAGTTTGCAAATCAAAATCCGCCATTTCTGTGTCTTCTAATGCTTTAGCAAGGTGAGCTTCTTATAATTTTATTGTTTCAGGATATATCTTCGCAAAATGTTGTTTTAAATGTAAAACATCGCTATCTTCACATAGATTGCACAAAGTTAAAAATTGCGTTAGAAATTTATCTAATTGTTCTTGTTTGCTTTTTATAGAAACTACAGTGTATATTTTTTGTCCTTTGTTTTTTAAATCTTTCGTATGTCCTTGATTTCTTTGAGCAGCTCTTGTATCTCTTGCATCACTAAATAAATCCTTTGTGTCTGCTAAATTCCCAATGTTTATGAAGATATTTGGAAAAAAATTTAATTATTTTAAACACTAACAGACCTAGCGGCTCGTTTTTTCACATACTTTTCATTATATCGTTTATATAATATATATAAGCTATGAGGAAAATCTCTATAAGTATCGCCGCTGTTGTTAGAGATGGGAAGTATTCCTCAACGAAGGTTTCCTGAACATTCGTTTGGCAATTTCCCATCACTGCAGTTGTTCTAATTTTGTAAAAACTTCTTCTGTTCTTCTCCTGATGTAATTCTTTGTCGACGCAAGTTGACCTGTTTTCCTCCACGTCTCATCCTCTTCACTGCTGGTGCTATTGTTATGCAGTTCTACATGTCACTGCGCGAATTCCTTTCACTGCGAGAAATGTACAATAGAATTTCTATAGAAATAGTTTTTCCGTGATACCGAAATCTTGTACTTAATGTTTTTGGCAGATAGGTTCTTTCAAACCACCCGGGATATAAATAACGGCTATTCTAAGCCTTTTTGAGGCCTCAGCTGCCTCCCTGGCTACCGGGCGCGTCCACAGGTTGCGGATAGTCCAGGAGAAATCTCTTGGATCGTCAAGGAATAGGCCGAAGAGTAAAGTTATCTGAACTCGGAAAGCTAAATACTTGGCCGCGGAAAATGGGAGGACCCCTTTTTAACATGGAGGGTTTGAGTTTAAACTTAATTACCCCAGGTGGTGAGGCGACTCAATCGGCAAATCCACCCACTTCTGCAGAGGTGGCCGTGCCCCAATCGGATTCTGGGGGGGGGGGGGGCACACTCGAACCTAAGACAGCAACAAAGGTGGAAGACTTGGCCAACGTTGTGGTGAATGCTACAATTGTGAGACAAGGCACAGGTAGATCGGTCAACAGCTCTGCAGGCCTGGAGTTCAACAGCGCGGGGACCATTGACTCTGAGGTCGAAAAGAGACTGTTGGGCGAGACTGCCGAAGCCAAAGCCTCTGAAAAAAGAAAGAGGATGCCGACCAAGGCACAATTGTTACTCAACAGATACAAAAATGCCAAGGCCAGCTTAAAGAAGCTCCTACTAAGGAAGCCCGAGGAACTCTCCGATAAGGAGAAGGGCTACTTGGTGCGGAACAGGAGGATTGTCGCTGATTTCGAAAAGAGTAACATTGCTGCGCAGAAATTGGTGACAATCGATGGGGAGCTTCCAGGACCGTCAAGGTCCGAAGGGGGAGCGAACGGTAAGAGCGCCAAGCTACAAAGGTCGAATGCTGTTTCCTCCTTTTCCTCAGGAAAGGCCCCACAGCTAACTTT
This sequence comes from Chrysops caecutiens, assembly GCA_963971475.1. NCBI lineage: Eukaryota > Metazoa > Arthropoda > Insecta > Diptera > Tabanidae > Chrysops > Chrysops caecutiens. The sequence continues at coordinate 48,210,575 of OZ020567.1, read as the reverse complement.
CCAGAAGAAAGTTAAAAGGGGATCGATCAAAGAAAGGAGGAGGAGAAAATGGCGAAAAAGCCAAACCCCTCGTCGATAGATCACGCACCCGCCGATTGTCAGATGGCCATCATAAATCGATCAGATCTAGATGGCAAAATATCTGCTGAAAAGTGGGAAAAGGTCGAGGCGAGGTTGCTGTATACGAAAGCAACCGAGCAGAGTGGCTCGATAGAGGAGATTTCCTTTGAAGGGGCAAGTTATCACAAGGGAGTCAAGGTCATTGGCTGCTCGGGGCGGAAATCCGTTGATTTCCTAAGCCGGGTGGTTGAGAGCCTTGGTGAACATTGGCCAGGCGCCAAACTGGAGGTCATCCCGAAATCGAGTCTCCCTCTGAGGAAGCTAGCAGTATTGTGGAGTCCTCCTCCACTAGTGGAGGACAAAGCCACGATGAAGTTAGTTTCCAAGCAGAATGGCTTGCACACAAGTGAATGGAGAATTATCTCCACGAACAAGTGTCCAAATGGAGTTGGCAAAGACCTGGTCGTGACGGTTGACGACGAGTCCTTTGCCAAACTTAAGTACTCAAAAGGAAGCATCAAATTCGGTTTATGCGCAGCGAAGGTGAGGCTTCCAAATGAGTCAAAGAGCGGCACCGAGGAGGCTGCAGGTGGTACAAAGTAATTTGCACCACTGTGAGGCGACCACCGAGGATTTGATGCAGTACATGGAGGATAATGGAGTAGACTTGGCCTTAGTCGCGGAACCATAGCTCCCAGAAGATAAAATCCGAGGACTTGGGTCAAAAAGTTATAGTGTACTGCATTCAAGCAAAACAGGTAAGAAGAGGGCGTGTATAGTAGCAAAGAGATCACTAAATCTCACTTTACTTTCACAGCACAGCACGAACGACTTGATGGTGGCAGAGGAGAGGGGCAAAACAAACCTGTTCATGGCCTCAACGTACATGCCATACGAGGAAGGAGATCCCCCATCAGCAGCAGTGCGGGCCCTTGTACACTAGGCCGAAGACAGAGGATGGCACATGGTGATACGATGCGACGCGAACGGTCATCATGTCTAATGGAGGAGCAGTGACATCAACAGAAGGGGTGAGTCAATTTTAGAGTTAATAATTGCTACCAACCCAACAATTTGTAATCGGGGTGACACAGCCACCCTTACTAACAAAATTAGTGAGGAGGTAATAGACCTCACATTGGCCACTAACACTATCAATTTAAACGTAGAAAACTAGAGAGTTTCTCCCGAGCACTCCTTTTCGGTTCATATGAGAATTCTTTTCGACATGAATCGGAAGATTCAGGTAGGAAAACCCTCTCTGGAATCCAATTAACACGGACGGGTATATATTCTCCACCGATGTGGAGAAAGCAATGAAAAAAAGAGCACACAGTGCTTCGGTATCTATCTCCACACGGTGGCTCTTCTGGATAAGTCCGTAAAACAACTTTGCGAGATTTTGCTAAAAGCCTTCCAGAAAACTTGCCCCATAAGCAGAACTCGAGGGGAAAAAGCAGAGACGGAGAGTACAGTATCGGTACAGTACAGTATCAGTACAGAGACGGAGGAACGCAAAATCAGAAAACTTGCGACCAGGGGTACACCACAAGGAGGGGTGATATCCCCACTTTTGTGGTTGATCGTAATCAACTCGATCTTAAAAGATTTCAGGGGTAGGAGAGTTAGGGTCACCGCCTACGCAGATGACGTAGTTATACTGACAACAGGCAAAGATCTACAAACGATCTGCGACACCATGGGTGAAGCTTTAAGAGAAACGAGCAACTGGGCGGAGAGAAATGGCCTAGGGATAAACCCGGAAAAGACGAAGCTAGTTCTCTTCACCAGAAGGTATAATATACCGAAGGTCAGACTACCAAAGGTGAAAGGACGGGTACTAGACCTCTCTAGAAAGGCGAAGTACTGTTTTATCCCTACTGGGGGCAAAGGAACAGACAGTGCTTTCCCGTATGGGCGAAGATCACCTGCACCTAGTTATATAATTTTTTTGTTCGGGAACGGGGGGGGGGGGGTGGTGGTGAACGCAGTGCAATTAATTTTCGCACAAAGGTCAACGGTTTATTTTATATTAAAAGCATTCACCAACTGAATTAATTTCACGTTACTTCTAGAGTTTTTGTTAATAAAGATTTATTTTAATGAGATACTGTTCCTTTCAGGTATGTTAAATTTCACAATCCTAGACTCCTTTCCACTTACTCCAACTAATTTTGTACAAAGTTCAATAGTTTATTTTATATTAAAGCATTAAACAACTGATTTCATTATAACTGTCTTTTCAATTAATTTTTGTACAAAGATTCAATAGTTCATTTTGTATTAGAATATTAACAAACTGATTTCATTATAAGTTACTTATCAATTAATTTTTGTGGAAAGTTCAATAGTTCACTTTGTATTAGAACATTAACCAACTGATTTCATGTTAAGTTACTTTTTCAATTAATTTTTTTTGTAGAAAGTTCAATACTTTATTTTGTATAAAAACATTAACCAACTGATTTCATTATTACTGTCTTGTCAATTAATTTTTGTACAAAGATTCAATAGTTCATTTTGTATTAGAATATTAACCAACTGGTTTTACCTTAAGTTACTTTTCAATTAATTTTTGTAGAAAGTTCAACACTTTATTCTTGTATAAAAACATTAACCAACCGATTTCATTATAACTGTCTTTTCAATTAATTTTTGTACAAAGATTCAATAGTTCATTTTTTATTAGAATATTAACCAACTGATTTTATTTTAACTGACTTCTCAACTAATTTTTTTAGAAAGTTCAATAGTTCACTTTGTATTAGAACATTAACCAACTGATTTCATGTTAAGTTACTTTTTCAATTAATTTTTTTGTAGAAAGTTCAATACTTTATTTTGTATAAAAACATTAACCAACTGATTTCATTATAACTGTCTTTTCAATTAATTTTTGTACAGAGATTCAATAGTTCATTTTGTATTAGAGTATTAACCAACTGGTTTCAGCTTAAGTTACTTTTCAATTAATTTTTGTAGAAAGGTCAACACTTTATTCTGTATAAAAACATTAACCAACTGATTTCATTATTACTGTCTTTGCAATTAATTTTTGTACAAAGATTTAATAGTTCAATTTTTTATTAGAATATTAACCAACTGATTTTTTTTTTAACTGACTTCTCAATTAATTTTTTTCTTAAATCGTCTCTGGGTCGGAGGTGTGCCCGGTGACCCTTGCGCGAACTTTTAATCACGTGAAAGATGGAGGAATGAAAGGAAACGACCGATCCAGTCACCGGCCAAAGCACGACTGAAAATGCGCGTCAGTTTGGGGCCCTTAAATCCGGACCAAAATGCTGATGCGCATTTTCATTAAGTCGCGCATGGCGACCGGGAATGTGTGCAATTAACACTTTTCATTACTACGAACCTACGCGATCAGATTTCATCACGACGATCCTATGATTGGGTTGCGATCAAGTTTTATCAGAGTGATAAAACTTGACCGCAACGGAAAATTTTATCGCGCATGGGATTTATTCTGTCGTGACCAAGTTTCATCTTGGTGATAAGGCTTGATCGTGAGAGAATTGCGCGCATGGGAACCCAAAATGCAACGTCAGCATTTTGGGTTGGGAACGGACGAGTTCCCATGGGGGCTGTTTAACAGGGGGGGGGGGGGGGGAACATGTGTGGCTGAGCCTAGGGGAAATTCGGGGAAATTTTTGTTGTTGAGGTGGCTAGGTGGCGTGAATTTCGAAAGTGGTTCAAAGCTATGTATGTCTAATCAGGTCCGTTCTATTGTTTTAACATTATTGTATATATATTACTGTTTACTTTTTTGGAAAATTTCTACTTTTTCTACTTCTTAATGTTACGTGAATACATGTGTCTTTTTCTATAAGTTATGGTAGATTTAGGCATATACATATTTTCCATATATATATGTTTATATCTGCCTTACATCAGTATTACATTTTTTTTTCGCCATTAGGGCTTACAATTCTTTTTTGCTTATATACTCATATACATTTTTTCTTAATGTTATACCTCTTGAGAGCCTCATTTGAATTTTATTTGATCTTTGGGATATTTTTTGCCCTTGCATGAGCCATAATATGTATGGTCATAACACATCTTATTCGGTCGGGAAATTCGCAGGCCTGGTCAGCGGATGAAGGTAGATACGAAAAGGGGGAGAGGGATTGTTATCCTAGTGTGGGGGTGAAGTTGGCTTGGACTGGAGGAAGGGTTACCTATCCAGACGAAAGTAAATGACATGGGTAACCATAATAGGGAGGTAGGGCAGTTTCACATCTTAATAGGAGACGAAACGGAAAAACAGGGGCCTTAACAGGGGCCTACGGTTGTGGGAGGGCTAGTTAGTAGCCCAGCTAGGGAACCATTATAAAACTCATTATAAACTCTTGAAGAGAACGAGATGACTTACATATTTACTTGACGGTGGGTAATAAAAATTTTGTTTCAAAAAAAATAAAACGGCTTAGGGATGAAGGGAATTGAAAACGCGTTAGTGGAATTATTAAAATGGCAATAGAATAATAGAAGTGAGGTGGAGATTGGCGGTACTGTGGTGCTAAGGTCGAAGGGGCTAATTAAACTATGTGCAGTTTGATCGAAAGCAAAGAGAGTAAAATATCAAAAGGGGGAGAGAAGAACAAAAGGGGTTTTGGTTGTCGAGCAAGCAGTTTGGCGGCATGCCTGGGACGACTGAATGGGGCGAGAGATTTCAAAGAATAAAGAGAGAAAAGAAGAAGAAGGGGAGGAGAGAAAAAGGGGAGAAAAAAAGGAGACAAAAAGGGGATTTCGATAATGCAGTTTAATGTCATGCTTAGGACGATGGGGTGTGTTGAACTACGTTCAGTTCGATCGGAAGCAAAAATCGCAAACCACAAAGGGGAAGGAAAAACAAGAGATGTTAGGAGAGCAGTTTAACGTCATGCTTGGGACTAGCAAATGGGGCGAAAGTTCAAAGAGGGGAAAGAAATAAAAATAAAAAGATAGCACGAAAGGGGGTTTTGATAATGCAGTTTAGAGTCATGCCTAGGACATGAAAGTTATTGGACTGCGTAAGGGTTGACGGAAAACAAGGAGGGTTTTAAAGGTCCATGTCGTACTAAGGGAACGAAGTGACTTACTTGATTTCAAACAATAACGACGGTTAGAATATATTTAGTATGCCGACTGTGCAGTTCTTGTGAAAAAAAGAGAGGTAAGACAATTAAATTAGACTTCTAGCTCACATGACAAGGGGAACACAGTACAACGATTTGGGGAGAGCAGTTTATCGTCGTGGCTGGGACGATTGAAGCGTGGATTTGTAACAAAAAGTATTTTATTAGGAGACAATCAAGTACAATCAAGTGACTCCTCATCTAGACGCGATTTCTGCGGTTCCACCATGCGTTATGGAAGGGCCTAAGCGACAGGGCAGGCATGTACGCAAGGTATTAAGAAGATTGCTCTCGATTATTTTAAAGCACCAAGTACCATAACATTCGAAAGCAGGGAGCTCAAATTCTAAAATTTTATCCAAGGTAGAAAATGTTCAACAGGGCCAGACAGGGATGGATCTAGGTTGAAACGAAAATATTCTAAATCTCGACATAAACACAAAAAAAAAATATGAAGGAAAAAGAGGGGGCTTTCAAAAAAAAAAAAATATATTCAATCGAAATCCAAAGTGTATTCCAAGTAACAAAGAGTAGAGGGAGAGAGACGAGAGCAGTTTAACGTCATGCCTGGGACGATGGAGATCGTTGGACTGAAATCATTGGGCTGCTCACGTTACGTTTGGGAAAAAGGTGTAGGGCAGGGCAGTTTAACGTCGTGCTTGGGACGAGCAAATGGGGCAGGAGAACAGAGTTCGAAAAGGAAAAGGGGGTTAACGAAAGGGGATGCAGTTTAATGTCATGCTTAGGACGATGAAGTACGTTAAACTATGTTAATTTCGGATGAGATGTTAATTTGGGATGTACAGAGAAAACCAACGGTGGAGGATGAGAAGGGAACAAGAGAAAGGGTGTGTTGAGAGAGACAAAAACGTATTTAACGTATTCGAAAATAAACCGGAGAGAAAGGGAGGAGAGAAAAAAAAGGGTAATTATACGGAGAGAAAAGGGCTTTTATTTTGTGAGAGAGAGAATATTCCAACATCATGGCTGGGATGAACGGAAAGGTTCCTTACTGAGAGGTGGAAGGACTTGAAGGGGGCAGTTTAACGCCGTGCTTAGGACGTTAAATCGTTTGGTGAATCCTCATCTTGGGGCGGATATGGTATGTGGAACAACGAGAGTCTTGGGTTTGGGGTGGGAGGAATATGGCTTCTATGTTCTGCCACGACTTGAAGGGGTACGGTTCGCTGGCGTCCTCTTTTACATAATTGCATAATTCCAATTACGAGAATAAGGGAGAGGACTACGTATAACATAGTGTAGTGGTGAATGTGGTGGTTGTTCAGGTTCAGGAGCGGTACCTGTTCGTCTTTCTTCTGCTGTGAAATTTTTGCTGCCAATTCGTCCAAGTCGTCCTCTGGTTTTCTTGGGGATTCTTTGATATAAGAGCCCTCGGGAGGGGGTAGAGTCATGTATTTAGGATCAGGTTTGGTTGCCAAAAGAGCTGTGACATTTATGTGGCGTAGGGTATGGGGGAAACTAGGGCTTTGCCTCTCGTTTTGGCCATGTATGATGAAGTTACTGGTTCTGAGGTAGCAAGTGGGTTCAATGTGAAGTAAAGCTGTCTGATTTAATTCGAAGGACTGAACAGTGTTGTTAGTGCGGAGTGTCTTGGTGGCGTAGATCCAAGTGTTAGGGCGAGAAAGGGAAATCCAGTGAGAGGTACGCTCGGTACAAGTAAGTTGGCACTGGGACGTATCTACACCACTCCTTATGAGGGCAATTTCACATTTGAACGGGCTTGACTGAGCATTAAAAATAGGGAATTTCGCTCGACAGAAGAATTTAGAGGCGTCTGTTGATAGACAGTCGTGAAAATCGCTAATGCTCATTATATAAAAATGCTCTCGGTTAAGATCGATCAAGAGGATTTCGGAAGAGGGTTGAATATAACACAAGGAGTTGTTGTAGACTGTAGGTAGTGGAAGAATCCTGGAGGTTTGATATACATCTCTGAAAGGTAGGGGTCATTTTAATTCGATGATTAATTTAGAATTAATTATTGTGGCGGACATAGTGGAGAGCTTGTAAATTTGCCAAATCATATTGGGAAGAGGGTCGAATGGAAGCGTTTTTTGAGGGTCCATTTCCTGCCGAATGGTGGAGAGAAGGTTTCCTGTCTGAGAAGGAGTTATGAGCGTAGGGTGAAATTGACCGTGTTCTACATCTGCTAGGATATCTATCAGGTCGGATTGAGTGGATTGGTATTGATTTATAATAATAAGGACTAAAGAGAAAAGAGAGTTTATTTCGGTTGCCCATTCATTTACATGTACTTGATTTTCAACTTTGGAGACTTTCAACTTTGGATTCGAGGGTGGTTATTTTGGTGAAGATTACGGCACGATCTTTCCTAATGCTTTCCCGGGTTTTATTGGTTAGATTAATGGTCGCGCCCAAGATACAGGTCTGATTTTTCAATAGGGAATGTAAGTGGAGATTATTTTGTTGAAGGGTTCGTATTTGCTCGTCGTATCTTTGAGCGTCATCCTCATTTAGGATTCCAAAAAGGGGCTCGGTAACTACTCCGACAAAACTAAAAAGGGACCTAGTTTTTCTAAGCGGAGGAAATATAATCCTATTTTTGCTTTCTATCGCTTCCTCCAAGTTATCTAATTGTGCGATGGAAGAAAGACAGATCGATTTTAAGGGCGTCTCAGAGGCCAACTGGCTACACATTTGTTGAAGCTTACCTATGATTCTTAATATGGAGAGATATTCTTCCTGGAAGGCCGCTAGGTCGTAGTAAGTTATTATCTTCCATTCGCTTGTGAACAGTCTCGTCCTTCCTATTTCTTCGAAGTATAAGCCGACCGTGGAAGTGAGAGGAGTAATTTGGATTCCCAGCTCCTCGCGAGAGAAAGCTGAGACGGTAAGGCACAGGACCGCGAACAGATAAACCCTTGCCCTGGGAACGAAAGGAAAAGGTTTTAGTTTGAGAGAGAACTTAGTTAAGAAATTATGGATGTATGAATTTTTTTAAGTCGTTATTATGTACGCGTTTTTCCGTTTTTTTATTTTGATTGGTGAATTTTCAGGGGTATGCACCTAAGTTAAAACGTCAGGGCCTTGCCATAAGGGTGAGAATTTGTTGTCCCTTGTTCTCGCTTTTAGAAGGACCAGAGCTCCGATTTCAAAGGATTTTTGTTGTGTTACCCTGTCGTAGTATTGTTTGTATCGCTCTTTATTTTCTAACGAGGTTTGTTTAGCGATTTGATGACAGTGCCGGAGTCGTGCCTTGAGTTCGTGGTGATAATTATCGTAATTGTACCCAATTTCGGGGGAGGACTTTAGATGGTTTGGAACCTCGGCGGTTCGTGCGGAGAATAATTGGTACTTGAGTGAGGAGTAGTGTTGTACACGAACATGGCGTAAGGAACCCAGGTGTCCCACGACAGGGGATCCTTTTCTATGTAAGAACGGAGGTATTCGATGACTTCTCTCTAGGGCTCCGTTAGACTGAGGGTGGTAAGGAGTCGTTTCCAACCTCTTGATTCTGAGGAGTTTTGAAACTTGCTGAAACATTCCCGCGATTAAGTTAGCACCTTGATCAGTCAATATACTTTCAGGTATTCCGTGTCTACACATGATTGTAGTAGTAAACGCTTCCGCGAGGGTGGTTGATTCAGCATTGGGAACAGGGATTGCTTCCGAAAATTTTGTTAAATCATCCTGGAAAGTGCGGAGGTATTTATTTCCTAGGTACGGAACGGGTAGTGGACCCACAACATCTAAATAAATTCTTTCGAATGGCTTGGAACTCACTGAAGTTATTTTCATAGGGATCTTAGGATTTCGTGATATTTTGTTTATTTGGCACTATTTGCTGTTTCTAATAAATGTTACAGCTCGGGTCATTGCTTCCCAATAAAACTGTTTCTTGATCCTCTTCAAGGTCCGAGATACACCTTGGTGACCTCCCGTGGGTAGCAAATGGAAATCTTTTATTATTTGCTCCCTTTCCTTAGGGTCATCTAAGTACCTAATTGTTTCGACATGGAGTATTGTGTCGATTTTAAACGCCTTACGGATTTGGTCCTTAAGTGTCATTAGGGTCTGTAGTTCCAGTTTCGGAATACTTATGTGTATGTTCTTCAGGTTTCGTTGTACGGCCAGGGAAACGAAGTTGGAGAGGGTAGTGTTGAGGTTGTCCTCATCCTGAGGGGTACGAAGGGGAAGTACTAATCTTTTGACAATGAAATCGGATTCTTTGAAAGAGAATGTTTTAGGTTCGAGGGAGAAATCGATTTCGCTCAAATCGATAGTTAGCATGGCGGCTAAACGCCGTTCAAGATTAGTGTCCCTTGTGGGCAAAATAAAGAATTTGGCACGGACAGATTTAGACAGTAATAAAGAGTCGTCAGTTTCAATAAGGGATGATGATAAGTAGTTGTCATTATTGGTTCTGGCCTTCTTTTGTGCATCCTGGTCCAGGTTATCAGTGACCTGGGCTTGGCTTCTTGTTATCGCGTATAGAGAGGTGGTGTTTATAGGGTCATTTCGTTTTTCCGATTTATCAGTCTCAGGAGAGTTCTCTTGTGTTTCCGCGGTTACTCTACTTAAGGCATCGGCGTTTGTATTAAGTTTCCCGGCCTTGTGGGTTATCGTGTAGTCGTACTCTTCTAAACGGATTCTCCATCTCATCAATCTTGACGAGTGGTTCTTTAGATTCATGAGCCAAACTAGAGGCTTGTGGGCATATACCTATGGACGAAATTGTTCCACGACGTACACGATAGCAAGTAATTCTTTCTCTATTGTCGAGTATCTTGTTTCGGCACCGTTTAGTGCACGACCCGCGTATGCAATGGGGTGAACTCCATCATCGTCCTGCTGCGAGAAAACAGCTCCTAGAGCTATGTCACTGGCATCGGCCGTGACGTAGAATTGCCGCGAAAAGTCGGGATATGCCAAGATGGGAGAGGTTATTAACCGTTGCTTTAAGTTCGTAAAAGCTTCGTCACAAAGGGCATCAAATTTAAAGGGTACGTCCTTTTTTAAAAGGTTGGTCAAGGGTTTGGCGATCTTAGAGAAATTTGGGATAAATCGGCGGGAATACCCGATAAATCCGAGAAAGGCTCTGATATCCTTTACCTTTTTAGGTCTTGGATATGTTTTGACTGCTGTTATCTTCCCTGGATCCGGTTTGACACCGTTTTCCGTAAGATACATGATACATATACGTGTCCCAGATACATGATTTCTTTCCGAAGAAAATGGCATTTTTCCGCCTGCAACTTTATTTTGAAGTCGCGTAAACGTTGGAATACAGCAATGAGCCTATTGTTGTGTTGAGATAGATTGTAGCCATGGATGACTATGTGGTCCATGTAAATGAAGCAGTGAATTCCTTGTAATCCAGACAAGATGTTATTTATGGTTCTTTGGAATGCAGCGGGAGCTCCTTTCAGACCGAATGGCATTCGATTGTAATCGTAATGGCCATAAGGCGTACTGAAGGCTGTTTTTTCCCGATCCTTGTCGTCCATTCTTATCTGGTGGAATCCGCTGGCCAAGTCGAGCGTCGTAAAATACTTAGATTTCCCAAGTTGGTCCAATATGTCTGTTATATTTGGTAGAGGGAACGCGTCTCCTACCGTAATCTCATTAAGACGCCGGAAATCTACCACTACTCGCCATCTCTTATCCCTTGTTCATCGGGTTTCTTCGGAACGAGGAGTAGGGGAGAGTTCCAGGGACTATAGGATGGTCTGACAATGCCTGATTTTAGCATCTCTTGGACTTGGTTATCCACTTCCTTACGATTTGCCTCCGGTAATCTGTACGGTTTTGTGTATATAGGGTGATTTGCTTCTACCTCAATTTTATGGGTAGTCGCGTCCGTGCAGGACAATATTTCTCCTTCTACATAAAATATATCATTGAAGGTTCTACAGATATATCGAATTGATGTCTCTTCTTCTTCATTACAATGATCCAATTTTACAAGGTCCTGCAGTTTTTTTATTCTGCCCTCAATCGGATCTTGGTCGAAGTTTGGATATATCATGCGAAATTCTTCGCATCTAGATACTCTAGGTCCAGATCATGGAGGGGTAAACTAACGTCTTCCTCTGTAGTATTGGGGATTAAGACTTTTACCATTCCATTTTTAGGAGTACCAATTGAATTGCCTATATACACTCCGGGAATTATTTCTTTATTCGATGTTACCGTTTCTGTGGAAGCCGTAGTGGGTATTAAGTGGATTGTTCCTGCTCGAGCTGGAATGATCGCATGGCCTAAGGCACTTGGGTTGAAATGTGGCTGCAGTTTACCGTCCTGCCCAGGACGGTTAATTAACGAGGAAGGAGATATATACTTATCTAACGAGAAAGGAGATACTACTGTTGACTTAATTAACGAGGAAGGAGATATTTCTGACTTAACTAACGAGGAAGGAGATACTTCTGACTTAACTAACGAGGAAGGAGATACTTCTGACTTAACTAACGAGGAAAGAGATACTACTGTTGACTTAATTAACGAGGAAGGAGATATTTCTGACCTAACTAACGAGGAAGGTGATATTTCTGACTCAACTAACGAGGAAGGAGATACTTCTGACTTAACTAACGAGGAAGGAGATATTTCTGAGTGCAGTATAACGTCTTGTCCAGGACGTGTAGGAGACGAAGGCGATGTTGACGATGCCGATTATGTGACTGATAAAAGTGGGGGGGAGACTGTCGGAGATTAAGAAGTGGAAGTGGATATTATTGGCCGCAGTTTAACGTCTTGCCGAGGACGATTAACTGACGAGACTGACGAGGAAGATGTGGACGGAGTTGAAGAACCCGAAGAAGAGGGGATAGGCGAAGACGACGCTGACGAGGATGGTGATGAAAACGACGGAGACGAAATTGTTGGTTGCAGTTTAGCGTCTTGCCAAGGACGTGTGTCTATTGAATAGAACGGTGTTGGATGCAGTTTAACGTCTTGCCCAGGACGCGTATTAGACGAGAGTGATGAAAAAGTAGATGGTGTTGGATGCAGTTTAACGTCTTGCCGAGGACGATTATTAGACGAGAACGGAGGTGCTGACGTGGGGGCAGATGAAGACGAGGGGGGAGATATAGTCGAAGGCGACGAAGAAGATATTATTGGATGCAGTTTAACGTCGTGCCCAGGACGCGTATTAGACGAGGATACTGAAAATGGATTGAACGTTGGATGCAGTTTAACGTCTTGCCCAGGACGCGTATTCGTACTAAACGTCGCTTCGGGTAGCGCAGCAAATCGAGAAGCAGCTTCAAATGCAGCCACAAAACAAAATAAAAGAGCAGAAGGAACACTCAAGCTTAGCACCCCCCAGAAAGAAGCAGAAGGCTCACCGAGGGACAGACTCAAATTTCAAAACAATATCACACCCAAGGAAGCCTTCAAGCTGATGATGAGAACTCTGCTTCATCGGGATGACGAGTTTTTGACTAAAATCAATGCCACAGTGGCAATTATTCAAGGTGCTATAAAGGACAACACAAATATGGCTATAAAAGAAGGAACAAAGATACTAACAGAACTATTAGAAATGGAGGCAATTGTCCACAAGGAGCGGAAAGCTCAATGTGAACAATATATAGAAATAGCAGCTCACGGTTTCCAAAAAGAAGAAAGCACTGTACTTTTGACTTCACAGGAGATTCGAGCGGCTTCAGACAATGGACGAAACTTCAGCAAAGGTAAAGAAATGCCACTGAAACGAAAAGCAGAAGACAAGGACACTCTAATGCAGCAAACCGACGAACAAGGACACCAAATAACGGTAATCAAAAGAGCAAAGCGACTCCATAAAGGTGTGGCAGAAGATGTGAGTGCAACCCCAACTACAGCTCAGCCAAAGCGAAGCACACCTCATGGCAAGAGAACGGAAGCGAAAGAAACTAAAGGAAACAAGACACTGGAAGGAAGGGAATCGGAAAAAAAGATTAATGAAAAAAACAAGAGGCACAGACTGATCAAAATAAGAGGCGACGCTATCATCCTGAAGCCATCGGACGGCAAAACGTTCTCTGACGTGCTAAAAGCGGCACAGAATGTTAAGCCGCACGAAACAGGTGTCACAGTCCAGGCAGTTCAGAAAACGAGGGACAACAGCGTCCTGATCAAGATAGCTAAGGGAGCTGAAAATAGAAACGGTTTCTGCGAGGCCCTGAAGCTAGCAGTCGGAAAGGACGCCACTGTTAAGGACTCTGAACCCGGAGTGACACTAGAAATCAGAGACATCGACAGCGAGCAAAACGAAGCGACCGTTAGAGCGGCGCTAATAAAAACGACGAATGAGAAGGCCCACATTATGAAATGCAGACTTTCCTTAGAAAATTCAAGAGGGCAGAAAATTGCAAACGTGACAGTGGACGAGGATACCGCTAGGGCGATTATGAAAACTCGCAGGATAACTATCGGATGGGTTAACTGCCGGGTCAGACAAAAACACCTGATTAACAGATGCCATAAATGTTTGGGGTTCGGACATCTGCAAAGAGGCTGCAACGGACAGGACCGATCCAAATGCTGCCTCAGATGCGGCTGCGAGGGACACAAGGCGGCAGACTGCAAAACTTTAAAATGCTTCCTCTGTACGAAGCTCGTGAGGACGATGGATGAACTAGAGCATATACCAGGAACTGGGGCCTGCAAAGCTTTCAGAAATGCTCTTGCCGCAGCGCGAAAACAGGAATACGTCTCATGATGCTCACTTTTTTACAATGTAATCTGCACAGAGCTAAGCAAGCACAGGATCTGCTACGAGAAATCGGAATGGAAACTGGGGCGGACGTGCTGATAATCAGTGAACAACATCACGATGTGGACGGCCCAACGTGGTTCACGGACAATACTAAAACAGCAGCCATATGGATACCAGACCAACGAAAGACAAGGACTGAGAAACACGGCAAAGGAAACGGCTTTGTATGGGTTCAGATAAAAGGAGTGATAATAGTTAGCTGCTACCTTACACCGAGCGATAACACCAAAGCGTACTACAGGAAGTTAGAAGAAATAGAAGAATTTCTCCATGGAATCAATAGCGAGAAAATAGTCGCCGGAGACATAAATGCAAAAGCTGTAGAATGGGGCGAACCCTATACCAACGCCAAGGGAAGAAAGATTCTAGAAATGGCCGCAAGAACTGGTCTAGTGGTTCTCAACACAGGAACAGCTTCCACTTTTCGAAGGATGGGCTGCAAAGAAACATACCCTGATGTATCCTTCGCCACGGAGGGAATCTACAGAAGAATTAAAAAATGGCGGGTACTAGAAAGAGAGAACCTCAGTGACCACATGAACATTAGTTTTCAGCTCTGCACACAGCAGCCAATTACTTTTACGGACACCCAACCCAGGTGGAACCCCAACAAAGTGAACGAGGAGAAGATGAAAAGAGCTCTACAGACGGGATACGCAAGAATTCATGGAGGAATCCGCATGGTTACAACTCGAGAAGATGTAGAGAAATTAGCAGATATGAGTCTGAAAATCATTGCACGCGCTTGCGACAAGGCTATGCCAAAAAAAGGAAACCGACGAGGCAAAAAACATGCTTATTGGTGGACAGACGAAATAGCCTCCCTCAGGAAAATGTGCAACACGCTGAGAAGACGCGCTCAACGAGCAAGAAAAAATACGGACCAAACGACCAAGGATACTGAATACAGAACTGCAAAGAAGAAGTCAAGGACAGCTATAAACCAGAGTAAAGCGAACTGCTGGTCGGAAATCAAAGACGACATAGAAAGGGACCCCTGGGGACTGGGCTACAAACTTGTTACCCGGAAACTAGGCTCAATGGCCCCAGTTACGGATATGAACGCCCAAAAAATGATGGAAATAGTAGACGCTCTCTTCCCAACGCACCCGGAGCGAGAAGACAACGCAAATGAAAGGCCCATGCAACACTACGAACTCTTCAATGAAGCGGAACTAATGGAAGCGGCAAAAAATATACAAAATCACAAAGCACCAGGGCCAGACGGGATTCCCCCCGAGGCAATGAAGATCACCGCTAGAGTCTGCCCTCAACTGCTTTTGGATATTTATTTATTTATTTAGATATAACTTAATACAAGTTAATACATATTAAGACAAACGGAAGCAAACAATACAAGAATGGAAAAGAAAATAAAGAAAGAAAAGAAGATATGAATTAAAATAAAGTAAAGTGTGATAAACGCAATAAGAATACGGAAAACTTACTCAACTTAACTAAATTGAGACAAATTAATAGTATGAGGAAGTAAAATGATACAAAAGTGCTTTAAATGTTTTAAGTGTAATTAATGGGAGGAGATTTCATCAGCGCACATCCGGAAAACCGAACGAACGTTGCCATTGCCATGCATGACCCGCAGGAGGGGGGCAGCCCGGTTATAAACCCTTATCATGCGGGTAACGGGCTCCATCCTACCAAAGTCCGTGTGGTGGAAGCTGAGGAAGAACGAACCGTCGGACCTGAGGTTTCTGCCGCTAGAGCGCAGGACAACCTGATCGTGAATATATGGAGCGAAAATATGTCCCTGGACAATACCGTGCATGAAAGATAAATCAGCCATAACACGGCGTCCAGCGAGGGATTGCAGGTTAATAAGTTTAAGCCGGTCGGGATATGGGGGAAGGCGAGTGGGATCGGACCAAGGGAGTAGATTAAGAGCAAACCGGAGGAAGCGCTTCTGAACAGCCTCGACTCGCCTGATATGGACCTGGTGATATGGCGACCAGACTTGGGA